>JAJJMC010013581.1:1254109-1319968 GCA_023531435.1 Papaver californicum
TGATTTTGATTTGAATTGTAACTGATTTGTATAATTTTGTTTTTAATAGGGTTAATTTTGTAACTGATTTGTAGGAAGTTACTTATGAATAAAGGGTATTTATGTGATTCCAACGATTAAAGGGTATCTTAGTAATTGACCTACCTATTAGACACCCCTTAGAATATCTCCAACAGAAGGTGAGATTTTTTTTTTCTCATGACACATAGGATTTTAGACCCTCATTTGAATTAAATTAATCTCCAACAATGTGTTCTACAAAGTAGGAGGGGTGTCAAATAAATATAAAGGTCTTAGAGAAAATCTTACCTAAACCTTCGGAATGACCTCAATGTCATCTTTTTAACTATTTTTATAATTATTATTTTTAAATAAATTTTTCTAAACCGATAGGTAAAAAGAAATGACATTTATTCTTTATTAATAAATCAAATCATAAAAATAAAATCCCATATAATTAAAGATGATTCATGAACAAAACGTTCTTATTTTTACCACATATATAAAACCCTTCAAATAAGAATCTAAATAAAACCTCTATAGGATTTTTAATACCCATTATTGAAGATGCTCTTACAAACCATCCTAAATAGCTTTATTGTTTTGTATGCCCAATAAAGATAATGTACGCTTAAAAATAGGATTCAAAATTAAGTAGTATACGGGCCTAAGAATGGGCTTTAATAAGGGCTTTGTGTTTTTGGTGAGAGACAGTGAGTTTCGCAGACACACCCATATGACTTCGACGATTATTAGACTTGACTGACTTGGTAACAGCACATAAAGACACGTAAGAAACAAAAGATCACCGTTATCGTTTATTTAACGTTAACGTCACTTGGCATATCATTATTAGCTCATTACCGTTCAAAAATCCGTCAAAATTTAACGTCTATGGACGGAGTTTATTAATTTTATTCCCTCCATACGTTACCGTTTCCCATCTCTCTCCTCTATTACTCGGTGTCTCATTCTTCTGTTCCTTTTTCTTCTTTTTTTCTTTCTTCTTCTTAGAGATGGAAAAGACGAGGATTGATTGATTAATAAGTTCTCAAACCCTAAGGTAATATTTGCATCCATTGAGTTGATCTTCTGTTCCAATTTTCATGTTAGGGTTCTTAGATTATTTTTTAGGGTTTTATTTGTCTCAATTTACTCAGATATGTTTATCTATTTGAGGTGTTTGATTCCTATTTTTCTTCTGTAACACCTAGAAGATCTAGGGTTTCTTTGACTATTTAGGAATTATTGTAATAGAAGTTCTGAAATTTCTTATTCTTGGCACTCTGTTTCTGGGTATTTTGGTTACCTATAAATATATGTTATTTCACTTGTGACAATAAGTTTGGGGGTAATACAACTTGGTGAAGATTGCAAATTGAGAAAACCTAATGGGTGAAGCTCTGCTCACAAGTCTATCCATGGAAAATCATCACCCATCCACACTGCTATCCATGGATTCTTGTGGTGCTTCTCATGAGGATTTTGACTTAGAGATGAATAGGCATACACAGAACATTCTTTCGCGACCTCCGGATATTAATCTTCCATTGTCAGCAGAACGAAGTCCACCTCCACAATCATGGAACCCTGATTCGGATACATTTGATGGTGGTTTGGGTCCTCAAATTTATAAGACCGAGTCGCTTCTCAGTTTGTCTAAGATAGGGAGGAAATGTGCGAAGCGGGTTGATAGCATCTGGGGTGCGTGGTTTTTCTTCAACTTTTACTTTAAGCCTGTATTGAATGAAAAGTCCAAGGGGAAGATTATGAGGGATAGTAGTGGGGTTTCTGGTTTTGACAAATCAGATCTCCAACTTGATGTTTTCTTGGTTCAGCATGACATGGAAAATATGTATATGTGGGTGTTCAAGGAAAGGCCAGAAAATGCATTGGGAAAGATGCAGCTGAGAAGCTACATGAATGGGCATTCAAGACAAGGGGAGCGTCCATTTCCCTTTAGTGTGGACAAAGGTTTTGTGAGATCTCACAGAATGCAGCGGAAACATTATAGGGGACTCTCGAATCCTCAGTGTGTGCATGGGATTGAGGTTGTTTATTCTCCAAACCTCATGATTCTTGATGAGGAAGAACGAAAGAGGTGGATGGAGCTCACAAGTCGAGATTTGAACTTCACAATCCCAGCTGAAGCAAGTGATTTTGGTTCATGGAGGAACCTTCCAAACACAGAGTTTGAGCTCGAGAGGCCACCACCTCCACTGAAGGCCACCACCTCACAACCCAGTGCAAAGAGATTGCTTAATGGGTCTGGTTTAAATTTGTCAACTCAACCATCAAATCATGTTAATGGTGATGGAATGGATCTTTCACCTGTCTGCAACAAACGGAGAAAGGATTTTTTTGCTCATGGAAATGACGATGACTGTTGTTTGCCGATAAACCCCCACCCAGATAGAGCCAGTGAAATGGAGATTCACCCAATTGAGCCGCACTGGTTGAACGACTTTAGTGGGGTAATGAAAAATGTGTATGGACCTGTGACAGCTGCGAAAACTATTTATGAGGATGAAGAAGGGTACTTGATCATTATTAGCATGCCTTTTGCGGATTTGCAGAGGGTGAAAGTTACTTGGAGGAATACACTCACTCACGGCATTGTAAAGGTATCAAGTGTGAGTACAGCTCGCATGCCATTCATCAAGAAGCATGACAGGACATTTAAGCTCACTGATCCATTTCCCGAACATTGTCCTCCAGGAGAATTTGTGAGGGAAATACCTCTTCCCACTCGAATTCCAGAGAATGCTAACCTGGAGGCATACTATGACGAGACGGGAACTATGCTCGAAATTATGGTGCCAAAACACCATGAGGGATCAGAAGAACATGAGGTTCATGTATGCCTGCGCCCTCACCTTGGAGCCAATGACCTGCTTTTGAGTTGACATGCACATTACCAGGGAAACGTAAGGGTGGGTGGCTACCTCTTTTTTTTTCTTTTTCTTAATTTATAGTTTACTACAGCTGTAAGTTAAAACCAAATCTATGAAATGAAAAGGTAAATTTTTAGTTCTTTCTACATACCCGGGGCATCATATTGCAACCATTACATCTGGTCAGCTTTTTACTGGTGATGTGCCTGAGGTTCAGAGTTGAAGTTAATAGGCAATGTTTGGCTGCAGCCTTATCCTAAAACTGTCAATTTTTGTTTAGTCTTAGTTTTATATCTTTCTACATTGTCATGAAGAATGTTGTAATAATCATTTTATCAGCCATGGTTCACATAGTTGGTGTTGCAGTAAAAGCTTTCTGTGGTTGATTTATGGTTCCTAGGAGTCTTGTTATGCTGGTGTCATTGTGAGAACTATTTGGATAGTTGTGGACAAAAAGCATTATGTAATTGCAAGTGTTTTGATGTATATCTAAATAAGCATATCTAGAAAGCAAATCCCTTTTTATGTAAAACAGAACGTAATCGCCAGTCGGGATTGTTTGTCGTAAAATTTACAGGTCTATCATTGCCAGTTGAAATCAGCCACCAAATATTCACTCCGACTTCTAGACGACAGGTGCTTCAAGACTCTATCCACAACAAGAACTGTAGCATACGTAGGACATTAGGAACACACTTTCCACATCGTATAGAGAAAATTAAAACAGAAGACTTCATTTACATAAAGAGTTGAAACCCAAAAATGGAAGACATTTTCAAGATCGACTCCAGTATCTGGACCTTGACCAGGCATATTTAAATAGCTTCAGGTGATGCAGAGGGAGAAAAGGAAGATGTAAAGAAAAAACGAAATTCTGGGAATGGGTTTTCTTCTAAAAGAATGAATGCGTGAATTGTGTTCCAAGACCAATTAGCAGAAAACTTAAAGACAAGATTCAAGCTTACGGAATTTTCATTAATAAGGAAAGTTTCGATCATTACAGACACATTGACACTAATTTCAGACAACGACAACACGATAACACCACTTCTTCTTTATAGTTCACATTTCACACCAAGAAACCTAAAACACAAGACTAGAGCAGAAACACATATTTGTTGGTAACGGGACTAATTGTACAAACTCCTTCACTCAACCAGATATTTGAATAGATTTGACTTCAGGCTTCTTCTCTCCAACTTTAGGACCACTCACAGTAAGTACTCCGTTCTCCATAGACGCCTTGACCTCATCGACTTTTGTGTTCTCAGGCAATCTAAATCTCCTAAGAAACTTACCACTGCTACGTTCGACTCTATGCCATTTACCGTTCTTCTCTTCTTTCTCTCTGCTTCTCTCGCCACTTATCTGCAGAACTCTTCCTTCTTCAACTTCAACTTTCACTTCTTCTTTTTTAATTCCAGGAAGATCTGCTCTGAAGATATGAGCTTCTGGGGTTTCTTTCCAATCGATTTCTAGTGTTTGCTAATTGTGAAGTTTCTTTTGAGATTTCAGAACGAGGGAAGGAAAGTGCAGAGGAAGAAGTGGAAAGGGGGTTCGAGAATGGGAAATCTTGGAATGGGTCCCAAATGTCCAGTGAGAATGGGTCGAAAACGTTTGTTATCAAAGAAACTTGGAATGATCGGCATTATTGAGATTTTTGGCTTTGGGTTTAATTTGAAAACTGTTTTCGGAAAATTTGTTTGATTTCTAAGTGTTGATGTTGCAGAATTAACCAGATCGGATGATTCTGGCAATCAAATTCATTTCTTTATATAGAGGTTACTAGAAGGATGAAGGTCCATTAGTGGGTTTTCTACCGGATTCTCGATGGTTCGAGAAAAAATGAAGGACACTGTCTCTTGACTCTCTTCTAGAGATGTATATTCCCTGTTTCAGATGCCAAACAAAATACTGTGCAAAAAAGTTCTAATATATTTGTTTTTTTTTCCTTTAGCGTGAGCGCATAAATCCAAGTCCGTCAACCTAATCTAATTCATCCGTTTGGCAAGTGAATATCCAATTTATTTATAGAGTGATTTAATATGAATACATTTTTAAAATCTACTAAATAATAGATTAGTGTAGATAAAATTTAAAAATTTATTTGAAACTTATGTTCAAGGGTAGCTAAGAAATTTATAAGCAAGCAACACTGAATATACATTTTAAATTTTACTTTTAGTTGTTGAAATAACATTATTAAATTTTAATATTATAACATTATAATGACTTAATATATTCTTTTAATTTTAATAATATAAGGCTTAACTTAGTTGTTTTTTTTTATTAACAATTAGATATTTTCATCTTTTCTAGTAATAAAATAAAATATATAGATTTACTCGTATCCAATCTGCTCATCCATGAATGTTATATCCGTGGGTAATGGGTTAGACAGGGTATAAATCTAACATCCGCTATTTAGATGGATTGGATTTGGATGACATCAAATCCACGGATTCCACCCTTTACTCATCCCTAATTTTTTGTCTTAGACTGTTATTATTATTTTATTATTTTGATACATAAACATCAACCGAAATAGTCTATAAAGTTGCCCCATACTGCTTCTAACCAACATGGACCTGAGTTTAGATTGGATGTCATTACGGAGAACGATTTTTTAGGGATCAACCTAATTTTAAGGGATTCTTTCTAATATTTAACTGGTAATTATGAAGTAAAATCCAAAACTTTTTATTTATATTTTCTATTAATGGTTAAAATGTTCTTTATATTTTGTTTATTTATTTATTTATGTTAATTTGAATTTAATTTTTTATATGTATTTTTATTTGATTTTTTTGTTTTTTTATATATTTTTTTATATCTTTATTGGGTTTGATTCCGCTAAGTTTTTTTATTTTTCTACCTGTTTTTCATATGAGACAAACAGACTAAGGTTCGGCTTGGAAAAAAACTTCATCCAAACTTCAATATGTTTATATGTGAAGAACAGATTGAGGTTCGATTAGGAAAAAACCTAGTCGAATCTTAGTATTATTTCTAATGAAGTTCCGCTAGAAAGAAAAAAAAGAAAAAATACAACCGGACCTGGATTTGGGTAGGGAAAAAAGAAAGAAAAAGAAGCAAATCGAACCTATGTTCGACTAGGAAAAAATAGTCGACTTAGCCGAACTTCAATTATTTTTTATTTTTTTGAATCACAATTTTATTATACGATTAGAGGGTGGTTACACGAGGGTATGTAGTACCTACAGAGTATTCAAAGACGAATTTACTTTAAAAGGAAGGTACAACATGTTCCCAAATGGTAGTCATTAGACTCCCTGATTGACTTCCATCTGCGACATTATTAGCGAGAGCGTCTGCTGCTTGGTTTCCTTCCCTGTAGTTATAGTTGATGTTGTTGTTGTGGGATTTATCGTATCATCCATTTGATTTCTAAGATCATGCTGAAAATGTACCATGGTGGTTACGCACCGATTTTTACAAGACGAACCAAATTTTCTGAGTCTGATTCGAAGAGGACTTTGTTCCATTGTCTATATATTGCCTATTTTGAAGATAATAGCATGGCCAAGTTTCTGCCATAAGAGCGGTTGTGGTTCCCAACGGTTGTACAAGGGATGTTAATGTGGTTGCTCGGAATCCCTGCATTTGAATCGGGCACCGGAAGGACCCGGTTGACCTCTGGCTACTCCATCTGTGTTGCTTTTAATCCAATATCCCATCGGAGCAGTCCAACCTACCGATATTGTTGTCGTAGTTTGCCTGGTTCTATTTGGATTTGCAGGAGGTGGTGTATCTGGTAGATGAGGGGGTAGGATATCCTTTGCCCAGATGAACTCTAGTTGCAAGGGAAGCGCTCTTTGGACTATGGTTATTGGGTGTTTTTTTTCCTGACGATAAATGGGCTCATTTCTGGATATCCATAATGACCATAACAGGAAAGAACAAGAGGTGGTGAAGAACTTGGGGGGATTGGTGTTGTAAAATTTATTGGATATTAGTGCTTAAGTGTAGAGTGGGTGAGATATTGAGATTATGAATGGGTTGACGTATGTTTAACGTGATAAGGTTATGTCATGCTTCCATGGCGACCTGGCATTGCAAGAGGATGTGAGTAGTTGTTTCAGGTGCGGTATTGCAGTTTAGGCAAATGTTAGTGGTTGTAAGATGGATTTTGTTTAATATGCTGAAGGTCGGGAGTCCTTTGATAAGGGATTTCTACAGGAAAAGCCGTATTTTTGGTGGACATGGAAGTTTCCATAAGAAGTTTTATATTTGGGAGAGGCTTTGGTTTATCTAAGGAGGGGTTTAAGGGTTAGGCATTTATATCCAGAGGCAGTTGTATAATTTTCTGATTTTGTATGAGGCCATATGATTTTTTCAGGTGGTCTTTCCTAGACTAGAGGGATATTAATGATTTTTGGCGATGATTAAGGGTGGAAGTTGGATAATTTTTTCGTGATCTCAATTGTGTGATATTGGGTTAATGATATATGCTACTTTATGAAAGTTCAGGCATTGGTGATGGGTGAGAGGTTCTTGTTGTGGGATCCAATTTCCTGTTATATAGGTCATCATTCCATTACCGATACAATGGATGGTGTGTCGTTTGAAGGTTGGGACAAGTTAGATTCGATGTTTTAATTGCAAGCTATCAGAGGAGCGGGTTGTGATGTTTTCAGAGAAAATGAAATCTTGTTTGAAAATGGGTGGTCGATCATCCTTGTTTGAAGTGAACCCCTAAGTAAATTGGAGAGTTTGGGGTAGCCTGCATGTTAAAGATTCATTGTAGATCATCCCCTTGATTTTAAGGAAGCCTCGGATGGTGGGTTATTATAGATTTTGTTGTGTTGATTAGTTTCCTTGCCAAGCTGGAGTAGGAATAGTAGGTTCTTGAGATTTTATGTGTTATCATTTGATGCTCTATATATGATTAGAAGGTCATCCACATACATGAGGCGGAACATCGGGGGGCTTTGCATGATATCCGGAGTCCCTTGATTTTTTTTAAATATTTCATGTTTGCTAGGTTTTAAGAAAGGATCTCCACATATATGATGAATATAAACGAAGAAAGGGGATCTCCTTGTATAATTCCTTGATATAGGATGATGTAACCGTGTGGAGTGCCATTGATGTTGATTGAGTATGTGACAAAGGTGATACAAAGCATAATGTAATATATGAATATGGTTGGGAATCCTAGATTGGTGAAGGATTTCTTATGTGATTGATTGAGTATGTGATTGATGAATCCCCAATCTAGACCATCATAAAAAAAATATGTCTAGTTTGATGGCTATTTTTGGCTCTTGTGTGATGGATGAATTTCGAATATGATGGAAGAGTTCTCCAGCAATCGTTATGTTGTCATGAATCGAGCGTTGTGGAATGAAGACACTTTGGTAAGGGCTTATTAGGAAAGGAAGTAATGGGTTAATTCGGTTTACTATGACTTTTATGATGATTTTATAGTTTACATTGCAGAGTCCGACGGGTCAGAATTGCGATGGTTTAGATGGGTGGTCAATTTTGGGGATTAAGGTGATATTTGTGTGGTTCATGAGAGGGTGCATAGTTAGAGTATTAAAAAAACTGTGACCATTGCTATTATTTGAGTGTGTGGTATCACAAAATACCTTAAAGAATTTACTAGTGTAACCATCCGATACCTTGGTGCACACTCCGAGCCAATTGAGAGTAACGCTTCCTTGATTTCTTTGATTGTGACTTCAGAAGTAAACATGTCGCATTTTCTTGTGGTTAACCTAGGGGTGATTGTTGTAAAGAGATGATTGTCAATGACCGTGTTTGGAGCCGAATATTGTATTGTAAAGTGATCTAACAATAAATTATGCATTCTTTGTATGTAATCCAATTGTTTTGTTGGAGTCATGTAGTTGTTGTATATTTTTTGCAGATTCTATGGATCGTGGTTTTTGTGTGGAAACCCTATATAAATAAACCGCAATCGCACGGTGTCTACAATGCAGACAACGGCAAGTACGGATCGAACCCATAGGGAGCGGGAAAATACTGCAATCAATATCTCAATTAAAGTAATCAGAAATAATATATTTGGATTTTTCGGAATAAAGTTAAAACAAGAAAAATAAACTAAACTAATAAAATAAATCGAATGAGAGAAACAGTAACCAGGGTTTTCAGTATCCACCACTATTTTTATTTAATTAGTGAAGTGAAACATAACTCCTGAATATTCATCTATTGTTCGTTCTATCGACATCACCTATTATATGTATTAGAGTCGCAAATGTCACTGGGACGCCCTAAGCATGGCGCATCAAAAGCTCTAAGTCTCATGCATACACCATCTAATTGCGTTAGCGAGTAAATAATACGAAACTAATTATAGGTTCACAAATAATATCTGGCTCTTCTAAGCATACCCCATCTAAGGATTTAACCCAAGCATGAAATATCAAATAAGTAGATAAACATATTTGCTATCCTATTAATTCTGCGCATAAGTTACTGTATCGTACAACACCGGTGAAGCAACAACTATTTTTTCATTAAATCAATAAATTAAAATATGGGAATTAATATATTCAAATCATAATAGTCTGTATCAAATAAGTCCATTTAATTGATCTAAAACTTTAAGTGGTTTCAACATTAAACTCTAGATAAAAATTAATTAGAACATGGAGATGAATTTCTTAAAACCCATAAAAATAATTAAGAAAAATAGAGGAAAAAAAGATTAAACCCTTTTTAATTTATGCTCTTGTATCTCTCCAACAACCAGACGTACACCAACACCCTCCTCCGTTCTCTCTCTTCTACCTTTCAATCAGAGCATGTCCCTTCTCCACCTGACGCACCTACTTCTCCCTCTCTCCGCCTGACTTCTTTTCTCTCCCCATTGTCACACGCCTCCAACCCCCAATCTTCTTCTGCCTCCTTCTCACCAAAAACTCCTAGGGAAAAAAACCCTCACTTCTCACACCTCTTCTTCTTTTATACCTAGGTTTTCTTCTCTCTCATACTTTCAAATCACGTGAAACCTTGTACTTCCTATCACCAACTCCAAAGGAATTCGGTCCCACCAGCCACCTTCCTCTTCTACTCTCTTTCATCGGTCAACATCCTAACTCCAAGAGTAACCGAGCTCTCCCCTCACCAATTGTCCTTTCTCTTCTAGCCTTAGCCAGCACTCACTTCTCTTGTCTCACGTCACTTTCAATCAACGTCCTCTCTCCTCCTATCTATCTTACGTCACGTCTCATTCACTAGCCAACGCCTACACTTCTCTTCTCATCCATCCATCATTTTATTTACTCCCTATTCTTTTATAACTCTCACCGTACCACCCTTACGCCTAGGTCTAGCTCTTTCTTATCTTTACTTTGCGGCATACTTTCTTGTCTCCACTAATTCTCTCCAGACTCAAGACAAAACCTGACATTCGCTGACCATATTACATCCACCTGCTTTCTTCTGTTTGTGTCAGTCTCCCTCTGAAACAGAGAGCGAAGCCAAGCCTACAATGTTTACATCTCATGCCACGTTTGTTTTCGATCCCAATCTCCTCATGGCCATTGGACTCTATTTAGACTTGAATTTCTCAAATTATCATTTGTATTGATTCACACATCAGTAGTTAGACCATCATTTTATCACATTGGACTTAAGTCGACCTAATGAAGTAGGTTGGTTGCTGCTAACCCTTCAATGCACCAAATCTATAATAAGACTTCTCACGTTCTGTCCATATTTTTCTTTTAGTTCTCACTTCTCTTGGCACACCATTTGTATTGCCATCAATTGTTGCCATTTAGCCAGTAACTAGGATTTTCGTGTATCGCCTATAAAAACAGAAAAACACTAAAATTAGTATAAAAATGGGCATTAACAAATATAGGTTAAGCGGTAAAAATGTATGAGTTTAGTGCTAATCAATTCTATGGATCGTGGTTTTTGTGTGGAAGAAGGTGGTGTTGTTGTCTCCCGATTGCAACCATTGGATTCTGGATCTTTGTTTCCAGTAAGTGGTGTGGCGCTGGAGCAGGTTCAAGTGGTTTTTCATAAGATCCCTTTCCTTTTGTAACTATAAATTTAAGGTTGGTCCTGTTTGAATTACACAATGGTGCTGAGCCAATCTGATATGGGACGCCGAATCTTTGATCTTGGAAGAAAAGTGGACAAAGGTTATTCTGCTCCAGTCTGTAAGAATCTAGCCAGTCTTGATAAGTTTGAGTTGCATATCCGGAGTTGGTTGTGAGTGTATTATTTGGATCCAGGTTGAACTGACTATTTGGTTAACTTGCGGATGAGCTAGCGATATATGCTTAACTTTATAGTCATTTTTTTAGGGTGAAAAAAATATACTGGAAAAGAGTACTTTCATGTAGGTTCGAGAGATCAAGCTCGAACGAGACGAGCCTAAACCAAGAAATGGCCGTTCACGTCCTACTTCGATCACAAAGGTGGAGAAGATTGGGTAGGTCTTAGGGGAGGGAAGCAAAGAAAGTTAAAAAATCTCAGTGTGATGAGTAATTATAGTGTGTAAAAAAGAATGAATTATCTCTGGGATGAATCGCCACTTCTGTATCTTTTTGTCTCTTAGTTGTCTCTTGTTATTATTTCGAATAGATGAAGCTATCTATTTATATTTCTAAGAAGATAAACTGATTTCTCGTAAGTGGTGGAATTTATCAGAGAAGTGGAGGAGTAACGATTATGGAGATTGTAGTGGAGTCATGTCCAAAAATTAGGGAGGACTTGTATGACCACTACTCCTCGTGCTCTCAACTACCTTGTAACTATCCCACTACTTATTATCTTCTTGTTCGTGGATGTATTGCCACAATGCACGATTGCCATAGACCGCCATACCAATACCCCAATGAGATCCCCCCATGTGTTGTATTTGAAATCTCGTAGAAAGATAGTGGAGTCGTGAAACACCATTGTTTTGATTAGGTCAAGTCAAGTCAAATGACTTGTTAAGTCAGTGAGGAAAGTTGCGCAACTCACTGGATTGGTAATTAGACTGATCAGTATCGAGTCTGGTAAGTTCAGTGATTATATACGAAATCAAGAGTAACATGGCTGTTTTAATATCCAGAAGTCATCTTAGAGTTAATAAGGCATAATTATGGAAGTGTTTAAAGCAAAATTATGAAGAGCTTCCTAAGAAAGAAGGTTTATCAGATGACCATATAAGGCTAACGCTGGCATTAGGCCAGTGCTGAAAAAAATGGCGTATTTTAAGGGAAGCAGCTAGGAGAGCTAGGGATGGCTCTTTAATGGAAAGTAATCATAGCAAGGCTAGCGCTAGCTTCTTAGCGTAAATGATAATATGGTAGCTCCTTAAGCACGAAAGATAATATGTTAGCATTTTGGGAGCAAGGCCTATGCGTTAGCGTTTTAGGAGCAAGGCCAATGTGCTAGCGTTTTAGGCGCATATGCTTGCTGACGAGGAAGTTAATATTTTAGCCGCGAAGGCTAATGCGTCCCGGGGAGCACTTATTAGCAAGGAAGCTAGTTTTCTAGCGCCAAAGCGCTGCTGGTCAAGGAAGCTAGCGCTTATGAGGAAGCTTGTGCAAATGCACTACTTAGTCAAGGAAGCTAGCGCCAACCCGTTGCTTAGTCAAGGAAGCTAGCGTCCAAAGCGTTGCTTAGGCAAGGAAGCTAGCGCTTCTTGCGTAAATGCGCTAATGCGTTCCTGGAACGCTGCTCTAGTAGGAATAATGCTATCCTGGTGATAGCACATGAGAAGGCTAGAGCTAGCCTAGCTCAGAGGCACAACGTATCTTTGGAGGCATTGCTCTTTGTTTCTGTCGCGTCCAAGAAGAATGACGTCTAATTCGTGGCTTGTCCTTGAGCAAAGTGCTAAAGTGGCAAATTTTAAGCTCAGGACAACAATATGTGAAGTGTTCTTTGCGAACAAGGCATTAAGCTAAAATTTATTTTGAGGATTAAGCATTAGCTACTCCAGATTTGATAGATGTTATTGGAACATCGATGTGCATTCGAGTTGAGTTCAAGGAATTCGGCTGTAGAACTTATGCGAATTGAGACTGATTCAATATTGCATAAATATTGTGAGTATTAGAAAGGTCACACAATCAGTTCAGAATGTCTGTATTCTTTTTAGAGAAATTGTATTCTTAATTCGCTTGCGGAATATATAAGTAGAGATACAATATTTCATGTTTTTTTATAAAGCTAAGATTATGAGCATAAATATGCGCATATCCTTTTATATTCCTGCTGCTAAGCAGAAAGAAATTTTATAATTCTAGCCCTTGTAAAAAAAATCACCATCTACATTAAGTCCCCTTCTTAGTGAGGAACAATAATGTTGTGTTGTAAGCACTAGATGGTGACAATATGCTTATAACAATTGTATATGCATAATTAAAATTTTAAGAATAAAATAAGATATACTTAGCTTCTACAACTGGGTACTAGGATGAATGCCCCTTATCATTGATCCTGGATGGGATTAGTAGGTGTCCATGTTCTTGTCAGGCATGCTAGTTTGCTCACGAGTGAGGAAAAAATATTGCTGGCGTTAAACGCCTTTTGGGATTCAAACTCGGTTTCCTAATTCCATTAGGACTTCCCATAATTGATTGCTTATATATGTGTGTAACATCATCTCCTCTTCTCATTCTTTTCTTTACTTCGTGTGAATCACTAGAGATAGAGCGCTTCCTCGAGCACGCTTCAGCGTAAAGAGTCAATTCCATGCGCGCTTCAGCAGGAGAAACGTTTCTTCACCCCTCCCTTTTAGTACGCCTCACTAAAGAGAGCTAATTCCTTGAGACAGTGATATCATTAATCAATTGCTTCGTAGCTTGTCCTTGGGAATGTTGTTGACTTGATAAGGATACATAGATTAGCCACGGTTTCATTATCAATGGAACTCAAGAGTTAAAACGGTCGGCTTTTGAATCTTGTTGACCATGCTCAGATCTTTCCCTTTTGGAAGGAGACTCCACTGAATTTTTGAAATTTAAAAATTAGGGTTTTGCCTTTCCTTTATTTAAGTAAATAGATTGTTGTCACCTCCTTCCTACCAATCTCGTCATCTTCATCAATTATAAAGTTTAGTTGCCTCCTATTACATCATGTCAAATAACAACGGATCATATAAGGATCATCTTCTTGTCAAGCGCAGCTCATGGGTGCCCAGTCCAATGGTCGGTATTAATTAAAGTTCTTACTTCACTAATATATATTAAAGTATAATAATAGAACAAGTTCGTTCCCACAGAGAGGCAGGTGATTGTTAATTACTTTCGGTTACTTATGTAAACATGGGGTTTTTGGTTATGATTATAACTAAATTATATTAAAACAAATAGAATAAAACAAATATCATAGATAAAGAACACTGATTGAGAGTTCATATTCCATCTTCCAACATGTTATCAACTAAATCATACTCAACATTCAGCACTCTCAATATCAATAATCCTAAAGCATCCTATAACAAGCTTACTTCTGCAAAACTCCTATTATCATCAAAGGTGCAAGAGCCACTCTTTGAATCCTTTTTAACGAATAACTTGGCGCAAGAGCTTCTCAAGTTTAACCCAATGGAAGCAATGATCTTTGTGAGTTGAGGTTACTCTAAGCAATCTAGCGCAAGAGCCATACGGATTTAACCTAGGTCACGCTTCTACACATAATTGTATGGTAATATCCCGTCATTAACAACTATGTGATGAGTTTTGTTATAGTGGTAAGAAAAGTATCGTTCGCTCGAACTTGTGAAGATTGATTTTAGATTTAATAAACTAAATTTTAAACTAGAAACTATACACAAATATGAAAATAATATTCACAAATATTGAGGTTATGGATTTCACCATTAACCACTTTTAATTGGTTCCATAAATAATAATTCTAAACAATTCTAGCTCAAATATGTGACTCTAATTTTTTTCCCAAGGTAAATTTTTAAAATATCAATTGTAAACCACAAGCATGGCTCATCAAAAGCTCTAGGTCCCAGCATAAACCATCAAATAAAATCACAATCAATTAAGAAAAATCGTAATTTCAATTAAAATTAAATGCAAAAGTCATAAAAGAATTATTAAAAGTTCCCAATTAATCGTGGAAAAATGGCTTCCTCCTTGCCTCAGTGATTGGGTTTAGCTCATCTTGCTCAAAACACCCTCAAAAGATTGGTACATAGCTCAAAGTGTTTACAAATGATGAAAAATAGTGAAAATAATGAAAACAACGAGTTTGCAACGTTTATAAGCGTTACAGACTCACTATTACAGAAGGAAAAGTGTTTCACTAAAGATAAATGTTGCAAATGAAGATAAATGTTGCAAAGTTAAAAGTTTTAGCAACAGAATATTCAACCTTTTGGCCACGAATACTTCAACCTTTTCGCAACGTTTTCTTCATCCAGACCCCTCCCCCCCAAAAAAAAAAAAAAAAAAAACTTTTGTTCGATTCCCCTTTTATACTACAACCAAATCTTCCAAAATCTTCAAACAAATCCTTTGGTTTAAATGAAAATCTCGGCAGATTATTGTTTTTATTCTGTCGATCAATTCTTGAAAAATTAAATCTCTTTGATGACTTTGTTTCTTTTACTCGTGTTAACAATATATTCAACGGATGGAAACAAGAATACGTGAGAATAGGAAAGAAGATCCAAAGTTACCGAAATAAATTTTCTCCCTGACTTTCTCTTTGAGAGAATATATACGCCAAGATCTCTTTTGATTCTGTGCGTTTGCTCCGTGTACAAGTTGATATCAATTACGTACGAGAATATTGTGTCTTAATTCCCTGAATATCTCCAACAAATTTTTCTTCCAGGTTCAGGCAAAATACAATTGAAGTTCCCGCCAATTTTTTGTGTTTGAAATGGAAAGAAAAAGTGGTGCCCTTATCCAAAGTGAAGGTGACTTTAGCACTGGGGTGCCCTTATCCAAATGAAGGGTGCCTTTATAATTTATTCGGGTGACTTTAACACTTTTAAAGCTATTTTCCCACATTTATTAATTCTCCAAAAATACTTACAAACGCAATAATATCACAACATAAGTACGCAAAAGAGTTCTAACAATATACAAGTTG
This sequence comes from Papaver californicum, assembly GCA_023531435.1. Classification (NCBI taxonomy): domain Eukaryota; kingdom Viridiplantae; phylum Streptophyta; class Magnoliopsida; order Ranunculales; family Papaveraceae; genus Papaver; species Papaver californicum. The sequence continues at coordinate 1,270,063 of JAJJMC010013581.1, forward strand.
AGATCAAATAAGACAGGAAAACGTGTCTATCAAATACCCTCAAACTTATTATTTGCTAGTCCTCGAGCAAATCTAATTTAGAAAATAAAAATAAATCCTAACTTGTTTCGCAGGCATCGCGATTGCACTTAGCGTGTGCAATAAGCCTTTGAGCCCATAGGTGTTCCTATCGGACGAGTTTTGTCTCGTGAGGGTTTACAAGAGATATACCCAGAAAACCTTTACTCCAAACGCTAGCTACTTGTTAACGATTGAGGGTAAACACAAGCTATTTAGTTGTCATACTAAATTCTTCGGCTATGAGAATTATTACCCTATATGAGTCCAATTGATGTACACAAGTTTGCACTCAACATACTAAAATTCATACAAGAATTCAAAACTCTACGTAGATAGTCGTTCATCCACAATACTCAGAATCTATCAAAGTACAATCAAATGAAAAGATTTAGAAGATGGATGTGGAAAAAATGAAGTTCGCGCATGTTGACTAAGGTGAACGGTGTTTCCCATATCTGTCTGAAGGTCGGTGCTAGGATGAATCCTAATGGACTGAGATATGCTCCCACTAGTTTTACTATTTATACTAATATCGACTCAACGGGTATATACAAGGGTTCAGCGGTCGATTTATTTAAAATCAAACAATTATTTATTATTTTAAAATATACTGACAACATGATTGGATCAAATGAATCCAAGTGCATTCTCCTTATCAGCATCATACATGATAGTTTTCATGGATCCTGCGTTCCATGCTTGCTTAGCCGACGAAGACAGGGAGAACACACACATAATTCTATCAAAGTGTCAATACTCGATTATTATTTTTTTTATTTTTTTATAATAATGGTCTAAATAATACAATAATGGAGCTTGATCTTAAACACCCTACTTCATCCTGGCGGTGATAACAAATCGATATTGGTGCCCCACAAAATCACTTAGAGAAACATAAAAAGTTACAAAAATAAAAACAAAAAGTGATATGGTCGAGATAGATTCAGAGATATGGTGACAACTATCATGTAATTTCTAACACCTGAGCTTTGTCCTTTTATGAATAGACCATTAGATGGGTACACCAATTCCTATAGAAAAAGAGCTAAGTTTTCATCTATATAGAATGGTTAGTGTCATCCTGAATTGTTCATAAGTTTCCAGACTTTGGAGTTTCATATTTCACTAAGAGTTTCTCCCTTACCCCCAAACTTAAATCTAACATTGTCCTCAATGTTCTAAAGATGAATTATTAAAAGAATGAACAAGGAGAAACTGTTACCAATCGAAGGAAAGGAGTTAAGGAAAGATATTAACGTGTCGCATGAGTATGGGTTACCTCCCAAGAAGTGCTAAGTTTAAAATCTTCATCCAGACTAAGAAAGAATTATTCACCTCATAGAATTATATAGCAATAGTCGGAACAACTGTGGGTCATCTGAATAAAATAATGTTATCCAAAATAGAAGGAAACTGCAGCAGACCCAGAAAGTGAACAAAAAAAGTACACCCTTATCCCTATCTAGTGTCTTTATTAAGACAACTACATTTTGTTGAGGTTCATGTTTCGGCTCTATGAAAGGGTCTAGATAAAATATTTTCATGGGTTGAATTTCCTTATAGGCGGGCAACATGATCAGGTTGTAAAGTCTGGAGTAACTAAACTAATAAATTTGAAGCACATAATAATAACCTGAATAATTATGGATCCTCAAAGTCAATCAGATTTGACCCACACAGTTGACTACAATGAAGGTGGTCATTATTAAGCAAATATGTCGATTCTAATTTCCTAAAGTAATTAGGCTTAGTCTCAAAACTTAATAACTTACACATTTGAAATTCAAACGTTCCCACAATTGGAAGAAAATTTTTTGGTGGAAAAAAAAAGTCAACCTTAGTATTATTGCCTAGGTGAACCACATCGACCATAGGATGAGTTTCTAACAACTGAACTTCTTTTTGGACATCAACAGGCTCAGAGAATCTAGTTTGAAGATGATCCTGAAAAAATATAGAGGTGCAAATGTCAAGTCCCAAGTTAAGGACTTTAAGCAGGGATACTTGACAATTACTAGAATCATCGGTACCCCCAAACTTAGGGTGGACATTACTCTCATACGGACTAAAAACTGTTGGTTGTATTCTAGGGTCCTTAAGGTCAGAACTACATTCATGTTCCTCTATAGAAGGAAATAAGGTAGACTTATAAACTGGTAAAAGTTCAAACTAAGCTTTCCATATATTATAAGTTTCCATCAAAGGTGCATAATCTAACAAATTATTCACCTCATTAATAAAACTATAATCGTCAACATCAAACCCAAAGTGGGCTAGGCATTTCTCTAATGGATCTTCTAACAAAGTGTTTGGTAAAGATTTCTGAACTGAAGTACTAGTTACGTTCACTTCTTCAAAATTATAGATCTCACAAGAAGGTTTTCTACTCATACTAAATAGATTCAGTTCAATAGTCATGTTACCAAAAAAATAAATAATTATTCCATTTCCATAATTGATGACGACATTATATGTAGCTAAAAAGGGACGACCTAAGATCACTGGAATTTGATCCTCTGGGACCTGAAAAGGTTTGGTGTCTAGGACAACAAAATCCACTGGGGAAACTATTCTATCAACCTGAATCAAAATCATCCCCTACCACATTAAAATTCTCTAAGAGTCTATCATCTTCGTCAGAGACTAATTTCTTCGAATTGCTAGAATCTAAATCACTAGTCTCGGGACAAACTCGTTTCTCTGAACCATTATCGGATTCAAAACAAGAAAATTCTACACCGTATAAAATAGTGGTATCTCTAGTCAAATCCTCTTCCTTTTGAATATGTGGATAATCATTAAAATTATTTGGATTTGAAACAGAAATAACACTATCATCATGTAGCACAATTGGAGTGATAATTTCTTGATCACTCTGCCTGTATATTTCAAGTTCTTCACCAATACTATCCTCATCATCATAATAATATGAAGATGTTTTAACCTCGTATAAATAAGTAGTGTTACCAATTATATCCTCGTCCTCTTGACTAAGTGAATAATTATCAAGGGTAGCACTATACTGGAAATTAATATCATTTTGAAAAATATTATTATTTGCAAGACTTTCATTCACACGTAATGTAAATCTTTTTGTATTCTTAGTCAACTCCTTGAGGGATTCTTTTAGAAAAACAAATGGATCATAAGGAGTACTAGATTGCAACTGCTCATGTGGTTCTTCTAGAGAAAGAGTTGGACTACTATTTGTTCCAATTACACTTTCGAACATTCTTGTATCCTCAGTCTATTCCTTGATGGAATTCTCTAGAGAAACAATTGGATCATAAGGAGTACTAGATCGCAATTGAGTTGGAATATTTATTGTTCCCCCCATACTTAATACGAACCTTCTTGTATCCTCAGTCAACTCCTTGATGGATTTCTCTAGAGAAACCATTGGATCATAAGGAGTACTAGATCGCAATTGCTCGTGTGATTCTTCTAGAGGCATAATGGGTTCATTATAAGTACTAGATTGCATCTGGTTTAGGGCATCCCTCCAAGACAAAGAACTCAAATTTTGCTCATTTTTATGTTCATAAGACGGGTGTATGTATGAATAGTAATTGGGATCACCTTGGTATGAGCAATAACCTCCAAAAGGTTGGTGGTGGTGCCGACTAATATCCACACCATGTTGATAGTACGGATAATGTCTATTTTGAAATTCAGTCGGATATTCATTGTATTGGTCCTCATAATACCAGTTTGACATTTTCTAACGAAAACTTCCTAATATATTTACAAAAAATCAAAGAAAATAAATCCTACCGGAAGGGGTTCTAAACAAACACAAACAAGACCGACTCAACCAAATCAAACCTATTGAATCTAAACGAAAATCATGATGGATCCACTTAGATTGTTTCTAGACCAGCTTCTATTCTTCCAAAAGGCAACTAGTTACAGTTTTAGCGAATCTCTCATAACGATCCGAATTAGATTAAGTCGAATAGAAACAAGATAAGCTTTAAGGAGCTTTGATAACCCTGCCTCTCTGGCAACGTTTTCTTGGGTTACAAGGCGGCTCGAATCAACTTAAAATAATCTTCCTGAATTTTAAGTTAGGCTAACAAAGTAAACAATATAATCCTTTTGAATGATTTTCCAATAAGCTCGTTACCTTATAGGTCTTTTTCTAGTCAATTTTTAAGCTTAGGTTCGCGTAGGTAACGTGTTCCTAAGACGGGCAAGAAGGAAACATTGATGAAATCCGAGTCCTTATCTTATATGGCCAGTCCTTGCCCTTCACTAGAAAATAATCCATACTCAATTCCTCAACACATATGCATACAAAGGAATACAGAAAACCCAATGACAGGGGATTCGTGGGTTGATCGAGTCTTACCTCCCGTACCAGACGGGGGATGAATCGGTTGTAGTCGACTTGGGCCACCGACTCCTGTGTCAGTGTACGAACCCGAGGGGTCGAGACAATATCGTAATTGTCGTCCTTCCATGTTGCAGTTTATATTTAAATACCCTTCTGTAGGGTTTAAAAATAATAGTAAAGTTCAAAAGTTCAAAGTCCAAAGTCCAAAAATAAGAAAAAACAGAAAAATACCTAAAATAATTATAAAAATAATAAGAATTTCATAATACATTTTCTAAAAAGGAAAATAAAAACCCTAAAAAAATAAAATAAAATTTAAAAAATTAAAACAAATTGACTAAAAAAACCTTTCTTCTTTTTCCGTTGTTTTTGATTTATCTTTGAATCCAAGTCTTCAATCAACAAATATAATTTTTGGCTCAAATTTATTTTTGATTCAAAACCTGTAATACAAAGAAAAATACTCAAAAGCGTAAAATAGAACAAATAAAAATAATAATCTAACTAAACTAACTAACCTAAAAACAAATCTAAAAACAAGTCCGCGTCAGCGGTGCCAAAAACTGATGAGTTTTGCTATAGTGGTAAGAAAAGTATCGTTCACTCAAACTTGTGAAGATTGATTTTAGATTTAATAAACTAACTTTTAAACTAAAAACTATACACAAAACATTAAAATAATATTCACAAATACCGAGGTTATGGATTCACCATTAACCACTTTTAATTAGTTCCATTAATAATAATTCTAAACTATTCTAGCTCAAATAAGTGACTCTAATTTTTGCCCAAGGTAGATTTTTAAAATATCAATTGTAAATCACAAACATGGCTCATCGAAAGCTCTAGGTCCCAGCATAAACCATCAAATAAAATCACAATCAACTAAGAAAAATCGTAATTTAATTAAAAATAAATGCAAAAGTTATAAAAGAATCTTCAACCTTTTGGCCACGAAAACTTCAACTTTTTCGCAATGTTTTCTTCATCTTCTTCATTACAGGATTTTTTCTGGATTTTGATTTGCGCTTCTTGCCTCTCCAGACCCCCCAAAAAGCTTCTGTTCGATTCTCATTTTATATTACAACAACCAAATCTTCCAAAATCTTCAAACAGATCCTTTGGTTTAAATGAAAATCTTGGTAGATTATTGTTTTTATTCTATCGATCAATTCTTGGAAAATAAAATCTCTCTCATGACTTTGTTTCTTTTTCTCGTGTTAACAATATATTCAACGGATATAAACAAGAATACGTGAGAATAGGAAAGAAGATCCAAAGTTACCGAGATAACTTTTCTCCCGGACTTTCTCTTCGAGAGAATATATACGCCAAGATCTCTTTTGATTCTGTGCGTTTGCTCCGTGTACAAGTTGATATCAATTATGTACGAGAATATTGTGTCTTAATTCCCTGAATATCTCCAACAAACTTTTCTTCCAGGTTCACGTAAAATACAATTGAAGTTCCCGCTAAATTTTTGTGTTTGAAATGAGAAAAAGAAGTGGTGCCCTTATCTAAAGTGAAGGTGCCTTTAGCACTGGGGGTGCCCTTATCCAAATGAAGGGTGTTTTTAGTAATTATTCGGGTGACTTAACACTTTTTAAGCTATTTTTTTCACATTGATTAATACTTTAAAAATAGCTACAAACACAATAAAATCACAATATAAGTACAAAAAAGAGTTCTAACAATATACAAGTTGAGATCAAATAAGACACGAAAACGTGTCTATCACTATGTTATGCTACTTTTAACAAGGATCTTTCGACAATTCCGGATCTCAAACCTATTTTAGCTATAGATGTCAATCCATGCTCATTTAATTCGCGACTTAAACAAACAAGCAATTGATCATACAAGGCATTATAAACGGTAGAACATAAGCGATATTGAAGAGATTATGAATATATGAGTATGAATACTTCAATTTATAAACATGTTTTCTAACTTAGGACTACATCTCTAACCAATAAGAAAGGTTTAGTTCATCATGGGTTTCTCAAAATCCATGGAAAATAATCAAGAAAGCAAGTAAAGCAAACCCTAGAAATCGTGATGTTCAATCACAACTCCAAGCTCTATCTACTTGTTCTCCTTGTGTTTTCAAGTGTAAAAAGTGTCTTCTTACGGTTATGGAAGTATTCTTGTATAGTCTCATCATATCTAGGTGTTAGAGTCCAAATGAGACCATGATACCTTGATTTAGAAGTCAAAAACGTGTCTTAGAAGTTGCTCCCGTCGAGTCATAATCGGTAGACTCGATCTCCATATTATCTACCGATTGTTGGAAATCAAAAACGAAGATTTTCTGTACCCGAAACTGCGTATAATCGGTAGATAAATTTCCCTGTTATCTCCAGATTATTTTGCTGAGTGATTCCCTATTTTATTTCGGCTGTTTTGCCCATAACTTCCTCATACGAACTCAGAATGACCTAATTCTTTTTGCGCTGGCTTCGTATTTCAATTCCCTTCTAGTAATGATAAAAAACTATGAATTTGAACGAGTTGAACTTGGTATTCGGTTCTTCTTCACTTATAGAACCCAATTTCCTTGTCCATTTCATGTCGCAATGAACTCCTTTCTTCTTGTTTGGCCTTGAATAATTATAATACTTCACTTCTTAGATCTTTTATAACCACTTTCACTCTTATTGGTTCACCTGACAAAAACAAATAAAACAAAACAAGAGTAATAACAAGTAATATGCAAGAATCATATCAAATATTAGTATAAACTTGAAACTAAAATCATGTGAATTATGCACTTATCAAATTCTCCCACACTTAGCTTTTGCTTGTCCTCGAGCAAACCACTATCTAAACTAAACTAAAACAAATCCATTTCGTCGAGGATACAATTACACTTAGCATGTACAACAAGCCTTTATATCCCTAAGTGTCCCTAGTAGACGAGTTATGGTATCGTGAGGGTTTACAAGAGGTATACCCACAAAACCTACTCCAACTTCAAAGTCACAAGCATCCAAAGAGATACGAGGACATAAAGTTTCTACACACTAGTAATAAGAAGTTAGATGTATCAGAGAACATTATTCTCATGTTTATCCCTTGACTAAGAAAACCACCATATGAAAGAATCTAGGTTCGAGAGCGACCAAATGTTTATGCTTCACCAACAAGATTTCATGAATTTGACACTGAAAATATGCACTTTATGGTTCTCACATGTGTGCAAGAAGGAGTGAAGATAGAAATCCTGCACACATTGAATAGTAGGAAGGAAAGGTAACCTTCCGAATCATATGAAGATGTTATATAGAACGTGGGGCGACAAAAGGAAATCAACCACTATGTGAGGATGGGAATGCTTACTTACCTTTTCACCCGATCGGCAACAAACACCACTCTAACAACATGTAGAAATGTTTTTGTTCTTCAACTGTTAATGATGAACTCTTGAACTTCGTAGATTCTTGATAATTTGTAAATCTTTTCCTTATTTTCTTGTTGTTTGAAACTTCTTTATAGATTTCTTCTTCCCCACGGCCTTATTGATCGAATAAAAAAAAACAAAAAAAAAATACATTAAAACAATGATAAACATTTTTTTTATGACTTCAAAATACAAACTGAAAAATAAATAAAATGATGAAACTACTACGGCCGTGGGATAAATACTTTACCACTTGATTCTTCACAAATTTTATTGCCTCGATATCATGAACTTTACTAACTCACATCTTTGGATTTCTTTCGCTTTACATAAGTCTTCAACATGTATATATAATTCTGCTCATTGTATTGTTGCTTTACTTGAATATGAAATTTGTTCTTTCTTGAATTGTTGCTTGTAAACCTTGACGGTATTCAACTTTCCTTCAAAATTTTGATACTCCGCTTGTTGATGATGATATGTTTCTATGGACCTGTTGTTATTGAGAGAAATGTGCCAACTGAAAACAAGACTACAAGATAGAGTTAGCAATTCTGATGGCACCCTTGTGATTGATAAAAATAGCACTCAAGAGATCAAAAAGTAGTGCTGAAATTGGTGCGAGGTTAGGTATCTCATCACTACCCGGAATTTGCGCAGATGAAACACTCTAAATAGACAATTTAGACAGGTACAAAGAATTGCAGGTCTGGTGCCTCACTCATGGGTATTGAATGATTAACTCTTCTAATACTGTATTCTTTACCAATGGTTTAAGTCCATTTTTATCATCTCAAGCCTCTCAACAACTAAGCACTCCGAATATAGTTCTTTAATACTTTTAAGTTCAATTATTTTGGTTAGAACTCTGTATGTAAACTTAGCTAGAAATATACAAAGTGACTCTAAAATCTCTAAAAGTTGAAGGTTTTCATGAAAAATATGTACAAAAGTTTCAAAATTCTACCTACAAAAGCAAATACTAAAAACTCTATATGCTTAATTACTCCCCCACACTTAAACTTTACATTGTCCTCAATGTAAATTGATTCCTCCAATGTAAAATCAAGATGGAAAATCCTAACATGATATGAAAAACTATAAAAATCAAAAGATAAAGATAGAAGTACAAAACCAATGGGTTGCCTCCCACTAAGCGCTTAGTTTAACATCTTCATCCCGACTTGGCATTCCTTGCTACTCCTCTAGAGGGAGTGCATCTACTAAATTGATTTCAACCACCTCTGGTTCAAACGGTTCATAATAGGGCTTTAAACGATGACCATTCACTTTAAGCTCCTTCCCTGTTAACAAGCTACGAATCTCTACTGCACCATGAGTAAAAACGTTAAGCACAACAAAGGGTCCTATCCAACGAGACTTCAATTTTCTAAGAAATAAATGAAGGCGAGAATTAAACAAGAGAACTTTCTGTACAACAATAAAATGTTTTCTAGAAATCCTACTATCATGAAAAGTCTTTGTTTTCTCCTTGTAGATTCGTGAACTTTCATATGCATCATTACGAATCTCTTCTAGTTCACTCAATTGAATCTTCTTTTGTTTACCATCCCCATCCATCTCCATGTTGCATTATTGAATAGCCCAAAAAGCTTTATGCTCGATTTCAATAAGAAGATGACAAGGTTTAACGTACACAAGTCTATATGGGGACATCCCAATAAAAGTCTTGTATGCGGTTCTGTATGCCCATAATGTATCGTTGAGACGTAAAATCCAATTCGTCCTTGATGGATTTACTGTTTTCTCTAGGATGAACTTCACCTCTCGATTAAAGACTTCTGCTTGCCCGTTTTTCTGTGGATGATATGCTGTAGCAATCTTGTGAGTTATATTATGCCTTTTCAACAAACTCTGTAAGAACTTGTTTCGAAAGTGTGATCCCCGATCGCTGATTATGGCTCTTGGAGTTCCAAACCTTGCAAAAATATTTTCTTTAACAAAATCTGTAACCACTTTAGAATCACTAGTCGGGGTGGCTTTAGCTTCCACCCATTTCGAAACATAATCAACAATGAGTAAGATGTAAAATTTACTAAAAGAATTAACAAAATGACTCATAAAATCAATGCCCCATACATCAAAAATTTCAACAAAGAGAATAAACTTCTGTGACATTTGATTTCGAGCACCTAGATTTCCCATTATTTGACATCTATCACAAGTTGTACAAAATACATACGCATCTTCAAATAAAGTGGGCCAATAGAACCCACTTTAAAGTACCTTCAAAGTAGTTCTCTTTTCCCCAAAGTTTCCTCCACAAGCGTATGAATGGCAGAAAGACAATATAGAATTGTATTCAGATTCAGATACGCACCTTCGCATAATTTGGTCTGAACAATGTTTCCACATGTATGGATCATCCCATATATATTGATTCGATATCTTTTTAAGTTTGTCCCTCTTCGCACGAGACAAATTTCTTGGGATTTGTTTAGACACTAAATAATTCACAATATCCGTATACCATGGTTCTGAAACTGCAATTGAGAAGAGTTGCTCATCTGGAAAGCTTTCACGTAATTGGATAGATTCTTCTTCTATACTAAGACGACTCAAGTGATCCGCAAGGGTATTCTCGCCTTTCTTGTCTTTAATTTCAAGATCAAACTGTTGTAGGAGTAGTATCCATCGAATGAGCCTTGGTTTCGCCTCCTTCTTTGTATGTAAGTACCTAAGTGCTGCATGATCAGAAAACACAACAACTTTCGTACCAAGTAAATAAGAACGAAGTTTCTCCGATGCAAAAACGATTGCTAACAACTCCTTTTCTGTGGTCATGTAGTTTTTTTGGTCCTCATTCAATGTTCTGGAAGCATAATAAATGGCATGAGGTAGTTTCCCAATACGCTGGCCTAAAACTGGACCGACCGCATAGTCACTGACATCACACATTAGCTCGAATGGCTTGCTCCAATCCGGTGGTTTAATGATAGGGGTTTTATCAAAAGTTCTTTCAAACGATTGAATGCCACCAAACATTTTTCATCAAAGTTAAAAACCACGTCCTTTTGTAATAAATGGCATAATGGTGATGCAACCTTGGAAAAATCTTTGATAAACCTGCGATAAAACCCTGCATGACCAAGAAAAGCACGAATCTCCCTCACCGTGGTGGGAGGAGTAAGAGCATGAATATGATCGATCTTATATTAACTTCAAATCCTTTAGAAGATATGATATGGCCAAAAACAATGCCATGCGTTACCATAAAATGGCACTTCTCCTAATTTAGCACAAGATTAGTTTCAACATATCATTTAAGAATCACTGTAAGGTTATCCAAGAAAAAGTCAAATGAATCACCATATACACTGAAATCATCCATAAAAATTTCGATAATGTTTTCAACGTAATCTGAAAAGATACTTACCATACACCTTTGGAAGGTAGCGGGTGCATTACACAAACCAAAAGGCATCCTTCTGTGTGCAAATGTTCCAAAAGGACAAATAAAGTGGTATTTTCTTGATCCTCAGGTGCTATAGTAATCTGATTGTAACCTAAATAACCATCAAGAAAACAGTAATAAGAGTGTCCTGACAATCTTTCCAACATTTGATCCATAAAATTTAAAGGAAAGTGATCTTTTCTAGTGGTTGCACTAAGCTTTCGATAACCAATACAAACTCTCCAACCGGTTTGCACTCGAGTTGGGACAAGTTCATTGTTTTCATTCTGCACTACTGTAACACCCGACGTCTTTGGTACAACTTGTACCGGGCTCACCCAATTGCTATCAAAAATGGGGTAGATAACTCCCACATCTTATAACTTAAGTATCTTTTTATTTACTACTTCCATCATCGGAGGATTCAAACGACGTTCAGCTTCCCTTGTAGGCTTCATTCCCTCCTCAAGTAGTATTTTATGCATGCACGTAGAAGGGTTTATTCCCTTGATATCATCAATTGTCCATCTTATAACCGTTTTATACTCCTTCAACACCCGAAGAAGTCTTTGTTCCTGCAATTCAGTTAGTCTTTAGAAACTATTACCGACAACTCCTTATTATCACCCAAATACATGTATTTTAGGTGATCAGGAAGAGGCTTAAGTTCTAGTTTAGGAGCCTGCAAGACAGATGACAACAGTTTTTCATTAGTGCCTGGTAAAGAGATAAATGAAATATCATGAGTTCGTGGGAACTGTTACAACAAATTGAGTTCACCAATAGCTTCATCAAATTCATTCCCTAATTTAAGCTCGATTCTTGGATCCGTAATATCTTTGGAACCCACACTCAACGTGTTAATAGTCTCAAATGGATCATTACTCCCCAAATTAAACATCCGTTGAGCTAAAAAGCCAATAACATCAATGGAGAAACAAGAATGGACATCACTAGGATATCGCATCGCCTCATAAATGTTGAAACGTATTATTTCTCTACCAAATTCCATTGTCAATGTCCCACTATAGACGTCAATTATTGTTTTTTGCTGTCTACATGAATAGACGTCCCAGTAGCAACGGTATAGACGAATCAATTGATCCGTCTGTCATTTCCAGTACGCAGAAATCTGCTGGAAAGACTAGCTGATTAACCTGCACAAGCACATTTTCAAAAATACCTCTAGGGTATACATTAAAACGGTCATCTAATTTTAAAACATTTCCAGTTTCTTTCAAAGGTCCTAAATTAAGAGATTCATATATAGATGCAGGCATAACATTTACTAATGCCCCTAAATCAAGCATAGCCTTATTAAACGTTGTGTTACCAATAACAATAGGAATATCAAAACTATTGGGATCTTTATATTTGAGTGGGAGTTTCTTTTGCAAGATAGACAAAACATTCTCCCTCACTTTCATTACCGGTTAATATTTGTTTATTTGTGCACAAGTCCTTTAGAATTTTCGCATACTTGGGGACTTGTTTAATCGCATCTATGAGTGGAATATTCACATGAATCTTCTTGAAAATGTCTAAGATCTCCTTATCTTGTTCCTCCTTTTTCGAGTTAGCAAACCTGCAAGGAAAAGGTAAAAAAGGAATATAAGTAGAAACATGAGGTTTAGAGTTTTCTTTAGTTACCTCATCGGTTTGGGCAGAGTCAATAATCTCTTTCTCTAAAACTGGCTCCTTAGGGTCTTTGTTTTTCTCAGCTTTCTCCGGTTGCACAGTTTGTGTACCACTTCTCAATGTCACGTGTTGACATTTTCTCTTGGATTGGTAGGTTGAGAAGGTAGTTTCCCACTATTCTGTGTCTCCATATGATTCAGTCTACCGACCATCGTGCTCATCTGAGTTTGTAGCTCTTTTATCGCACTATCAGTTTTCTTCTGATTTTTCTGCATCAATATCGTCATATTCTTCATCATGGAGAGCATCTCCGATGATTCTGAGTTTTGAGCTTGTTGTGGAGGTTGTACTTACTACTCGAACCCATTTGGACGATTGAAAACCGGCCCTGGAGCTGCAACTTGCTTGTTCGCATAACTGAAATTTGGATGATCTCTCCACCATGGATTGTACGTGTTGGAATAAGTATCATATCCTTGTCTCGGCTGATTTGGGAATACTGCATTCACCTGTTCTGCTTCTTTTTCATAAGAGGGGATGATCACTGCTTCCATTTGTTACATCATCTTCTCCATATTACTAATTCTATGTTCTAAATGCGGTGAATAAGTAACCTTATTAACCCTCCTGACGAGTGGTTCTGACCCACGACTTGAGAATTATTGAGAATTTTCTGCCATGTTCTCAATTAAATCTCTAGCTTGGTCTACTATTTTGTTCACTAATGCACCACCACCTGCAGCGTCGAGAAGATTTTTGTCACTTGCTAGAAGACCCTCATAGAAGTACTGGATGATCAATACATCAGTGAATTGATAATGTGGGCAGCTATCCACCAATCTCTTGTAACGTTCCTAGCATTCACACAATGTCTCTCCTGCCATCTGCTTAATGCCATAAATCTCTTTACGAATCTGAGTCGCCTTTGATGCAGGAAAGTATCTCTCTAAAAAGAGTTTCTTCAGACTATTCCAAGTTGTGCCACTACTGGAAGGTAAATAATATAACCATTCACTAGCAGTATCCATCAGGGAGAATGGAAAAGATCGTAACATGACTCAATCAGCATCAGTCTCTGCTGGTAGCATGGCCATGACTATGTTATGGAAATCCATCAAATGTTTATTTGGATCTTCATTAGTGATTCCATGAAACTTCGGGAGTTCTCGAATCAACCCTGGCTTGATCTCGAATATAGATATCGTCTGAATAGACCATTGTTGCGTATCTAGCTCGTGAGAAGCTAAGTCTTTGAGTGTACGATTTGCATCACCGATTGTTTCTTGTCCTTCTTCTATGTCTGAATCTGCGAATTCACTTGATGATTTACTTGGAGGAAATGGTGTGTTCACTGCTCGAACGAAATATTTTAATAAAGTACCCGATCGAAGTCGTATACCAATGGGACTTGGTCTACCTCTCTAAGCATTCACGACAGAAATAGTACCTGAAATTTTTTTCTTGAAACTAAGTTAAAAACTAGAAATAAGAAATCAAAAACAAAATAACAATCCGCTATGCCTCCCCGGTAGCGGCGCGAAAATTTGGTCGGTTGTCAGCCAAGCAAAATTAGTTCAAGTTCTTACTTCATCAATATAGATTAGAGTATAGTAATAAGAACAAGTTCGTTCCCACAGAGAGGCAGGTGATTGTTAATTACTTTTGATTACTTATGTAAACAGGTGGGTTTTGGTTGTGATTATAACTAAATTATATTAAAAAAAATATTAGAGAAAAAGAACACTAGTTAGAGAGTTCATCTTCCATCTTCCAACATGTTATCAACTAAATCATACTCAACATTCATGCTTTCTCAATATTAATAACCCTAAAACATCCTATCACAGGCTTACTCCGGCAAAACTTATATTATCATCAAAGGTGCAAGAGCCACTATTTGAATCATTTTCAACGAATAACTTGGCGCAAGAGCCACTCAAGTTTAACCCAATGAAAGCAATGGTCTTTGTGAGTTGAGGTTATTCTAAGCAATCTGGCACAAGAGCCATACAGATTTAACCTAGGTCACGCTTCTACACATAATTGCATGGTAACATACCGTCATTAACAACTATGTTATGCTACTTGTAACAAGAATCTTTCGAAAATTCTGGATCTCAAACCCTAGTTTATCTATAGATGTCAATGCATGCTCATCTAATTCGCGACTTAAACAAACAAGCAATCGATTATAGAAGGCATTATAAATGGTAGAACATAAGCGATATTAAAGAGATTATGAATACATGAGAATGAATACTTCAATTAATAAATATTTTTTCCAACTTTGGACTACATCTCTAACAATAAGAAAGGTTTACTTCATCATGGGTTTCTCAAAATCCATGGAAAATAATCAAGAAAGCAAGTAAAGCAAACCCTAGAAATCATGATGTTCAATTGCAACTCCAAGCCCTAGCTTCTTGTTCTCCTTGTGTTTTCAAGTGTAAAAAGTATCTTCTTATGGTTATGAAAGTCTTCTTATATATTCTTCATCATATCTAGGTGTTAGAGTCCTAATGGGACCATGATTCCTTGATTTAGAAGTCCAAAACGTATCTTAGAAGGGGCTACCGTCGAGTTATAATCGGTAGAATTGATCTCCATGTTATCTACCGATTGTTGGAGATCAAAAACGAAGTTTTTCTACACCCGAAACTGCGTATAATCGGTAGATAAATTTCCATGTTATCTCCCGATTATTTGTTGAGTGTTTCGCTGTTTTCTTTCGGCTGTTTTGCTCATAACTTCCTCATACGAACTCAGAATGACCTCATTCTTTTTGTGTTGGATTCAAATTTCAATTACACTCAAGATAATCATAAGAAAATCTAAATTTGAACGATTTGAACTTGGTATTTTGTTCTTCTTCACTTATAGAACTCAATTTCCTTGTTCATTTCATGTCGCAATAAACTCCTTTCTTTTTGTATGGCCTTAGGACAGTTGAATAATTATAGTACTTCACTTCTTAGCTCTTTTGTAACCACCTTCATTTTTATTAGGATGATTCACCTAACAGAAACAAATAAAACAAAACAAGAGTAATAACAAGTAATATGCAAATATTATAGCAAATATTAGTATGGATTTGACACTAAAATCATGTGAATTATGCACTTATCATCCGATAAAAGAGTTCTTCTCTACTTATATATTCCCCAGTACTTATGAGCAACCGATTCACTTTATGATTTTTCATTTCCCTTTCAGGATCCCCAGGTTAAGTAGGTTCCATGCGTCTCTTTATACTAAAATTTGGAGGCGATATGGTCACATTGCGACTTTGGAGTTGTTGAAAGGCTTTTGTCCTGTTCTGGAAACGATGATTTCTGGTCTTCTTCCCATAATTGATAACATGAAGAAGGCATCAATCCTTGAAGTTACTAATCAGGAGATACAAAAGTGGGATGAGATGATAACCAATTGTGAATTCTTGAAGTTCAATGTGAGTTGGCTCCGTCAGCGTCTTAAAATTATTGAAAAAGATTATGCAGCCATTATAGCTAAGGATTCCTTCTTCAAAAGCCATATTAGAGGAGGACAAGGTCTTGTCAAGAGAGTCATCTAAGATCGAGAAGTTAATCCAGGATTGGAAAGCTAGGACCGAGAGGTTTCAGGAAATGATGGAGATGTTGTACAAGCGGAATTACTCATTGATTAAAGGTTTGTTCTAGAGAGCGAGTGAGGTCTAAATTTATAATAAGCTTTTGAATTGATATAGTAGGTTTTGAATTTTGAATTTTGAACATTCATTGGAAAAAAAATTAAAATTGAAAAAAGAAGAATTCATTTTAGGCGTAATATGCCTTAAGCCATTTGCCATTAATTACCGTTCCCAATGTGACTCCCTTCATGTCTACTATCATATAATATCCACTTGTTACTGCTTTAGAAATCATGTAGGGACCTTTCTATTTCGAGGAGAACTTCAGAGCAGACATGTCTTGCTGGATATGTTTGGCTGTCTTGAGTACCAAGTCTCCAACCTGAAACATTCTAAGCTTTACTGCTTTGTTATAAGTTATGGAATTCTTCGTCGGTATACTTCTGCATATCTTTTTGCCTTAAACCGTCTTGATTCTAGGAGGTCTAGCTCTGCGACCCAGAACCTAGGGATTTCAGCTTCATCACAGTATACTCTGCTGGCTATTGCGATTCTAGATGATAGGATTTTGATCTTGACAAGGAGGATGGCATCTGCTTTGTAGACAAGCGAAGATGGAGACATTCCAGTGGAGCTTCTTGGTGTTGTTATGTATGCCCAGAGTGCTATGGGCAATTTATCGTACCATGACCTAGGTTTATCGTACATTGTACGGCTAAGGATCTGAACTAGTGTCTTGTTAGTACTTTATGCTTGCCTATTGCCTTGAGGATAATAGGGGGTATATAATACTTGCTTGATTCCATAATCCTCGAGTAGTTCTGTCATAGCATGGTTAGCAAAAGGAGTACCATTATCTGTGACAATGTGTTTAGGGACTCCAAACTTTCATATGATATCTTTGATGAAAGCTTCTATGGTTGCACCTGTCGTGCTTTTGAGAGGGATAGCTTCGACCTACTACTCAGTAGCTTTGATGAAGTGATCATGTTGTTTTGACGAGGTTGGATTAATCTTTCCAATGAGATATAGTCCCCAACTATAGAAATGCCAAAGACTGTTTACTGAATGTAGAGGAAGGCACGACATGTGAATGAATTAAAGAAGATTTCCTTGATGATACGAAGAAAGTCCCTATGTATCTTTCTTGTGGTTAATCCTTCATTTTTCTACCAAAAATCATATAAGAACTTGTTATGGGTGGATTTTTTGGATTGTTTGATCAATAACGTTTGGTCATAATCCATTTTTGACTCTGCACCATAGATTCCACTATTATTAGTGATCAATAATGGACGAATTCTTTAATATTCATAGAGATAAGGGACATAATTCACATGGATATAGTAAGTCTTGCTTAGGAGTCATAACACACATCGAAGTTCTCCGATGACCCATCTATCGCGAAATAACTGAGAACTGATTAACCGACATAGCCTTAACAAGAAAGAAAACACTTTTCCCCATTTTCATTGTCAACAGGAATGGGAACAGATACAACTAGCAATAAGTAAACTCCTCATTTGTGAAGAGAAATGCTCCTGTGGCTGAGTTTCATTAGTACTGGCAGCTTGTTCGAGATTTGGGACTATAACATCTCTTGACTCAGTAGTTCCTTGTACCTTAAGTCAGAACCTGAAGGCATTACAGCTGGAGAGATTGAAAGGATTTGATTCAAGGTTATTCATACATAAGCAACCAAAGACCAAGAGGAGCGTTCCTTAATACATTAAGGTTTCTGAACTTTTAATAGACCAAGATCTCCTATCTTCTTGGCAACGCATCAACTAAAGAACATCTTCTAAGATCACAACCAATTTAAGTAGACTGCTGTCAGAGCACCTATTCCGATTTTTATAAGTTTCTTTATCAATCTGTGAGACTAGCAACTTGGCCCATTTGATTGTGGCATCATGTTAGATCTGATAAGAGAGAAGCTTATGGTATTAGCAGGGAAAAGCTCAAGTTATAGGTCCACCTTTGCTAAAGGTTCGAATCGTCTTTCTAGTAAGGAAAGAATAAAAAAATGACTCGATGAATGTGCTTGTAACGTAACATTTGATCATTCATCATCTTTGATCGTAGAATAAGAAAAATGATTCTTTTGCAGGCTCAGTTAACTAGGTTATATACCACTTCAACCTACATAAAACGCACTTCGGTGCGCCCCCCGTTCAAGTTGCCGAAAGTGGTTATAACAAAAATGAATATGAAGGATCAAAAGATTTTATTTTCTTCCATTCTCTTTCTTTTTGTATTAAGTTCTAAGAATATCTAAATCTATAATGAAGAACTAATCGTAGCGGATTGTTTTACCGACTTCATTCTCTTGACTCGTAGGATCTTTGGGGATAGCTTCCAAGCTACCTTTGATGCCCGAATGGAAGCGATATAGGAAGAATTGCAGCAAGTTCCGAATCCTAATGAATCCCTTCTTCAGGAAGCCAAGGAGCAAAAGCGTCTACTTAGAATCAGCTTGCAAATCTATGGCACCGTATTATAATCATTACCAGCGGCCGCTGAACAAGCTATTGGGCCAACCATTGTTTCGTCCATTTATCATAACAAAAAATCAATTCGTATCAATCAATCGAATTTGTTGAATAAATAATGGTAATTAGATGAATGTGTTAATCATAAAAATAATGAAAAAAATCTTTATCAATACAAATTAATATTATATACGACAGAAGCATATGACTCTGTTTGCTAAAGAGTAATAAATCAAAGTATCTTGTCCCTCTCTCATGACTAAATATATAAGTCAATTTTTAGAAAAAAAAATTGGTTAATGATTGATTCGCCTGGTGTCTACAATATATGATTATATTTTTTTTACTAGATCGAAAATTTATGATGTTCAAAAAGTGTATACATCTAGTGTCACATTCAGTAAAGATTTATGATACATGCATGAATATAAAAGGAAGAAAAGTCCATCTCGGTTAGTAAGGCACCTAATTAAGGGTGCCCTTTTTTGAATGAGAGTTTCCCTTTTGAAGCTTAGCTTTCTTCTCTGAAAGGCCTCTCTGAAAGAAGGAAAAAACCGTCTTAGCTTGGATATTTTTTTGGATTTAAAGGATCTTAAATTTATATTTATTACAACTTATCTTCTTTCTCGAATTGTGGAAACTTACCTGGGAACTGGGAGGTGGGTTAAGAAATTAAGGAGAAACTGGGTCTGGGTTCGGTTAGTCGGTATGAACTGGTGATCGTGAAATGACTGGTAATTTGGGGAAGTTACTGGACTTGGAATTACTGGGTTTAGTGAATAAAGTGGTACTTAGGAATTAGCTTCAAGGCTAGGTACATCTGCCAGTCGAGATACGAGTGCTTCAGCTGGACCTAGATAAACTGATAGGAATCGTTCGGATACTAGGTTAGTTGCTTCCTGAATAACCATAAGTATAACGCGTTAGCACGCACATCCGTTTTCTTGGTCCACCCATGTTCTTTTTGCTTGACAGTTAGTTTAGATACTTCCTCATCCTCCGAACCAGATTCTTCATCCTCACTATGATTTTCTCCATCAGCAGCAGTATTAGTGCCACCAACAACGATATTATCCCTTTTCTCTGCATTGTGCCTACATTTTTCATCATCTTCTTCTGCTTGATCAGCCCAGGATTTAGACGAAGGCTTTTTCATGGAAGAGTTAAAATGAGAAGGTTTCCCTAGATTTTCATTATCAATTACATCATCAACTTCAGGTCTCTAAAGGAATCAAAGAAAGAGTAGTACAAGTGTAGCAACTAAATAACTTATAACGATGATTGATCATAGGTTCAATTTTCCTCCCCTCTTAGCTACTGTCTATTCTATCCTCAACACCCTTTACTGATATTTCTAACACCGCAAGCACATATGAGACTTGCCCCTTTTTTATTAGGCCTTCGATTGAAGCTTTTGTCCGCTTTAAGTGACGTGGATACATTCTGCTCACTTGAGAGACTCAATAGACCTGAAAAGTGGAAAAATAACTATTGCTATCGATGTCATTATTTAATATCTTTTCCACTTTGTAGGTCAGAGTGTATGTTAATCCAATGAATGAGTTGTTCCACCCGTTTTATCCTACAGGTTCCCGTGAATCTGACACTGATAGCACCTTTGAACAAATGCGGCTACATCATCCTCCATGGTCGTCCAATAATACCTTTCATGAACCTGAAAAAACAACTTCCTCTTTCCTTGATGATCTCCTTCGTGAACTTCCTTTAATATTGTCGAGATTTCAGGTCCTACAAGGCATCGTAGCAGGTTCCCTCTAATTTTTTTACAGTATAAGACCCCTTCATGAAGAATAAACCGTCTGTCCTTTTGTTTTAGTCTTGCTGTTTCTCGCTTTTCTAGAAGAAGGGAGTTATTGTGAATATATTTGATGTAGGGTTCTCTCCAGTCCCCAGCATGATGGATTGTCAAGGACTCTAATTGGTGCAGTTGTGTTTGGCTGTTGGAATAGATCCTTACAGTGCTCGGGATTAGGTTTCGGTCAATAATATCCTAGGCATTGGAGACGACGGTAAAGAGTCACGACCATGTTTCCCCACATACTTCAGTATGAACACGGCTGAGTTGCAGTTGTACCTCTTAATCTCCGAGATATTTTAAGAGGGACCCATCTGGATTCCTATGGTATAATTCCCCATGGAGTAAGAAGAAGTTTTTCAGATCTTTGAGACTGACCATCCTATGAGGGAGTGAGCTGCTGAGATCTTATATAATTGGTGTTCTCCAATCAGTATTGAATTAACCATGTCAAAATTAAAGTACCTCTCTATACCATTACAGTCTTCTCTGACCCTTCGAATTGAAGTTTGGAGGCTAAAGTGGCAAGAAAGTCAGCGTGTCTATTATTGCTTCAGCCAACATGAACTATGGCCTTGGAAAAATGGGTTAGTAACTTCTGAGCTTCTGCTCTATGAGGAGCTAGTGATACCTCTTTAAGAGAGTAAACTTCATTCATATGATTGACCAACATTTTTGAATCACCCCTTATTTCCGAATGTGTTACGCCTACTTTATGCGCCAATGAGAGACCTAACAAGAAAGCTTTATATTCTACGGAGTTGTTGGTGCATTTGAAGTCGAGCTTGAATGAGTATGAGAAGACGTCCCCTGTTGGAGACACCAGTACCATGCCAGCTGTTTCGATATTATTACCGAAAGTAGCAGAACCATCAAAGTACAACAACCATGCTTCTTCTTCGACAACAGAAATTTTAGGGAACTCTCCAGGTATGTCTTCGTGTAGCGTGGTTATATCTTATCCTGGGAAAGATGCTAGCAGGTCTGTTACCGCTTGTCCCTTGACTACTTTCAGGGAGACACATGCTATGTCGAATTCAGGCATCTGAAGTAACTACTTAACAGGTCTGCCTATCAGGGCTGGTTTTGAAAGCAAAAATCTGATGGGGTCGACTTTGGCGATCAATACCACTCTCATTGAGATTAAGTTGTCTGAACTTCTGAATGGCATGTATTAGTGACATGCAAGCTCTATCCTCTTTAGGGTATCTGAGTGTTGCATCTCTTAGTGACTGGATGATGTTGTAAATTGGGTATTCAATTCCTTCTTCATTTTCTTAAGCGAGGGGAGTGCCAGTAGCAACATCACTGAACGATTTATACAGGAGTAGAGGCCGTTTCTGGACTGGGGATCTCATAATAGATGGAGATAATAATAATTGTCAAATTTTGGAGAATGCTTTTTGTTGAGTAGAAGACCAGATGTAGCCTGCCCCTTTTTGTAATAATGGTGTAAAAGAGGCGACAAATTGAGCTAGCCCTGGGATAAAACGTCTGATATATGATACTTTTCCCATGAAGCTTTTAAGTTCTCTTACAATTTTTGGTGGGGCATAGTGGTTATGGCTTGAGTGTTGACTGGATCTACTTTGATTCCTTCTGCTGTTACTTGAACTCCAAGGAATTTGCCAGAGGAAACACCAAATGCGCACTTCAAAGGGTTCATCTTCAGTTTGTTTTCACGACACCTCTCAAAGACTTGCAGCAAAACTTCCAGATGCGCTTCTCGTGTCTTGGATTTGACAACCACATCATCAACATAATCATCAACTTGCTTGTGCATCATGTCATGAAAAATTATTTTCATGGCTCGCTGGTAAGTAGCGTCAGCGTTCTTCAAACCAAAAGATATTACGGTGTAATAGAAGTATATGATGGGAGTCCGAAATACAGTCTTACTAGCGTCATGCTCATAAATCTTTATTTGATATAACCGTTGTAGCCATCCATAAATGAGAACATACCGTGTCCACTAGTCGCGTCTACGAGCATGTCTATGTTAGGGAGTAGGAAGTCATCCTTGGGACAACATTTGTTCAAGTTTCTGAAATCAACACAACATCTGATTTGACCGTTTTTCTTTTTGACAGGTACCATATTGGCCAGCCAGGTAGGGTGTTGAATAGGTTTGATGATGCCCGTTGTGAGTAGCTTCTAGACCTTAATTTTGATCTTCTCTTCAACTTCATGTCTGAACTTCCCGACTGCTGTTTAACAGGCTTGGAACCCGGAGTGATATGTAAATGGTGAGTGACCATCTTATCATCAAGGCCTATCATTTCTTCACAAGTCCAAGCGAACACGTCTTGGTAATATCTGAGAAGTCGCACAAGCCCTATTCGTGAAGTCGCACAAGCCCTATTCGTTCTTCCAATGAAGGGTGAAACTGATGAAGACGGGCCTTGGGACTTCTTTTATCCCGATATTGACAGTCTCGAGAGCGTCTATAGTGGAATCAATATCGTCTTATAGTTGTCGTGAAACATCTTGAATTTCATCTTTAGTAGGTTCCATGCTATAATTATATTCTGAACGGAGAAACCTTCCACTAGTATTCTTATTTCGTAGTTAAGACACTTATGCCTACAATCTCATTTTATTTGGCCGCACCTTAGCATTTTTAAGTGTCTTGAGAATAATTATATTAGCCGCGACGCCTATATCGACAACTGTTGTTATATCCGTATTTTTTTTTCGGGTTTAATTAAAGCTGATATGCGAGTACTAAATGGGTTGTACTATAGTAGTGCTTATATCTACAGCTAGTAGATGTTATGGAAGCATAAAATTTAAGCATGTGTAACACGTGGATGTAGCTAGCGGCAGTTTCGCCTTTTCTTCGATATTAATTCTAAAGGATGACGGATGTTTCTGGTTACAGGGGGGACACATCTTTTCTTCTCAGAGCTGATGAAAACATTCTCAAACAAGCAGAGAAATGGAGATTTTTTTTGTCACTAGAAATTCACAAGGAGAAACGACGGGGAGTAATAGAAATTTTATGGAAGTTCGCAAGTACTTCAACTTTTTTTGTTTTATCGATTTTGTATTAAATGAGATATTGAATCTTGTTCGATTTTAGGGAATCTGATGTGTTTCGGTTGGTTTCAAGTTATTGATAAGAACTTAAGTTGTTTTATTTTAATTCTCTTGCTTGTGTAGATTGAAGCTTGAAGATGATTAATTTCATATTTTAAAGTTATCAAGGTCTAGTATAACAACTGATGTTGGGGTTTGTTACGAGCTAGCTATGTAGGTTGAGATCAATCTCCATAGGGTATCTATGGGATGAAGTTTTTACTTCTTGCACCTTAACCTGGGACTAAATAGTGAAAAGTTTAAAAGAGATTTGTTAGATTATATTTTTGTATAAATTTCATAATTTAACCAAACATGTTGGAATATGAAGTTGAAGATTAATTGCTTAGAATTAAATTTGTAGTCATGTTGATTAGAATGAAGGATCTTAGATTTATAAATAAATTTAAGGAAAAAGAATTGAATATGTAAGTTTTCTTTTAGCAATTTAATTGTTTACAGATGGTGAGTATCAATTAGTTTTCTAGCATGATTGTGTTAATTGATTAACATTGTTGAGTATTTTGGATTTTTGAGTGTCATTGTGTGACCAGGAAGTATGGTTTTCAAATTTGTGGAGAAGGAGATGGGTAAAAGTAGTTAGAATCCGGCAAGAAACCTACCTCTATGTTACCAGTTTCATGCTTGCAAAGTGTTCGATCAAAAGCCTAAAAGAAATTAAAAGGGGGATTCGTCTGGATTTGGGCATTGGTGAGGTCTCAACTTCAATGTTAGATTTTTGGCTAGATGTGATAGCTTTTTACAAAGCTAAGGCAAGTATACTTGATCTCTTGTGAATATTGGTCACTGTAACATTCGTTTGATTATTTTTGGATTAAAATTCTTGAATTAGTGATACCATATGTTCATTGTGTACTTAATATGAGATTATGCCTACAATCTCTTTGATGAAGTGATAAAATGAGAACATCATCCTAGCATATCTTACTTCGTAGTTAACCGAAGGATTAAACTATTAAGCTTGGAAAGAATCCGTATATATATATGTTTATGATGTTTGCGATTCGGGAATTTTTGATTGATACTGTTCAAATAGAAAAGTTAATTAAAGGTCAATCGGATCAATTTCTAATTTGTGGTATTCTGATACGGTAAATATCGGTTGACCAACGGTAATGCGAGTCGGTATATAGGTATTGATAGCCAGTATTTCTATGTACGTATCCATTGTGTTCGGTGTGGGCAAGATCAATGGGAACATAATTCTCTAATGTGATATGTGTTAAATTCGATTCATATATAGTTATATATAGTTGGCAGACTACTAGTGTGTTAGGAAATTAGGATAACTGTATATGCTTTGTGATCTTTAGTGAAAGATTGTGGTATATGGCTTTTGTACATTTAAGTAAAAGGAACGAATTTGGCTTACTAGTACTGTATCGTTAGCGGTCTGACTTAATTACTAAAATCAGTGACATAGATCGGCAGCGGATACAAATGTTCACTACCAGTATTTGTGTGAAAACATGTTCGCCAATTTCTTGTCATGTTGTGTTGCATATATATATTACGTGGTGTTGTTATCACAAAAGGGTGATTTTGACAATTGTCATAATGGTCTGGAGTGGAAATCTTAAGTGCGTAATAGTTGAATTTAGATAATCCTTGTTTATATATAAAATTACCATTTTTGGATAATCTAAAGAGTCACACTTTAAATGTTTAACAACAGTGTACTTGTCTGTGGAGTACTATATCTGTGTTTTGGAAGCCTGTCTAACACTTTAAATGTTTAATAACTTATTAAATTTCAATATTGGATGATCGTGTTGTTCTTCCTTTGAGTTCAATGGCTAGATGGTGTACCTAGTACTAAAATTAACTAATTGATGTGAACAAATGATATTAGCATCAGGCATATTAAAATATGGCTTAATTAATTGAGTTTCCTTTTTAGTTCAGTAGTCCTGTTATCGATAATTAAGTTATTACTTTGAAGTCTTAATGATGTTCCCAGCTTATAAAATTTTAGCTCATGGAGCCCTTTAGATTCCATCTTACTAATGTGTCGTGAATGATATTCGTACGTTCATTTTCTAGTTTGAGTTGCATTCTTTACTATGTTGATTTCTTTGTTAGCTTTGCGATTGATTTTGGAAATAATTGTCTGAGAAAGGTGATTACGGGCACCAGCGCCAGAGCCAGAGTGGGTGTCATTAAGTGCTTGATGTATGTTTTTAAATGATTCTACTCCTGTACATACATATACGTGTTTTCGCAGAGGGCTAATGTAGGAGTTATGTCGCATGTGGAAAACCTATTTAGCATTAAACATTCTTGTATTATGGCTTGCAAATGTTGTCATGGTAAGATTTTATTATTTTACTTCGAGTACAATTCATAATGGTTATAATGCTGCTGGTTATGTTATCTCATTTCCTCTTTTACCGATGCGGTAGGGTTAACAATGGATTTGCATACTTATTATCGAACCAAAACAATAGTGTTCATTTATCTTTATTGAATTATGATGCTGTTAATAATGCCTTCTGATCATCTGGTGAGAGATAGTTGCTACCGTTGTAGGTAGTTCATATTATCTAAATAAAAATTTACGAATTAGGGTCGTGTTTGATCCCTTCGAGCAATGGAGAGAGTACGCAGGCAGCCGCTCTGCGGTTTAGCACAAAAGCTAAATGGTTTAGCTGTTGTTTCTTAAAAATTGGTATTTGAGTAATGCTAATGGATGACTGCTGCTTGACAGTTTATATCATCTAACTGGACTTAGAGATGGTTGTTGCCATTTGGAGGTAATTCATGCCATCTGAAAAGGATGATTGCTGCATATGGTGGCAGTTCACATCATCGATCTAGAGATGATAACTAGCTCTTTGAATAGTTCATATCATCTCATATAGATAATCTGTTGAGCTTGAAAGAGTGTTATGAGTTTTCCTGGCCAAATGGCATCCCATTATCATAGCTACCCGTGGAAGACCGTCTGGGACGGTTCCTAGCATCAGATTACCCTGACATTAGAGATTAATCATCACATTTGAACAATATAACCATTTGATGACGTTGATTATCCCAAGTTACTATGAGTTTGTCAGGCCTTTAAGGGCATCCCATTACTATGATAACATGAGACGGTCTTCCGCACCTGGCTATCCTGGAATTAAAGTTTGGTCCTCACAATTAAACAACGGAGCTTTGACAGATTCGATGACCTTTGGTATGAGAATTATACTTACATGCTTATAAAGCAGTTTGGGAGAACTGAAGCTTTTTAAAGGATATTGGTAATATTGGTTCCTCGAGTGGCGTATCGGAAAGTTAGAGCTTGCCAAACGGGTCGTAACCCGATCTGTTGGAAGCGAAAAATTTCCGGTACGTTACAAGTGCTCTTCGAAATTCCAAGTCTTTGAAATAATCAATCATGCAAGGTTCGGTTATGTCCTTTTTCAGCCATCATATCTTCTTCGATGAATGTGATATTGTTCACGGAAAGGTGAGGTGACATATGTACTTCTGGTGCCTTTTCATAGAGTTGGGTCAGATGCGTATCAGTAGTAACACGGTTCAAGGCAACAAATACGTCTCTGCGCTGGAGCTTCGAGAAATGTAAAAGTTTACATAAGTTTTCCACTAGGTTGTTAGCCTTTTGATTTATTGGCTTCTTACAGGTGGTGTAATACCCCAATTCGGCAGGTAGGGTTCGCCGAATGGAATATAGGTAATGGTTTGTCATTTCCTAACACCGAGGCCTGATGGGTACAATTGACAAAGTTGTGGGAAAAACTTCTCAGTTAAGCGTGCTTGGCCGAGAGTAGTCATAGGATGTGTGACCTCTCGGGAAGCTGTTGCCGGATAACCGCAGTAGTGCCAATAAAAATCCCACACTGCTGGATAACCGCAGTGGGTAAGTGTGAACAATATCGGTGATAACGATAGGTCGCTTGTGCTCAGTTGAGAGAGTATGCTAAGCGGTGATGCTAGATACTGGTCTTACAAGAGGCAGGAACGTCTACATTACACCGAGGCCTTTTCAGCACAACTGGCTCAGAGTTGGCAAAAAGCTCTGCAATTAAGCGTGCTCGGGCGGGAGTAATCCAGGGATGGGTGACCTCCCAGGAAGCTGCTGCTGGATGACCGCAGCGGTGCCCGTAGAAAACCCCACACTGCCGCATAACCGCAGTGTGGG
Organism: Papaver californicum; assembly: GCA_023531435.1. Lineage (NCBI taxonomy): Eukaryota > Viridiplantae > Streptophyta > Magnoliopsida > Ranunculales > Papaveraceae > Papaver > Papaver californicum. Next base: position 1,298,073 of record JAJJMC010013581.1, read on the forward strand.
GACAGTATCGGTGGAAGGGAAGGTCATTACAAAGTGGTATCAGAGCCGACGACGGATCACCTGCCGAGGGTGAGAGAGTACGCTGGATGGAGTATTCCAGGTATTGGTCTCATAGGCGGTAGGGAACGTCGGAGATCTGGACTTGAATATATTCCGGAGCCGAGGACGGCTCCAATTTAAGGTGGTGGTATTGTAATACCCCAATTCGGAAGGTGGGGTTCGCCGAATGGAATATAAGTAATGGTTTGTCCTTTCCTAACAACGAGGCCTGATGGGTACAATTGACTAAGTTGTAGGAAAAACTTCTCAGTTAAGCGTGCTTGACCAAGAGTAGTCATAGGATGTGTGACCTCTCGGGAAGCTGCTGCCGGATAACCGCAGTAGTGCCAATAAAAATCCCACACTGCTGGATAACCGCAGTGGGTAAGTGTGAACAATATCGGTGATAATGATAGGTCGCTTGTGCTCAGGTGAGAGAGTATGCTAGGCGGTGATGCTAGATACTGGTCTTACAAGAGGGAGGAACGTCTACATTACACCGAGGCCTTTTCAGCACAACTGGCTAAGAGTTGGCAAAAAGCTTTGCAATTAAGCGTGCTCGGGCGGGAGTAATCCAGGGATGGGTGACATCCCGGGAAGCTGCTGCTGGATGACCGCAACGGTGCCCGTAGAAAACCCCACACTGCCGGATAACCACAGTGGCTAAGTGGGGACAATATCGGTGGAATGTCGGGTCATTACAGGTGGTGAAGCTCCTGATGTGATGGGGAGAGTACACGTTCGTTTGGGAAGGAGTCTCCAATCCCAGGGACGGTAGGTCTTCCCTGAAAACGGCATTTCTCCCTAATTCCTTTGTTAGTCGGTGAAGGAAATCAAAAATGAAATTTTGCGAGTTTTCCTGCCTTGGCAGAGTTCTTGACATAATTTCTTGTCTTCGCTCAAGCTTAGCCATCGTGAATGGTGTTAGATTTGAAGCGTTTTTAATCTCCCTCATATTGTTAGAGTGGAAATCATTAGAAGCGTCGTTGATTGCAGAAAGAGTACTATCAGGGAGATTAACATTGGTACCAGAAGGATTGGAATTGGGATCAGTGATTGTAAGATCTAGTCCGAGACCGATCATTTTAAATAATTGAGAAATTGACTTTTGTAACCGAGAGGTTGATCTTCCGCTGTGGTCGTCAATTATTTTAGGGTGAGAAGAAATGTACTGTAAAAGAGTACTTTTAAGTAGGTTCGAGTGATCAAGCTCGAAAAGGACGAGCCTAAACCAAAAAATGGTTGTTCACATCCTACTTCGATCACAAAGGTGGAGTCAATTGGGCAGGTCTTAGGGGAGGGAAGCAAAAAAAGTTGAGAAATCTCAGTGTGATGAGTAAATGCAGTATGTACAGAAGAATGGATTATCTTTGAGATGAATCGCTAAATTTGTATCTTTTTATCTCTTAGTTCTCTTTTGTTCTTGTTTCGAATAGATGAGGTCATCTATTTATATTTCTAAGAAAACAAACTAATTTTTCGTAAGTGGTGGAAGTTACCAGAGAAGTGGAGTAGTAACGATTGTGGGGAGATTGTAGTGGAGTCATGTCCAAAAAATAGGGAAGACTTGTATGACCACTACTCCTCGTGCTCTCAGCTGCCTTGTAACTGTCCCACTACTTATTACCTTCCTGTTCGTGGATGTGTTGCCACAACCTACGATTGTCGTAGACCGCCAGACCAATACCCCAATGAGAATCCCCTTATGCGTTGTATTTGATATCTCGTAAAAAGATAGTGCAGTCGTGAACCACTACTATTTTGATTAGGTCAAGTCAAGTCAAATGACATGTTAAGTTAGTGAGGCAAATTGCGCAACTCACTGGATTGGTAATTAGACAGATCAGCATCGAGTCTAGTAAGTTTAGTTATTATATACTAACTCAGGAGTAACATGGTTGTTTTAATAGCCAGAAATCATCTTAGAAGTAACAAGGCATAATTCTGGAAGTGTTTGAAGGCAAAATTATGAGGAGCTTCCTAAGAAAGAAGGCTTATCAGATGACCATAAAGGGTTAACGTTGGCATTAGGCCAGTGCTAAAAAAATGGCGCATTTTAAGGGAAGCATCTAGAAGAGCTAGGGCTGGCTCCTTAATGCAAAGTAATGCGTTGCTAACGGAAGCAGCTTAGCAAGGCTAGCACTATCTCCTTAACGCAAATGATAATGTGCTAGCTTCTTATGCGCAAAAGCTGATGTGCTAGCTTTTCGGGAACAAGGCCAACTTGCTAGCGTTTTAGGAGTAAGACCAATGTACTAGCGTTTAGGCGCATACGCTTGCTAACAAGGAAGTTAGTATTTTAGGCGCGAAGGTTAATGCGTCCTGGGGAGCGCTTGTTAGCAAGGAAGCTAGCGTTCTAGCGCCAAAACGCTGCTAAGCTAGGAAGCTAACGCTACTGGTTAAGGAAGCTAGCGCTTATAATCGCTGCTGGCGCAAATGCGTTTCTAAGCTTGGAAGCTAGTGCCAAAGAGCTGCTTACTCAAGGAAGCTAGCGCCAATGCGCCGTTGAGATAGGAAGCTAGGGTCCAAAGCGCTGCTTAGTCAAGGAAACTAGCAACAATACGTTGTTGAGCAAGAAAGCTAGCAATTTTAGCGCAAATGCGCTAATGCTCCCTGGGAAGCTTCTCTAGTGGGGTTAATACTATCCTGGTGCTTGCCTCTAAGCTAGGCTAAGGCTATCCTATCTCAGAGGCACAATGCGTCTTTGGAGACATTGTTTTTTGTTTGTGGCGCGTCCAAGATGAATGGCATATAATTCGTTGTTTGTCCTTGAACAAAGTGCTAAAGTGGCATATTTTAAGCTTAAGACAACAATTTGTAATGTATTCTTTGCGAACAAGGCATTAAGCTAAAATATATTTTGGGGATTAAGGATTAGCTACTCCCAGATTTGATAAATGTTATTGGAACACTGATGTGCATTAGAGTCGAGTTCAAGGAATTCAGTTGTGGAATTTATGCGACTTGAGACTGATTCGACATGAAATAAATATTGTGATTATTAGAGAGGTTACAAGATCATTTCAGAATGTTTGTAGTTGTTTAAAGAAACTGTATTCTTAATTCGCTTGCGGAATATATAAGTAGAGATATAGTATTTCGTATTTTGTTATAAAACAAGGATATGCACATAAATATGTGAATATCCTTTTATGTTCCTGCTGTTAGGTAGAGGGAAATTTTATAATTCTATCCCTTGTCAAAAACTCACCATCTACACCTTTGATCCTTGTCATTTAATATCCTTGAGTTGTAGAAGTATCGGGGCGTGATCAAATGCTATACTGGGTGGGTGGATGATCAAGGTGTCGAACTCGTCCAAAAACATCCTTACTTTTTTTACACTAACTAGTAGTACAAGGATAAGCAGGTTCGTTCCTAAAAAAGAGTTGAGTTAAATTTGTCAATAAATTTCTGAAATAAGAGTACTGCAAATCTACGAAAATAAGTAAAAGAATGCGATTAAAAGAGAGTTGAGTTAAAATTGTCGATAAATTTCTGAAAATAAGAGTACTGCAAATCTACGAAAATAAGTAGAAGAATGCGATATGAGGATGAGAATGATTAAGAAATCTTTCTCCAATAATGAACATGAATCTATCAATCGTACAAGCAAAATTTTCTTCAGAATAAGTATATGATGTTATTTTTAATATAGTGGTAAAAAGGGATTCGATTCTCGGACTTGTGAAGATTGATTTCCAGACCTAATTTTGAATAACTACAAATAAATAAGATTAAACAGATTTGATTCAAAATAGATGGAAGAAAACTAGGGCTAAAGATTCAACATTACCCAATATTTCAGTGATAAAATCTCACAATTCTTGTTTTCACTTTAATCAAATCATTGCCAAGGTTAGGTTTTTAAAAGAATAGTTGTAAATCGAAAGCGTGAGACATTAAGAGTTATTCTGGAATACCCAATATCTACCAAGCATGGCCCATCAAAAGAAAACACAACTACTTGAGAAAAACCATTCTTTCAATTTCAATCCAAGCAATTAATAATAAAAGAATTTTAAAGAAAATACAATTAAAATAGACATACCACTTAATTATTGGAAGAACGGCTTCCTCTATCGCCCCAGTGATGGTGATTAGCTCATTGTAATGACAAAACCCTCAAAAAATCGATTTTATAACTCAAGTGATGCTTACAATGGTGATAGAATAGCACACAGAACTTTTGACACACTTATAAGTGTTATAATAAGTACTTCTGTGCGTTACAAATGATATTAAAAGAGCACGAGAAAAAGTACGGTTTTCTGTTGAAGTAGAAAAAGAACGGCTTTAACCATACTATGAACGACAGTTCTGATATGCCGTTTGTTCTTCGTGTTCTTCCTCTTCCTCGCAGCAGCAGAAAATTTTTCTTCTCCTTTATTCTTTTTCGGTCTCTGGATTCTTTCCGCTTCACCTTGGCTTCTCTCCGACCCTCAAAATCTTCTCTAAGCTCTTCTATTTATACTACCAAAACCCTAAATCTCTTCAATCTTCCCTTTAATTCTCGGTGGATTCACCGATGAAAAACATTCCAAAGAGATTTTCTTCCTTCCTGATTTCATTTGTTTCTCTCTTTATCGATTCTATTATGAGAAGAATACTTATATCTTTCTTTTCTTTCTTCTTGTTGCCCAAACAAACTCGGTTTCCTAATAAATTTGAGAAGATTTCCATAACCGGAAGAGTTTCCAAAACTCGTACGCTGTTGATATGGGAAGAATTTTTTTCCGCCCAAATTTGAAGTTTGAAATGTTGGACTGGGTGCCCTGAATCAAAGAGTGGGTTCCTTTATCACTTTTGAACCAAAAATATCTACAAAGACATAAAAAACCATAATAAGAACAAAATCGAACACTATCAAAGTAGATAATCGAGCGTAATTTAGACACAAAAATGTGTCTATCAGTATACTAAAACCCTAGACAAGTTATGCGTTCAACAAGTCTATTGGACTTCAAGGTCACTTCGTAGAATAAGTTATCTACTCGTTTTTATCCAATTAAACCACTTTGAATAAGCTCTCTAGTGCAACTTAACCAACCGGTATTTTTCATGAATCGGGTTGATCCTAACCACATGTGATAGACACGTTTTCGTTTCTTATTTGATCTCAATTTGTATTTTGTTAGAACTCATTTGTGTACTTATATTGTGATTTTATGTATTTGTAGGAAGAATAAATAATCATGGGAAAATTGGCTAAAAAGTGCTAAAAACACCCCCAACAAAAGTGTTAAAGGCACCCAAAAAAATTGATAAAGGAACCCCCAGGCTTGGATAAAGGCACACACTCATTTGTTAAAGGCACCCACTTCTTTGAATTTGAATTCAAAAGTTGGCCGGAAAATGATTATCACAAAATATTTCAACTGCGTAAATTAGTGAAGAGTATTTGGGAGAGATTTTTATGGAGATTTTTAGGCTTTAGAGACAAGAATATTCTTGCCATTTCGAAAGGATGTGTACACGGTTTGAACGCTCAAACCATATCTCTCACAATCACGTAAAAAAGGGGGAAATGTTTTCTCTCAGATTTTGTTGGTTAATAAAGTTCTGTACAATAAGTGTGGGTTTATGAAAGAATATTTTGCTCGAGTTTTAAGAGGAAATAGAATGAAAATAAAATCAGGATCAAGTTAAATCAAGGAAGAAAATCAGACCCGAGATTTTCTCTTTACTGCCAAGAATTGATTCTCATCAATGAGAAGATTTTCACGAGTTATTGAGGTTGGAGGTGGTTGTAATATAAATAGAGAAGCTCTGGGAAGAGTTACGGGGGGTGTGGAGAGGCCAAAATCTCCAGAAATTCTCATGATGAAGAAGATGAAGATTCCGTTGCGAAAAAGTTGAAGATTCCGTGGCGAAAAGGTTGAAAATTCTGTTGCTAAAGCTTTTAACTTTGCAACGGATATCTTTATTTGCAACGTTTATTTTCAGGAAACAACTATCCCTCTGTTACAGTGAGTCTGTAACGTTTATAAACGTTGCAAACTCACTGTTTTCATTATTTTCACTCTTTTTCACCATTTGTAAACACCTTTTTGAGCAATGAATGAGTATTTTGAGAGTGTTTTCAACATGAGGAGCTAAACCCCTTTGCTGAGGTGATGGAGGAAGCCACTGTTCCAAGAAAAGTGGTATATTTCTATTTTATTAATTTTTACAATTTCTTTTATGATTATTTGCCTTGATTAAAAATTGATTTAATGATTTTTATTAAACAATTGTGATTTCGTTAGATGGTACATGCTTAGCCTAGGTTTTAGATATTCCATGCTTTTGTTATACAATTGTTATTTTGAAAATCTACTTTTGCAACATATTAGAATCAAATTAAATGTAAGAATTGCATAATTATAATTATTGAATTGAATCACTTTAATTGGTTAATGGTGAAATCCATAACCTCAGTATTTGTTAATATTATTTTTCATATTTTATGTAATTTTTAGTTTAAAATTAATTTATTAAATCTGGATTCAATCTTCACAAGTTCGAGCAAACGGTACTTTATTTACCACTATTTACAAAACCATCAACATGCTCGTAAGTTCAACATGTTAACTTAGGGTTATCTTTGACACATCAAAGTCCACAAAATTTCATTGCAATGTTGATTTTTTTCTATTTATGAGTAAATCGCTATAACAATTACGGATTATTGTTCAATAACCTAGCATTGGAATTGGAAACAAGTTATTCGATTAGCAACTTGAATAACTTTGAAAATAATTCTTGGTCATAAGCTCGTTTAGAGATAAAAAATAAATCAATATTAAAAGAAAGATTAACTTGGATAAATTATCAAGAATTCATATCACATAGTTTCGAAATAATCCCTAATCAAATAATTTAGCTAATGGAGTTCGTGATAAATAAAAAGAAAGAAAATATTAACAACAAATAAATTCGACTCAAACCAATAGCACAAAAGCGCCCATCTCGTTGTGAATGTGGATTATGGACTGCGACTGCGAGGTGGACCGATGGCTAATGAATCGAAGGGTGGTTGTACATGCAACTGACGTGACTGGTCTGAAGAGGATGCCGTGAACTGAAAATGTGTATGTAGTCTGGTCTGTATGGTGATGGAAAGGTCGTGGAACTCACTGCAATGGCTTGTCGACTGCCTGGAATGGGAGAATGGAATGGCTGAAGATGGAGTGGAACTGACTTTTGGCTGTGGGAACTTCTGTCGAGCAGTAAGGAGTCAGTTTTTGGTGTCGAGAGATGAAGACTTTGTTCTTCTTTTATAACTCCTTCCATGCAATATCAAAATGGGTAAGAACTTATCAATTCTTATTCATCCAGGACTCTAAAATCACATTCAATCACACTCATTCATCCAAAAATCATACGGTAACAACTTAGGTTCTTTGGATGATTTTACGGCTTCAACTCAAACCCCAAAACAAGACAACTCTAATATCTTGTCCCTGGTTTCTATTCAGATTCGAATTCAGACACAAACCCAAGTTTTAATTCTTCACGAACTCTGAATTACCACTGCAATCTTCACCTTCATTCATGTGTATGGTAGTAGTTCAACTTCATGGCTGTTTTCTAGGCTCAAATTGAACTCCAAATATATCTCGAACCCTTAAAAACTCTGAATACCTGTTCTGTGTTTGTCTTGTTTACAAACCTCTGTCCAACTCTAATGAGTCGTACCTAATAGATCCCTCTTTGTACTGATCTTCGTAACCTCTCCTAGCCCAAAGTAACGAACCAATGCACCCATGTTTAACCGGCGACGAGCTTGGTGACGGCGTGAAGAAAATGGCAGTTGAATATGTGTTGCAGCGAGAAGAGCTAAAGGTGAAAGACTGTTCGACCTGGGTTTAGTAGTAAAGAGGAAGGATTTGAGCGCTTCTGGTTGTCTGCCCCTAACCATATTCTGATGTAAGCAAGTGGCTTCCCTGAGTAATTATGTGCATGTCTTTATCAAACTCGGCTAGACTGCTTATAACACTGCTTTATGGAACAACATGTTTCCCCTGGTAATTCTGAATCCCTTTGTAAAACTGGACGCGCCTTTTTGATTTCTGCTTTACACACAATCGAGACTAATTTGTTTCTATTCTTCGAGCTTGCCAACACCCAATACCTTCAAGCAATGCCTTGAGTTGTTATTTCTCTTCTTTTCTTTTTTATGACTCCAATATACCTATACAACTCAAAACAAACATAAAATACAAAATTTATAAAAAAAATTAGCAAGAAAAACATTATCAATTGATAACAATTAAGGTATTTTATACACATATCGGTGGGTAATTGCACGAGGATTGATGGTTCTCCATCTCTGTGTACTGATGGCTCTATCTAGCCTTTCCATGATCACTTCAATTAGTTCTTTGATAGGAAGAACATATTGAAATTCGACTAAGAAATATTAAAATAAAAACTAGTTGAATTTTTTTTTTTTTAAAAAGAAAGAAAAAGAACAAAACAAGATACAAAATATGACAATTTTGATTATACCCCCCCAAAAAATCAACTTAAACTACGGCCCCTGTTTTAGAAAATTTTATCTTTAGACCCCCAAAACGTTATTTCAGTGGTTAAGTCACACTTTTGACGCTTAAAAAGACTATGCTTCTAAGAGCATCTCCAATAGAGGGTGAAAAAAATCATATGTGGAGGTGTTATTTAGATCTTCAAAAATATGGGTTTTAATACTTGGCAAAAATAAGACTTTTTGGGATATAAATCATCTTCAATAGTATATGATTATAGTTATAGAATATTCATGCGTGAATGTTATTTTATATTAACATAACAAAAACTAAATTTTGAAAATTAAGATTAGAGTTATAGCGCCATTATAACCCTCTAAAAAAATCCCGCTCAAATTCTTGACCTAACATATCGATTGGATAAGATCTTCCTCATAAAGGCTAGGGTTTTACAGGAGAAAAACACCCCAAAAAAGTTCAGTTTTTCTTTATCTGAGCAAAACCCCCTTTAAGGCATACACGATTTTTTTTTTTAGGTTTGTTCTTTGTTCAGGTTTTGGTTTACTTTATTTTTCAGTTAATTAGTCCTATAACCCTTAAAACAAATTTTATGGGTGTAAAAGACGAACAAAGATAGATACTGTTTTATTACCCAAGTATCTAGAAGATACTCTTCTAATATCCTAAATGAGTATTATACCCAAAGATAGTACAACTGGTTTTACCAACTTTGACAAATAAACCCCTGATCTTATCTTCTTCTCCTATAATACTCTCTAGTCTGTCCGGATTCTTCAGTCGTTAGACAACCAAGTATGGATTCTTTTTAAGTGCAGCAAATCTGAACTTTTCAATTCCTCTGTTTGGTCGAATGTCTTCAATGCAGTATCCGAGGGGTGCTTCGTATTTTAAAGAACTACTACTACTTCTAGACTTTTTACCACCTTTTTGATCTGCATAAAGATTAACAACATAAACCAAAATCATCAAACCCAGATAATCGATTGAGAACCTATGATTTTTGTATGTATCACTAACAATAAAGGATATTTCAGGAACCCTAAATCGAAAAAAAAAATAAATCAAAAAGGTTTGGTTGCGGAAACTTTGAAACAAATTAGAATTCTTGCTCATGTGGTGTATAAAAAGGTTTGGTTGAGTCACAGAAGAGGTTATGAAGGTTGGGTCGAGCTCAGAAAGCTAAAAAGAGTGAAAAATCAATTCAGAAAAATTATATGCTGCTGCTGCTGAAGAAGACAGGAAGAACAGATAAAAGGCAACGGTTTCTTCAACCCATTAGCAACGTTTATCTTTAGGTTTGCAACGTTTATCTTCAGCTACAACTGTTTCTTCAACCAATCAGCAACGTTTATCTTCAGCTTTTGCAACGCTTATCTTCAGCTGCAACGGTTTCTTCAACCAATCATCAACGTTTATCTTCAGTTTTGCAACTGTTATCTTCAGCTTTATTGCAACAGTTAATCTGTAACACCAGAAAAACGTTGTAGATTTTCTGTTTTATTATTTTTAGCTTATTTTCTTCTTCTCAAGCACTTTTGAGCCATGTACCAATCTTTTGAGAGTATTTTGAACATGATGATACTAGTTTCATACTAGTATAAACATGGATGAAAACAAATTCAAGTTAGGATGCAACCAGATTCATCATTGTTATTTTCGAATATTTTTTTTCAATTTTATTTTAAACCAGAATGCAACCAGTTTCATCCTAGCTATTATTCAAATATTTTTATTTTCTTATTTTAAAACAGGATGCATCCAATTTCATCCAGGCTATTTTTTGAATAACTTTTTCTATTTTATTTTAATTCAAGATGCAACCAGTTTCATCCTAGCTATTTTCTTTCGAAAAAAAAACTTTTGAAATTACTATCAACAATGGATCTTGTTTGTAGATAATTTATAACCCTTTCCAAAAATATAGGTTTTATTAAAATCGAATATATATTTTGAAAGTTATGAATGTTTTTGTGATTTGTTTTTAAATTGGAGAGAGAAAGGATAAAAAAGAAATAAATTTAAAGATGAGGGACATAATTGTCTTATTTTTTTTTATATCCATTTCACCCATCCCTAATTTTTACAAGTCCACTAGAACCATATTTTAGGGAATCTTTGGCAATAGACCCATTTCCCTTTATTTTTTTGTTATATACATATTATGTTTTTAAAGTACAAGTGAATAATTTTTTTACTAAGATTGGGTTTGCAATGGCTAGAACTGATTGTTGGTCTAGGGTTCTTCATCCCTACTGCACTACACGATCGATTGGTTTGTATAGTAATAAAGATGAATAATAGAACCAGTTTACTTGTGAACTGATTGAATCATAGTTGTTTTCACTGAATTATGTAGTAGGGAAAATTATCCAGTCTTGTTCACATACAAGATGGAAGAATAAACAAATCCTCTTCTATGCATGATTTTCATAAGAAAAGATTTGTCTATTGAAAAGTTTTCATGAGTGAAGTTGTTAATGAACAACCTAATCTTAGATGGTTATTATTTGTATTCAAGCATGATTTGGAAACGTCAATCAAATGGGTGCAAATTTGTGAAATTTCGTTACTTAACTTGTGACATGTTTTTGTTGGTTCAAATTAAGTCTCCACACTTGGCTTTTGCAATTACTTCATGGTTCAAATTATTATACTTAGTTATGGTATGTGTTTTGTTGTTGTTGTTGTTGTTGTTGTTGTTGTTGATGAAATTTGGGTTTTTTTTTCTTTGCAGGTTGACTTATACATATCTCAATGGAGTTTGGTAATCAGAACATGACTCAAAAACGTCAGTCAACTAACAACCATTCCCCTCTTTCAACTCCTACCGTATTTTGGTTTACACCGTGTAAATAAGCCACAACCATTGTATGGATTACCCTACCAAGATATTTTAAATGTGTTTGGCGTGCCTTCTCAAGGTTTCACTGGTTCACGCATTACTTCCAATCCTGGAAGTAAATCAAAAAGGAAAGAGTCAAACCAAAAGAAACCTTCGAGCCAACAGGCTAACCGCTGTGATTGGGGGAATGAAGAGAACATTGCTCTAACAAGAACATTTCTGTATGTAACCACTGATCAAATAGTAAGAAATGAACAATCAAGTGGTACAATGTGACTTCGTGTTCTTAAGGCATATAAGAATAATGTTAAGGATTATGATAACCGAGGATGGAACAACTTAAAGTGTCACTGGAAAACATACAATTGTCAATTTCCAAATTTCATAGGTTCTACGAAGGGATAGAGAGATATCCACCAAGTGGATCTGGAACTCCTGATGAGGTACCTAATATTGTTTTTAGTATTCAATGTTTCAAATTTTTACTGTTGATTTCCATAGAAATCTGAGTACGTTTTTGTTACTAATCTTTTTTTGTATGTGTGTAGATAAGAGAAGCAAAGATTTCATATGAGGGAATAGAAGGATCGACATTCAAGTTCGAGCATTGTTGGGAAATAATGAAGGAGAGTCCGAAATGGTGTTCCCTACTACTATCCAAGGCTACTTCAAAGAAAGCAAAGGTAAAGGATAACAATTCAGTTGATCCTCAAACTACTGAGAATGAAAAAAATCGTACAGATGGTTTTGGAATTGAATATGACAACGACGATGACCGTCCGCTGGGAAGAAAGTCTAGTTAAAAAAACAAGAAAAGAATGCATGATCAAAAGTCTGTGGTTGATATTTTATGCAACTTTCAAAGTACTCTTGAAAAACAACACTCTGAGAGTATACAAAGTTTGGAGCTAAGAGAAAATATGTTGAGAAAGGATTTGGAATTAAAGGAAAGATCTTGTAAATTAAAAGAAGAAGCTGATAAAAGAAAACAAAATGATGAAAAGAGAAGGGAACAAGAGCGGATTATGAACCAAGATCTTAATAGCCTTCTACTAATCTTGCGAGCTGCCTAGTAAAAGATACAAGATCAAATAATGAAAGAGTGGGGAAAGAAGGCTTATTCGGGGATGACTTAGAGAATTGATTTGGTGTCTGTTTTAGTAGTTTTTATGAAGTTATTGAATAATCATCGATGTATTCGATAAGTACTTTATCTGCTTTTTCTATGTAGGAGACTAGAGTTTTGTTGTGTTTTTGCTTGAGCAGTAGAATGAATGAAATTCCTTTGTTTTTTAAATCTTATGTTTTATTTACTATGTCGTTAAGTCGAGGAAGTATTGCAGGTTTGGAAGTTCTCTGTCGTAAATGCTTACTGAAATCGGCCAATTCTTTTACAGTTTTAGATATTGAAGTTTCGTGTAACTAACGTATGATCTCGACTGTTAAGTCTATTGACATCTCCCTTCTAGATAATTTTGGCAAATGCATGATCCTTTTCCATGCGCCAAAGAAGCAATACTACAAAAAGTTCTTGTATAAAGCTTTACCTATGAAGAGTCATTTGCAACACTATTTGCATGATAACCTGAACGCAGAGGTTATTTCGGAGTTATCAACAATAAGCAAGCTGCAGTGAATTATGTTACATGGACTTTCATTACAGGAGGCTCACTCAAAATCAAAACTACTACAATCTACAGGGAGTTAGCCACATGCATCTTTCTGATCACCTTTCGGATCTCTAGCAGTGGTTGTCTCGACCTTGCTCTTCTCGCATTGGAAGTAAGTCAAATGTTTATTCAGGGCATGTGGGAACGTGATTCTATGCTTCTTCAACTCCCACACTTCACCAAATAGCTAGCCAAGAAATGTCAAGAAAATCCAGGAAAAGAGTATAAAAGTAGTATATGATTTGGTGGAGATGGATGATGACAAAAGACAGGAGCTGCTGCAGATGTCATATTTGCAGCTATTAGAAATTGCCAGTTTCTGCGACCGGTTTCGGAACATTAACATGACGTATGAGGTGTTAGAGAGTGATCGTGTGATGTCTGGGGATGATATTTCATTGAAGTCATACTTAAACGGGATCTCAGAGGAAGATCGGAGGTGGGACCTGTGGATGGTTCCAAGTATCCGAAATGTAAAGAAGAAGGATGGTGGTTGGTATTGGATGATAACAAGACAAATCAGTTGCCTACAATAAAAAGAGTATCTTTGCAGAGGAAAGCAAAAGTGAAGCTCGAATTTGCTGCTTTATCTGAAGCTGGAAAGAAGTTATACATGTTGTATTTCATGTGTGACTCACATATGGGATGTGACCAAGAGTAAAGTTTCACAATTGATGTGAAAGAATCAAGTGGTGCAGGTGATGACAGTGGGAGACAGTGATTGATTTAGTTCCATCTCAATTTTATTTCAGTAAGTGAGCATTGATGACACTGTGTCATAAAAATACGATGGGAAGCAGTTCTGTTAAGACTGTGCTTTGTATAACCAGAAACAACTAAACAATAATAACTTGCACCATTCAAAATGTGAATTGGCATAGATAATAGTCAGAGATAGATAAAGATCTTTGCAGATGTATTATTGATACTGTTGTAAGAAAAATATAAAAACTAGACAACCAGGAAGAATGCAACCTCAGTTTAACATGGCAGAAGAAAGGTCAGATAGCAGTATAGTCTAAGAACTTGCAAGCGAGATTAATCATTAGATAAATTGAGTTCAGTACTGAAAAACATTCAAGTTCAGGGATGTAGCAATCTTTTCAGAATATAAATCTAACAAAATCCATTCATTAATAAGTCTAACAAATCTATTCCAAAAGACCAACAAAATCAATCTTTCAAAAATCTAACAAATTTATTATAAAGAGACTAGATAGTTTTTTTTGGCCATTAATCAAGAGTGGCATCACTGTCACCAGCAGAAGGGGTTTGCTCGTCCGCATATCAGTCCCATAAATGATTGATGAAATCAGTTTTCAACATATTGTGTGCCTCGGTGCTTCTTAGTCGTTTTATTCTATACATCATCCTCGAAACAAGAAAGGGATAATTATGCTTCAAATTAGTGGGAGGAACCTTTTCGTTTGCAAGAGGCTTCCAACATTCGTAATCTAGTCCTTGAAGTTGCTCATCCTCAATTATTATATAGTGCAAGATAATGCATGTCTTCATAATTTTTCCAAGATATTTAGCTTTCCACATACGTGTCGGTCCCTTGACAATATGCCACCTGCTTTGCAGAACACCAAAATCTCGTTCCACATCCTTTCTGACAATTTCTTGTCTTTTTGCAAATAATTTTTCCTTAACAGTATTGGGGTTAGAAATTGTTTGAATTAGAGTAGCGTACCTGGGGTAAATACCATCAGAGAGATAATATCTCGTATTGTACTGATTTCCTTGAATTGTGTAACTACATGGAGGAGCAACTCCGTTAATGATCTCATCGAATATAGGAGACCTATCAAGAACATTAATATCATTATTTGTACCTGATATTCTGAAGAATGCGTGCCATATCCACAAACTCTGAGATGTTGTGGCTTTTAATACGAGAGTACGAACCTTTTTGAACTCATTGGTGTGTGTACCATGCCAAGTCGTTGGGAAGTTTTTCCAGTGCTAGTGCATACATTCGAGACTACCAATCATTCCCGGAAAACCATGATCCTCACCTTCTTTGAGCAGCTTTGCAATGTCAGCTTCATTTGATTTTCTGAGATATTGTTCTTCATAAATCCCAATGATTGCATCACAAAAATGTTCGTGACATTCAATTGCGGTGCTCTCGCCAATCTGAACATATTCATCAAGGTTGTCAGCTGCATAACCATATGCAAGTATTCTAACGGCTGTAAGCATCTTTTGTAAAGGACTTAATCCTTCCATTTTCAGCATGAACCTTTTGAGTAAAGTAATCATCATACTGTCCAATTGCATTTAAGATGCGAAGAAATAGATTTATATTCATTCTGAAACTACGTCGGAAATGATCATACATGTACTTTGATTTTTCCTCTTTGAAATGGTCACGGACAATAAGCCGATGGCGAGTTCTTCTATCACAATGGATGTAACACTTTCCAGGAACATACCCATCATGCAGTCCTTTAGTGTTCATCATTGTTGTTGTGCATACGATCGGAACAAGTGTTACAAGTTTCTGAGTCGTTCCAAATGGGTTCAACATATCATCTTCAGTCATATCATCGAAATCTAACAACTTCCCTATTAGACAAGAGTATTCTTCACTACTAGTTGATGAAGTATCAGACATTGACATATATCATATCTAACCACATCGTGATTTGTATCCAAGGGTCAATTTAAAATGAACAAAATCCAAGTGTGAGAAGCTATATGCACATATATTTCAGAAACTTGGGTAGCTAATCCACTATACTTAATCCATTCATACTTAACAATTTTAATACTCATTGTATCATTGTTATACTACATTAAGGGGGAGTTTCATCAGATATCTAAATATGCAATGGTGCATCCAGTGACAGGGTGTATAATTTGTACATTTTTTTTTTCAAGCAAACCTACAAAGATAAATTGCATTTTTAAAAGACATGCTTAATAGTCAAATTACTTGAACAAAGCATAAACAACATTAGAACATGTAAATTTCAGTGTCCTAACACCATCCTTGGCAGGTAGGGGAGCTTTCTCAAGATGAATCTGAGAATGAATCTAAATAGAAAAGCATTTTACAAAGGTTGATCGGATGTTTTTGTGAGCATTACATTAGGTGGAGGCAGTTGGTATATGGAACTGCTGGTATGTAGATGCTTTATCTTCATTGGAAAGGCAACGAGTTTGAGAAATATACTTCTTTTTCATGGTTTATAACATTAAGCTGTTAGTAGTCTATACATACTAATTGTATCCAAGGGTTTCTGAGTGTCCAATTTGTTTTGCAGCAATCTATATTCTCTCTTTTATGAGATTGAGGTTTGGTTTTACTCGCAGAATTGGATGCACCATTAAAACTAGAACAACATTTCAGTTGGAGACAAATAAGATATGTATGAATGATCAAAGAGCAAATAGGAAAAAAAATTGATTTGGGATTTCAGTCGCATAAGGACTTAAGATATTCATTATGCTAAACAAACAAACATAAAATAAACAATTTAGATATACCAAAGGAATAAAATGAAAGTAATAAAGATTGAAAATGGAGATTGAATCTGCAGTAAAGAAATACGATTATAAAAAGATTACTTGTTTGCAGTGTATAAAAGCCTAGCTCTGCAAAAGAAACAACAATATAGGAAAATGAATAAGAAAGAAATAAAAGTGAATGATAGAATGGAATGAACGATCAGTTTTTTTAATAATTTTTTTAATCGAAAAATATGACGTTGAGGTGTTTCCGGAGGTCTAGATAACACTTTCTGTAAGACCTTCATATTTATTTTTTAATCCCTCATATTCTTTAGGACCTTCAACTGGAGATGGATTTATTTGGAATGGGGTTTAAAATCCTATGTGTCATGGGAAAAAATTTCACTCTCTATTGGAGATGCTCTAATAAACAAACATTTGGATTTTTAGGCTCGATCCCGTCGGTCTGGTTTCTTGTTTATTTGGATTTTGAATTTTGAATTTTGAATCACTCACCGATTATCTAAAAAAAAGGGGAACCTAACAAAAACCTAATCTACTTCATCGTCCATGTCTCCCGTTCTCTTTTTTTGTCATATTTTCTCCTACATCAAGCGATTGGTATTCTTGTTTATTTGGATTTTGAATCTGATTCAAGAACTAATTGAATGCAACTAGCAAAGGTTTTATTAATGGTAGATAGGTTGAATGAGGAATCTATTGAGACTAAAATCAATTGCATAAAATTGATTGGAATGTTGATGGAAAAGAAGGATTTTAGGTTCGAAAATTGCTTCAAATGGTAGTCTTTTGGTTGGATTATTGAGATTAGTGAAGAATAAGAGATACCCAAGTGGAATTTCATCTGGGATACTGTTTCATATTCATACTTGAAACAATTTCATAGTTAATTAAGCCATGTTTAATTCATTTCCGTGGATATTGTTTCAAAGTTGAGCCATATTCAATTTATGTCGGTGCTTTGTTTCATAACCGTGATGTATTTTGGTAAAATATAGCTATTGTATCCTTTTGATCTACTATCCTCCTGATCATATATAAGGTTGATTTCTTTCTATTTCTATATTATTCTCTCAATTTGTATACACTTCTGGTTCTAAAATCTATATATTGTTTGTTTTGTAGTTGTATATACTGATTCCTATAATGTGTTTTGGTAAAAATTAAAAAGAAACTAACTGTAATTCAATTCATATCAATTGTAAGAGAATAAATTCTGAAGTACACGTGGGTAAAAACTATTGGAGAAGTAACGAGTTATGATGAGACGAGAAACACTGGAAAAAAGTCTTTTGAAAGCGTTGAATTGACAGCTACAAAATCTTTAAATTTTGATCCTTACAACATTAATGCATGACCGACACGTGGTTGCGGAAAAGTAAGGCACACTGCAAAAAACAGATAGCCTTGCTGCCTGACCAACACGTAGGTAGCGGGAAAGTAAAGTGCACTGATCAAGACAAATATCTTTAATTGCTCGACTGACAACAGGTTGCGGGAAAGCCTGACACAATAAAGAGTAATAATGAGTAACAATGCATGACTGACACGTATCGACTCTGCAAGCAACGGAACGCAAATAATTAAAGCATGACGAAACACTTTAAATAGCTACGTGTCAAACATGCGATGATTCAAATAAGATTGCAACAGTCATTCCAATCCAAAACAATAACTTAACTACAACACCGTAGAACAAGTGCGGGATAATCCGTAAGAAACTACGGAAACAGGCTGTACACAGGCTAAGAATTACGGAAGGAACGATCAGGACTTGCGAGAATTGCAAATAGGCTTTGCGGAACTACATATCGCACCAAGAATGGATAAGAGAATAAATAGGTGGAAAGGTAGATTGGTGGGCTCCATCAATTTAGCTATAAATACCAAGCTCATTAACATGAAAAGGGGTTGGAAAATTTAAAGAGAAATTAGACTGAAGACATTGAAGTGATAACAAAGAGCTTAGGTATGAAATTTATGTAATTGATTAGTTCATTTGATTCATGATTAACATGATTATAATTTATATGAAGTCATCTCATTGGTATAAATTATTTCTCTTCTCTTTTCTTCTGTATAGATGTAAATATGATCATATTAATGGATCCAATTATTTTACTTTTGGATGTAAATAGTTTTACTGACTGAATCACATAAATTCTTGTGTCATTTCATTTTACTTTGATTGTTTTTCACTTTCAAAATGTTATGGTGAGGCGATTTATGATAAGATAATGTACTTTATTGGATTTCATACACTTTTGGTTGTGATCCCAAAGTCCCCATTTTTTTTTCGTAATCACAATTTGGCGCTAAAAACAGGGATTGAATAAAGAATTTATTCTACCTGACAAAATTTTGTTTTTAAAATTTTGAGTCGTTTTCTATTTGGAATTTTTTCTCTTTAAAATGCAATAATTTAGGTTCATATGAAAAAGTTGTATATATGATTTTATTCTAAACGAGTCAATTGATGAATATATAAATTTGATCGTTATGATCATATTCTTTATTTTTACTAGTCTATACCTTATTTCTCGAATTCAAGAAATTTTCACCTAACAACATGTCATATTTATTAGGTAATTGATTTTTATATTCAACTAATTCATTATTTGAGCTTGGTAGTAATATGTACCATTTGGTTTCAACCAAATTGTGTTGAAAATTTATTGAGAATGATAAAACCTTTTGAAACACATAACTTATTATCTGAGCTCTTTTAGAATACTGGACAAGAAATCCCTACAGCAACACAAGTTTGAGTTAGGAAGAAATTACATCACCACAAAAGTATATACACAAATGAGGACAGTATCACATAGAAGCGTGCAAGATCAAGATGCTAATTCAGGAAATCAGGATCGTAATGCTGTAGGTGCTCCTCAACAGAGGGAAATGACGAGAAGGTCACAAGAGCAAGAACCCAGTAATAACCATATAAATAACTCTGAAGGCCACTAAACTAGTCGTTCATCCCAAGAAAATTCTCAAAACAGTATGGATCACATTCAAAATTAATGGAAGATATGGATGCGATGCGAAAGGAACAAAGAGTATGTGCGGAACAAATTTCACTTTTGACCAAAGAAAATCAAGCACTTAAAGAAAGAGCCCAGCATGGTGTGTAACCATCTACAACTAGAACACAGGGGCAAAAAGCAAGCTCCAACAGACCCACGGGAAGAAGGATGAAAGTTAATAGAAATCAGAGAGTAATGGTGGTGCAACCCCTGCGCCAGCAGAATGAGTTAGACAGATACAATCTTGATGGATCAAGGTTGCAGAATGACAGGTGGCAAAAATGCGATGAGGACGCGGAATTAATGCGAGAAGAAATAAAGAATTTGAAGAATAAAGAGGGTGGAAGATTATAAGAAGTGTTCAAAGAAGCAAGACGGACACCATTGGCGCCACACCTGGCATATACATCAATACCGCATGAATGTAGTATTCCCCTTTTCGAATGCTACGACGGGACAAAAGACCCAACGACTCATTTGAAATATTATAATCGCACCATGACACGTTGGGAACAAGATGACGTTGTTATGTACCGGGTTTTTTCTTCGAGTTTAAAAGGAATAGCTTTGGCGTGGTATGAAAAATTACCAGAAGGGTCGATAAATTCTTACACACAGTTGACCCCGCAAGTTCTTAGAAGCATATATGTACAATCGTCCCGCAGATGCAGGAATGGACAAGTTGTACTCACTTGCCTCATCAACAGAAGAAACCATACGAGATTATACAGATCGCCAAGCAAAAACCGAAGCAAAAATATGATAACCACTATAAGTAATTGAACTTAACAACCATAGGTAGCAAAAATATGATAACCACTATAAGTAATTGGTTCAAACATAACATATTTTGTATTGATTGTTAAGTTCAATTATTTAAAGTGGTTATCATATTCTTTCTTCGGTTTGATAAATTAGGTTCTCTTTTGTCATTTCGAGCCAAAAATTGTTAAATTTGAACCATTTTCCTTCATTTTTGTGTATTAATATTCAATATACATTCTTAGAGATTCGATAAGGCTTATATAGGTTGGTAAATTTTAATTATTTGTGATTCTTATCATGTTCTTGCTTCGGTTTGCTAAATAAGGTTCTATTTTGTCATTTCAAACCACAATATGTAAAATTTGAAACAAGTTTATTCACTTTTATGCATTAATCTTTAGTATACATTCTTAGAGATTTAGTAAAGCTTATATTGGTTGTTAAGTCCAATTATTTGTGGTTGTTATCATATTCTTGCCTTGGTTTGTTCTATAAGGCTCTTTTTCTCATTTTGAATAACTAAAATATGTTTAATTTGAACAATTGTGTTTCACTTTTCTGTATCTCTATGTAAAATACATTCTTAGAGGCTTTTTAAGGCTTGTATTGGTCGTTTATAGTGTTTATAATATTCTTGCTTCAATTCGCTCAATAATGCACTTTTTTTTCAATTCGAACCAAAATATGATAAATTTGAACAAAATTCTTTCACTTTTATGTATTAATCTTCAATATACATTCTTAGAGACTTTTTAAGCCTAGTATTGGTTGTTAAGTTCATTTTTTATGGTGGTTATCATGTTCTTTCTTTGGTTTGCTCAATAAGGTTCTCTTTTGTAATTTTAAAAAAAAATGTTAAATTTGAATTATTTTCCTTCACTTTTTTTTATTAATCTTCAATATACATTCTTATATACTTTTTAAGCCTAGTATTGGTTGTTAAGTTCATTTATTTTTGGTGGTTATCATGTTCTTTCTTCGGTTTGCTCAATAAGGTTCTCTTTTGTAATTTTAAACAGCAAAAATGTCAAATTTGAATATTTTCCTTCACTTTTGTGTATTAATCTTCAATATACATTCTTAGAGACTTGTTAGGCCTTATATTGGTTGTTAAGTTCAATTATTTATGGTGGTTATCATATTCTTGCTTCGGTTTGCTCAAGAAGGTTCTCTTTTTTCCATTTCAAACCAAAATATGTTAAGTTTGAACCAATTTCATTCATTTTTATGTCTTAATCTTTAATATACATTCTTACAGACTTGTTAAGCCTTGTATTGGTTTTTAAGTTCAATTATTTATAGTGGTTATCATATTCTTGCTTCGGTTTTCTCAATTAGCTTCTCTTTTCTCATTTCGAGCCAAAAATTGTTAAATTTGAACAATTTTCCTTCATTTTTGTGTATTAATCTTCAATATACATTCTTATATATTCGATAAGGCTAATATAATTTGGTAAGTTTAATTATTTGTGATTCTTATCATGTTCTTGCTTCGGTTTGTTAAATAAGGTTCTCTTTTGTCATTTCAAACCACAATGTGTAAAATTTGAAACAATTTCATTCAATTTTATGCATTAATCTTTAG
>JAJJMC010013593.1:3938-30495 GCA_023531435.1 Papaver californicum
TAAAGCGATGAGAATACACCAAGACTGGGTATTGCTTGCTTTAGAACAAAAAAGAGCGAAAACGATGAAAATACACCAAGATTGGGTGTTGCTTGCTTTAGAACGAAAAA
Source organism: Papaver californicum (assembly GCA_023531435.1). Classification (NCBI taxonomy): domain Eukaryota; kingdom Viridiplantae; phylum Streptophyta; class Magnoliopsida; order Ranunculales; family Papaveraceae; genus Papaver; species Papaver californicum. The sequence goes on from JAJJMC010013593.1 coordinate 4,049, forward strand.
AATGAAGAGAAAGCTATAAGAATGACCCAATGTTCGCCTACCAATAAGGGGGGGGGGCGATATTTGGGATATACACCAACACTGGGTGTTGCTTTGCTTTAGAACAAAAAAGGAAAAAACGACGAGAAAACCTCAGAACGAGATGAGCTTAAAACATACACTCCAGTATGAGTGAACACCCAGATGGGGTGAAAGAGACCATATACACAGAAGAAAATGAGGGAATTAGGAAAGAACCTAGTTCTTTCACAAGATAAAACCCAAAATATACTCTTCCTTATGCGAAACACAAAAAATGAAAGAAAAACAATCTTTTCTTATAAAGGCCCAAAGATGGCTACATACAAAGACAACTATTAGCATGACTTAGCACGGACTTTAACAAATGAGGTCGCCAAGCATATGAACATAAACTCCCTTGACCAGTGAGGGTGTTGAGCGTAAGAACAAGAAGTTTTCTTGACAAACAAGGGCGTTGAGAATAAAAGAAATAAGCTCCTATGACTAATGAGGTCACTGAGCATACAAACATGAATCTCCTATGAAAAATGTCTAAGTACACAAGTTCATAACACAGGCGATACCAAAATTAAGTCGCATCGTAGCGATACCAAAATGGATAACTCGAGATTCCCATAATATAAGTACCCAAAACGCATTAACCCATCATTGGGCGATACTAAGAACTTGAACACAAAGGAAACCGATAGGAGGATCTACTCGTCGTGGGGAAACCCATGCCATAACAACCAAAGTCTCGTTGAAGCAAGATTCGTAAAAAAAAAAAGGAAAAAAAAAAAACCAAAGTCTTCTTCAAACAAAGAATACAAGGTGATTGGAAGTGCACTAATAAGAGTTGTTAAAATAAAACAAATAGGAGTACTCTCCCAAGTAAGGGAAGTAAACTTGGTCATGCATTGCACTAGAGTGTATAACCCATAACAAAGATAAAAAATGCTAATCACGCCTATATTATAACTATCAGTCCCCAAAACTTGAATTAAGTATAAAAACACCAACTATCAGTCAATAGATATACTCCATTTGTGATTACCAAAAATATGGCATCTTTGGGATCACAACCAAAAGTGTATAAACTCCAACAAAATATATTTTCTTATCCTGAATCGCTTCACCATAACATTTTGAAAGTAAAAACAAATCTATCAAAGTAAAATGAATCAATCAACAAAACTATTTGCATCCAAAAATAAATAGTTTGAATCCATTGGTATGATCAAATTTATATTTATACAGAAGAAAAGAAAAGAGAAATAATCTATATTAATGAGATGACTTCATATAAATCATAATCATGTTAATCATGAATCAAATGAACTAAAACAATTACATAAATTTCATACCTAAGCCCTTTGTTATTACTTCAATGACTTCAGTCTAATTTCCCTCCTCTTTTCCTAACCCCTTTCCCTGTTAATGAGGTTGGTATTTATAGCTTAGTTGATGGATCCCACCAATCTACCTTTCCACATATTTATTCTTATCCATTCTTGGTGCAATGTTTAGTTCCGCTAAGCCTATTTGCAATTCCCGCACGGTCTGATCGTTCCTTCAGCAAGTCTTAGCCTACGTACTGCCTGTTTCTCGTAGTTTCTTACGGATTATCCCGCACTTCTCCTGCGGTCTTGATAGTTAAGTTATTATTTTGGATAGGAATGACTGTTGTGAATTTACTTGAATCATGGCATGTTAGACACGTAGCTATTTAAAGTGATTCGTCATGCTTTAATTATTTGTGTTCCGCTGCTTAGAGAGCCGATACGTGTCAGTCATGCATAAATACTCATTATTACTCTTTATTGTGTCAGGCTTTCTTTCAACCTGTTGTCAGTCGAGCAATTAAATATGTCTTTTTTGATCAGTGCACTTTACTTTCCCGCTACCTATGTGTAAGTCAGGCAGCAAGGCTATCTGTTTTGTGCAGTGTGCCTTACTTTCCTGCAACCTACGTGTCGGTCATGCATTAATACTGTCAGGATCACTTAAAGATTTTGCAGCTGTCAATTCAACGCTTTTAAAAGACTTTGTTCCAGTGTTTCTTGTCTCATCATAGCTCGTTGCTTCTCCAATAGTTTTCAAACACGTGTGCCTCATATTTTATTCTCTCACAATTTGCCCCCTTTTCTTCTTTTTTTTTTAAATTTTGACAGTTGTTAAAAAAATTTGAAAAAAGAAAAAATAATGATTACCTTTATATTTCCCACGCCTGCAATAACTCCTTGTTTACACTTTTCCCTATTTTTTCGCTAGCATTAACTCACTTTTGCACGTTTTCTTCAGTTGGAGCTTTTCGAGGAAATCAAATCTCTGAACTTTATTTCTTTTCAGTTTTCGACGGTTCGTCAGTTTCATCTTTTTCTTATTTAATACCAATTATTTTTCTTCATTCCATTCTTTACATCTTTTGTCTTCTTCTTCTTAAAGTTGCAGCACTTTTCATTCCTTCAAGCATTTCAAAGATTCTTCAATATCTTTTCATTCTTCTCAACTTCCGTAATTCGAAATTCTCTCATCGGGATCCAGTCTTTGCTATTATCAAAGTATTCTTCTTAGACTCTTTTACTCATCTGTAAGTTATTCATTTGCTTTTATTCTTTTCCGTGTTTGCTTGATTATTCTTCACTGTCATGTTAATTCTTTTGAGTTTAATAGTGAAGATGATGTTGATGCCCCTACCTGTTTATTACTTATTGGAACGAACAATGATTGTGAAGTGGTTGAATTTTCTTTTGATGATTGGTTATTCTGACATGATTCCTGATTTTTCTTGATTATAGAATAATTGTTATCTTATTGTTCTTTTATTTTGTTACCTTCTATTCTGCTCTTTCCTTTTGATCTTTAGTAATCTTATTTTTTCCTTCTTCCCTGTGTAGATAGAAATTTATCATGGCCGGAAAAGGTAAATCTCGAGTTTCTGATGATGCTTCTTGTCAAGATGATCAACCTTTACACAGGATGCCATCCCGTTATCCTGTATCGAGGAATCATCCTTTAGAACCTGCAAGGCCCGCAAATGTCCAAGCAGTGAATAATCATGTTCCTAAAGACACGCGGGCTCATAAAAGTTGTAGCTTCAGTTCTATAGATCTCGAAGAGTTTAAACGGATCCATGGTCTCGAAGGATTCAAAGTCTCCTTTTTCGATTGCGCTTCCGATGAAATTTCCCTGGCAATGATAGAGGGTTTTCAATATACCAATGATAGATTATTAATTCCCGCAGGAGCTATAGATGCGGGTTTACAGCTTCCCTTGTACCAAATAGAGAATCCTTATCAATTTGAAGTCCTTGCGAGTCGTAATCAATCTCACCAAGGCTTAGTGCGATCAGTTGCGCAATACAATGGAAATTGGTGGAGAATACTTGATGAATGCAGCTTACGTAGACAAGGAAGGACCAGGTTTACATGCTACATTCCGGACGTTAGGTTAAGCAAATATTATACATTGGCAAATTTCCATGCCACGTATGTGGACAATGTTTCCGCCAAGAACTACAAGAATTGGAGTGTTGGCACAAACCGCAAAGGTGGGAAGGGGTTCCTTTTACTATCAGAGATTGACAACGCGAAACTGAAGTATATTCATGGAACAATGATTCCTCTCAGGGAAAGAGTTCGGGAAGATCACGACTATAAATGGTATCGCACCCCTCTCCTTATTGAAGGTCCCTGGGTCTTCGGGTCTGCTTCCAATAGTGTAGTGTACGACCTTCTCACCCGTTTCAACGGTTATTGCCCTTACAGATTAAATTTTTCTAATTTCAAGTTCGCTCTTTTCAGCGAGGTACGTAGTTTTGCTTGAGTATAAATGTATTGCTTAGAATATAGTTTTCGTTTGATAGTAAAAAATTTTTTTTTTTTTTTTTTATAGTCGCAAATTGAGTCGGAGACTGAGCCGCTGTATGATGAAGGCACTCAGGATGAAATGAGGTTAAAAAGCAAGGTCGCACCTTTTTCAGAAAATGTATTATTTTATCCGTTGACTTCTTATATATTGTTTTTAGAATTTCCTTTGATGAAGCATTGCGGTATATTTACAAGGTCGGAAGAAAACGAAAGGCGCGCCCTGTTCTGCTACAGATAGGGAAGAGGTTGAGATTCATGATTCTCCTCTATCATCCACGCTCTAGGGGTGAAGGAAGTTCTGCTGCAAAAAGGCAAGAAGGAGGTCAATGTATTCCCCTTCTACTAACGAACTTCGAATATGCGGGACAACATGATACCGTGGAAGAAACCTCGCAGATTCCGAAGGATTCCTCGGATCAAGTTATTGTCCCTGATCTTTCTTTCTATCTTCAATTCTCTCATCTACCTGGGGATGAGCCACTTGAAACTGCTTCTAATGAAGATGAGATGACTGATGAAGAGGATCGCAACCCCCAGGCATCTGTTGCAGAGGCAGTAGTGGCTCCGCAAGCACATGTTGTGGAAACAGAAGTGGCCCCGCAAGCATATGTTGCGGAAACAGAAGTGGCCCCATAATCACATGTCGCGGAAACAGAGGTGGCCCCGCAAGCACAGGTTGCAGAAACAGAAGAGCCGGAAAGCACCAGTACAGAGAATAATGTTCCCTCAAACATCATGACAAAAGCTATTCCTGTTAGGCCTGCTGGTGCGAGCGGGGTTGATGCTGATGAACTCAACAGAACCCAGAGTTTCCTCAATCGAGCAGAAGAAAGGAAGTTGCGGAGGCTTCTATTCTCTTAAATAAGGAAGAAGAAACTTTCATATGGTTCATGTCAAAGAATCTTCTCTCCGTTCCATTCAATTCTCTTCCGGTCAAATCCGATAGTTCTTCGGTTTCTCGATGGCGTAAATCTATGGAAGCTGTTACATACGATGTGGTTAGAGATGTTTGGTTAAAATATCAAGGAGAAGATGTTGATCCTTCGTTCCGCATCATCGAGCCCTCTTCGCTTGTGGATACACTTGCACTTGCGGATGGACAAGTGTATTCCTTCCCTCAACAAACTCTTGTACAAGTATTTTAACTGTCAACTTTCTTATTAATTTCTTCTTATTCCCTATTCTAATTATAGTTTTAATTTCATAAATTAGTCAGGGTCACAGCGACCTTACACACTGCGTATCGATTCTACAAGGTGCGGTCCTCCATGATGGAGTCCCAATTCAGAGCTGTGGAAAATGACGCCTTGGACCTGCAGCGGGAGAATGATAAACTCCGCCAACAAGTGTTGAATCTTCAGAACCAAGGTTTTGTTCTTTCTTTTAGTTACTTTTTCCTTTATTTTATTTCTCGTCTTATGAACTACTTTATGGGATCAGCTGGGGATTCATAACTTGTATCTAGGATGCAGCATAGGATTATGCAGTTAAGAGATCATGTTGTAAAAGTTAATATTGAGAATGCGGAGGTCAAGACAAAATTCAATGGTCTTGTGGATAATCATGATTCGTTTATTCAGAAATATAATAAATTAGAGTCACAACATCGACTTTTATATGTGGAAAAAGTTCGCAAGAAAGTAGAGTTTGACGCCACTTTGTTGTGGACTAAAGGTTGTGTTTCTGAAGCACGGGCAATGTCCGGAAAATTAGAAGAAGAGAACCGCAAGCTTTGCATGGAGCGGCAGAATATCCTTTCGGGATTTTCCCAATCTGATTCGTATCATCATTCAAAACTTTCTTCATATATCGCTCAGCTTATTGAAGACATAAAAAACTCTACTGCAGAGGCTTATGTCATGGGAAAAGCCCTTTCGGATGCTCAAACTACAATTCTAAACTTATCTGATTTTGTTCTTCATCGCGAGAGCGATATTTTCCGGTTACACAAAGAAATGGCCAAATGCACATCTAAGTTAAACCATTTGCGGGATAATGAAATAGAGTTATCTCAGTGTCAACAGCATCTTGAACAACTCAAAGCCAATTACAGCAAGCTTTCAGAAGAATATGATTTCCTTGATATTACGAAAGATGCCATGGGTCGTGAGCTAGAAGAGTTTGAATCCATCGCAAGAGTTATCTTATTTGATCGCAAACTCCAAATTTAATATTATTCTGTTATTAATTAATTCGTTACTTTAAATTTCAGGTTTTGAAGAAAAGTTTAATGATGCAACGACAAGAGCTGTTAAGGATGAGGGAGAGCTTGGTGCCGAAACTTCTAGGATTGAAGAACTCAATAAACAACTTGAGTTATCTTCTGTTAAGGTTAAGGAAGCTCAAGATCATCTTGAGCTTGCTTCCACAAAAGCCGATAAAGCGTAAGCTCAACTTGAACTTTCTTCTTCCCAATTTAAGAGTATTGAAGAGACTTTAAAGCATGAGGCTTTGAAGAACGAAAGCCTTGTTCGGGATTTAGCAACCGAAAGAGGGAAAATAAAATTTTTGAAAAATAGAATCCAGATATGTGAAACTGCAATAACTCAATTCAAAGTGGAAATTGCAAATAAAAAAGCTTATACTGAATGGTTAAGAGTCGAAGCTAAAGCTAAAATTGCAAAAGCAGTCAATAACACTCTTGATAGAGTAGAAGCTGATGGATTTACAACAATTTATAAGCGCCGAGATGTTCCAAATAATCCTCCCTTCAAAGGAACTACTCTTGCTTCTTAGTTTTCTTTTTGTTGTTTTGTTCTTCTTCATTCCTTTATTGCAGTTTCTTTTTCATTTTCCTTGTAACTTTGTTCCTACAAAATAGATTTTGAATATATTAATTATCAATTTATTGTATGAGTGTAATTACTTTAGTTGCAAGGATGTTTTTATACCTTGTGTTATATTATGGGTGTAGCACATGTCAAGATCCACTCGGGCCAGGAGGAAGTTAGGATGCGGTCACGAAAGTCTCATAAAATGGAGAAAGATACAACAATTAGAATCACATTAGGCACCCCTGTTGGCGAAAGACCCAATATTCGTACACTCATAGACATTCATATGGATTTTCTTAGAGAGGTTACATTTGTAGCTTTACCTAATATGAACTCGGATTGTCGTATAATCGTATTGCTACCTGTGAGCAATTCCCGAAGTGGAGAGTACCTAATATAAAAACCAATAAGATGTTAAACATATTTTTTTGTAATAAATCTCATAGTCATAGATACTTATCTGGATCTTTTAGGAAGATTGCATTACCTATTTGGAATACAATTTTTTTTTTTTTTGCACAATTGCATTATGGATCAAGTATAGTAGGGTTTGAGATATTGGGCGTTCCAAGGATGCTGCAAAATTCCTCCATCCATATTTCGCAAGTGGTACGATCCTTGTCATGCAATGCCTTGTATAATATAAGGTCCTCCCCACGTAGGTGCAAATTTTCCCGCTGCTTTATCTCTTTGGTATTCCGGGATTTTCCGCAGAACATATTGTTCTTCTACAAAATTCCGCATCTTTACTTTTTTATTGTATTCTCTTGCCAGTCTTCTTTGATAATTCTCCATTTTTTGAAGTGTAACTTCTCTTCTTTCTTCTAGATCATCCAACTTTTCCAACATTAAATCTGAATTTAAAATTTTCTCAAATGCCGTTATTGTAGTGTGTAGAATGACTTCCGTTGGAATAACTGCTTCTGTTCCATAAGTAAGAAGAAATGGTGATTCTCCAGTGGATTCTCTTCTAGTTGTACGGTATGCCCACAATGTATTATGAAGCTGTTCACACCACCGTTTATGGTGACCATCAAGAGTTTTCTTTAGATTCATGTCAATTGTCTTATTTGTTGCTTCAGCTTGCCCATTGCTTTGCGGATAAAGCGGAGTAGAGTTATTCTTTTGAATATTAAATGCTTCAAAAAGCATATCAATATTTTTTCCTTGTAATTGTTGTCCATTATCCGAGACTATGGCCACCGGAATTCCAAATCTACAGATTATATTCTCAAATATGAATTTAAAAACATCGGTATCTCTAATATGTGCAAGAGCTTTGGCCTCAACCCATTTAGTGAAATAATATGTGGCTACAATCAAATATTTTCTCTTTTTAGTTCCTTCTACCAATGGTCCAACAATGTCTATCCCCCATTTTACAAATGGCCAAGGGCTGAGCACCGAATTAAGTTCTGTTGCGGGAGCCTTTTTTTTTTTTTTGCATAATGCTGGCATTCTTCACACCTTCTTACCATGTTTTCCGCATCTTTATGCATAAATGGCCAATAATAACCTTGCATCTTTGCCTTTAAAGCTAGTGATCGTCTTCCGCTATGATTTCCCGCATCACCATAATGTATATCTTTGAGGATTCGCAACCATTCCTTTCGTGATAAACATCGAAGTAACGGTCCCAAAAAAGACTTTTGGTAAAGAATTATATCCCGTAACTGATAATTTACAGATCTTGATTGCACCTTCCATGCTTCTTTAGAATTTGCGGGCAATATTCCATTTTGTAAATATTGATGGATCGAACTCTCCAATCTTCTTCGATTTGGTGATTTTCTATTTTGTGCGGGAAATTTCCTTTATTTTGGATAGCTACGTCTTCAATATCTTTCTCCATTTGTTCTTACATATTTTCAACTGCCCACAATTTGATTGATGGTTCATAAATACGCCCAATTTTTACCGTTGTTGTATTTCGATCCTTTATCATTGAAGAAATATATGCTAATGCATCAGCATGTCGATTCTTATCTTTGGATAAATGCCGAAAGGTTATATTTGGAATCTGAAGCGCCAGTCTTTGCACAAGATTTTTATATTCTATCAAGTCTTCATCATGCGCTTGATATCTTAATTCAACCTGTCGAATTATTAATTGTGAATCACTTGTGAGTCGGACGTCGCGTATCCCTAACTCAATGATAATTCTGAGGGCGTGAACCACGGCTTCATATTCCACTATATTATTTGTATGTTCATCAAACTCGAAGCGGAATGAATGTACCATTCTATCCCCTCACTACAAGAAAAACGGTCTTAAGCGTCTAAAATCTTAGCAAGAGCTCAAAAATTTAATCGCTTAAACTGTTTAAGCGTCTAAAATTGCAACTACCAGAAATTTTGGCGGCAACAAACATGTGTCCACTATTATTTAGCAACGAAAAAATATACTTAATCGCTAGATCCTTTGTTCAAGTAATTTATAACAACTAAAATAATGATCATGTAGCTATTTACTTTGAGACACCAACTCGTAGCAACAACAAAATAAATTGGTTGGTCAAACCTCTCTCAGCAACTAAGTTTGAGCCACAACCAAATACATTTAATTGCTAGATCCGTTTTTCAAGTAATTTATAGCAGCTAAAAGTTGATCATGTAGCTATTCAATTTGAGACACCGACTCGTAGCAACAACAAAATATATTGGTTGCTCAAACCTCTCTCAGCAACTAAGTTTGAGCCACAACCAAATATGTTTAATTGCTAGATCCGTTTTTCAAGTAACTTATAGCAGCTAAAAGTTGATCATGTAGCTATTCAGTTTGAGGCACCGATTCGTAGCAACAACAAAATGAATTGGTTTCTCAAACCTCTCTCAGCAACTAAGTTTGAGCCACGACCAAATATATTTAATTGCTAGATCCGTTTTGCAAGTAACTTGTAGCATCTAAAAAAGTGATCATGTAGCTATTCACTTTGAGGCACAGACTCGTAGCAACAGAAAATGAATTGGTTGCTCAAACCTCTCTCAGCAACTAAGTTTAAGCCACCACCACATGTTAAAAAATGAATTACTTGGTAAAATCTCTCCCAGCAACCAAGTTTAAACCGCTACCATCATTTCAAAAGAAATCAGTTTTTAAAGTACATTTGAGAACTTAATTAGTATTAATCTAACAATCTTATTAGAATTTGTTTAATAAAAACATGAAAACTTGTTCAAATCATTGTTTTCATTCACTATGAGCAAATGTTTGGATGCACAAATTGATTTTTTTTAACTTGAGTCGATTAAATTAACTATAATTATAACCAAATATTTTTACAAATCTCACAACCCATATCATTCCAGTCAAACTTTGAAACTTTTAACACTTAGTTCAACAATTTCAATATTAAAACCAAATTTTGTCATATCCTTGCCTTCTCTTAGAAATTAACCATTCCAACATCCAAAAAGATATTTGTTCAACATTTTTCAAGAATTACAACAGTTTGCACATAGATTTTTGTACTAAACATTACTCAAAAAAGAGATTATCATAAATAGTTCAAGAAATGTTATGTTTTTACTTCTAGATTCCAATGTTAGATTTTAAAGATATATGTACATTGAGGTAGTTTATAATTACATGTTATGTTACAGGTCCAAGCTTAAATGCATCTGAAAGTAAAGAAATGCCCCTATTTCGGGCAAACAAGACGACAAGAAAACTTTGTGCTGCTGGGTATATGCATTTCCTCCTCGTCCGTAACTACTTGTGTAGTCTCCAATTTATCTCTTGAACTGGAATGGTCAAAGTCACCGCAAACGATCTCCTGAGATTTCTTGAGTTCACTATCAGACTGTGAAGTTGGACAATCAGAGTCACCAAGCAGGACATCAGGAGATACCTCCTGTTGAATTATCAGTCTGTGAAGTTGTTTTGGGATTTTAGCTGTGACAATTAAGAAAAAGGAAAAAATTAGTAAACAATTAAGCAATGTGGTTCTCCACTTTCACCACTAATAGACCCAACATCTATTCTAGTTCTTAAACCTGCAAACAATGTCATATCCTTGTTGGTCGTATGCCATGTAATATTAGCGTACAGTAATTGAAACCAATGTAAAGCTGGAAGCAATGCATAGTGATAACACTTACACCAATTGAATAAGTTTGAACACATGGCTGTAAATAATAAACTGGAATTCATTGAACATCTTGCAGTTGTAGGAATACAGTACTTTGAACTTTAAAGTTTTAGTCTACCAAGTTAAAAGAACATCTTATAGGTACAGGATTACAGACTGTTGATCATTGAAGAACCTAAGGAAACAACTGTTTTTTCGTTTTTTGTATGCCCAACTACAACTGCTAACCTATAAACATAAACTGCAGAAAGAGTACAACACCGACACCAACTTCTAAACTAAGCAAAAACCCATACTTGCAATTAGTCTCTACTTTTGTTAAGTGGTATATAATGGTTCCCTGAAAGGGAAATTTGAACTGCAATATATCAAAAGGGAATTTTCAAAACCTTACAAAAATAAATGAAGAGTATCAGATCAAAAAATTAATGGTGCTATGTTATGGAAGGAACCCTGAAAAGAAAAGAAAAGAAAAGAAAAGAACATACCTAAAATTCTGGTCTCAGAGAGATTCTTATCTTCCAAAGTGGAGTTAAGGAGGCTTGACTGAATTGGATCGTGTTTCGCCAAGATTATGAACCAGCAGATCTTTCTTAATACCTACACGGAAAATAATTGTCAACAAAGTTCCAAAAGAAACTGAGAAATAATAATGAAGTAAAGAACATACATTACCTGCACCATTTGTGCTGGATCTTCTTTAACATATGGAATATCATATATGGATTTGTAGCAACGGCATTTTTCAAATGATTATGAAGGAAAACAAAAGTAAGGAAAAACAAACTGACGGAATATCCTACACAGGAATGGATGATGGAGGGCAGTCAGGTTCACATAGCAAATGATTATTTTCATGGTTAACATTCATTGCTAGCATCCATGCGCCAATCGTAAATCTTCATTACTAAGCATTCATAAACTGTAATTCCAAACATATTGTTTTGTTAGGACTTGAGACAGTCGACACCAACTGGACAAACCAATTACATATCTTAACATAAAAACCCTTAGGATAGTACTCTAAAAATGGTGGATCGTGACAATTATGTTTCTTATTCGGCAATCTCATAAGGAAGAAAAACTAGTAAGCCAATAAAAATTATTAGCTGTAGTTCAGTTAAACTATTGGGCCCTGCGGTTCCTACCTGAATATAATGAATCTTCAAAATTTGAACTCAAAAGATAGACCAGGTGTGTCAGGTTTCTATAAGTGCAAGCGAGTGCTTTCTTGTTCTTTTTAGCGGATTTCTTTCCTTCTATCAACTGTGCAAGCTAGTGAAACTACTGCCAATCACTAGAAACACATTAAAGTAGAGGAACAATAAATCATTTCTCAAATTTCAAAGAAACATATACAAGTGGCTAACCATTTAAGCTTTGGGTCAGTAAAAACAGGACCCTTTTTCATGCATCCGACAAAGTTTGAGGGTGAGAACGTTCCTTTTCCAAAAGTAATGAAAGACGATCTGTAAAAAAAAAGATATGAAAATTTAATCAGCATGGATGCAGGGAAGAATTGTAGGACGAAGGCTTCTGTGGTTACAAAAACTGAATAGATTATAGAGCATACTGAAATAACACACCTGGCCTCAAAGTGGTTGAGGTTTCTACCCAGAAGATGCATGCCATATGCCACTAATGCTACATTCCAATTTACACTTACCCTGACATGCCTCACGAATGTAATACAACACCGAAACAAAAATATTGTATCATTCATACAAAATAGTGAATTACCAGTACCAGAACCATAACATTGATTTTCAAAAGAAAACAGAAATTCACAAAGAAAACCTCCAAATCCAAACTACATCTTTCAATGGAAATCCTTCGGTGCTTGGGCTGGGACCTGAATTGACCGCTTCAAGTTTCATTGACAAGAACTGCATTATCCAGCAATGCATATGAGGCAGACTCATGTTGGACAAATGACAACATACATATGTAGCAAGCATAATGAAAACAGAACTAACAAGGACACACCGAATAAGTACCTCAACTTGACGCTGTAGAGATTGGATGTAATTAATAATCTCATCCAACACTAATGCTTTCCCAATCACCTGCACAACATAAATTCACCCTACTATGAGCGACTTTTCTTGGTAACAAAATCATATTAAAAGAAAGACACAAGAACGGTTTAGAGTTCTGAAACTCATGAAAAACTTCAACCAAGCTTTCTCCAAAAGTACTGGCTAATATTTCAAGCTTCGTGTACAAAGGTAAACAGCAAGTGATCTTGTCTAAAAATACAGGGGGAAAATCCTAATACCTTATTGCATCCAGGGATAAGATCTTGGAGAATTCTCATTCTCTCACTGATTTTTTCTCTTCTAGCCTCAACCTTCATCAGAAGCTCTCTTCATGACGGTGTAATTAGTACCAGGTGGTCCAGAACCAATAACAAAAGGATTTGACATACGCAATCCATTTACATTAACACTTAGATCTGGTTCTTGTTTCGCTTCAGAAGTAAAAACTCTAAAACCAACCCTGCTAGCACTTGTTCTACCCATTATTCCAGATTCGGCGGCGATGGTGCAGTTGATGAAGAGAGACGGAGAGAGAGAGAAAAAAAAACGAAAATGAAGAGAATTGTTTTTTAGGGTTTTGAAAAGAAAAGTTTAACGGTGGATAAGCCACCTCATATGGATCATAGGAAATTTTTGATGGTCCAGATTCGATGTTGGATGCTCATACGGATTGTGTGTTAGTTACCATTGTGTATTAGTTACCAAAGTGTGTTAGTTACCATTGTGTGTTAGTTACAAGGTAGATAACGGATTTCGGATGTCGGAAGCAAAACGTAGCGGGTTTTGGAAATTAGGATTCATCAAAAATATTTGTTTTTTTTTATATAATTAGGGTTCTTAGTTTGTCATTTGTTTTAGTGTTATGATTTAATGAATTTGGAAAGGAATTTGAGTGTATTCAAGTCGGTTCGATAAAAAATTGAGTGAATTTTAGTAAGATTGATGAAATCATAGTTTGATATCGTTAGATTTGTTAGATCGATAAAAAAATGAATAAGTTTGATCGAAATTGGATAAAATTCCATAAATCTAAGTAAAATCGAGTGAAATTGATGAAAATTAATATAATTTGAGTAAGATCGATCAAAATTGAGTGTATTCAAGTCGGTTTTATACAAAATTGAGTGAATTTTAGTGAGATTGATGAAATCATAGTTTGATAGCGTTAGATTTGTTAGATCGATAAAAAAATGAATAAGTTTGATCGAGATTGTCTAAAATTCAATAAATCTAAGTGAAGTCGAGTGAAATTGATGAAAAATTGATATAGTTTGAGTAAGATCGATCAAAATTGAGTGTATTCAATTCGGTTCGATAAAAAATTGAGTGAATTTTAGTCAGATTGATGAAATCATAGTTTGATATCGTTAGATTTTTTAGATCGCTAAAAAATGAATAAGTTTAATTAAGATTGAATAAAATTCAATAAATCTAAGTGAAATCGAGTGAAATTGATGAAAAATTGATATGATTTGAGTAAGACCGATCAAAATTGAGTGTATTCAAGTCGATTCGATTACAAATTGAGTGAATTTTAGTGAGATTGATGAAATCATAGTTTCATATCGTTAGAGTTGTTAGATCGATAACAAAATGAAAAGGTTTGATTGAGATTAAATCAAATTCAATAAATCAAAGTGAAATTGATGAAAAATTGATATAATTTGAGTAAGATCGATCAAAATTTAGTGTATTCTAGTATGTTCGATAAAAAATTGAGTGAATTTTAGTGGGATTGAGGAAATCATAGTTTGATATCGTTGGATTTGTTAGATCGATAAAAAGAATGAATAAGTCTGACTGAGATTGAATAAAATTCAATACATCTAAGTGAAATCGAGTGAAATTGATGAAAAATTGATACAATTTGAGTAAGATCGATCAAAATTGAGTGTATTCAAGTCGGTTTGATAAAAATTAACTGAATTTTAGTTAGATTTATGAAATCATAGTTTGATATTGTTAGATTTGTTAGATTGATAAAAAAGAATGAATAAGTTTGATCGAGATTGGATAAAATTCAATAAATCTAAGTGAAATTGAGTGAAATTGATGAAAAATTGATATAATTTGAGTAAGATCGATCAAAATTGAGTGTATTCAAGTCGTTTCGATAAAAATTGAGTGAATTTTAGTGAGATTGATGAAATCATAGTTTGATATCGTTAGATTTGTTAGATTGATAAAAAAATGAATAAGTTTAATCGAGATTGTATAAAATTCAATAAATCTAAGTAAAATCGAGTGAAATTGATGAAAAATTGATATAATTTGAGTAAGATCGATCAAAATTGAGTGTATTCAAGTCGGTTTTATACAAAATTGAGTGAATTTTAGTGAGATTGATGAAATCATAGTTTGATATTGTTAGATTTGTTAGATCGATAACAAAATGAATAAAATTGATTGAGATTGAATAAAATTCAATAAATCAAAGTGAAATTGATGAAAAATTGATATAATTTGAGTAAGATCGATCAAAATTGAGTGTATTCAAGTCGGCTCGATAAAAAAATGAGTGAATTTTAGTGAGATTGATGAAATTATAGTTTGATATCGTTAGATTGTTAGATCGATAAAAAAATGAATAAGTTTGATTGAGATTGAAAAAAAATCGATAAATCAAAGTAAAATCGAGTGAAATTGATGAAAATTGATATAATTTGAGTAAGATCGATCAAAATCGAGTGTATTAATTTTGAACTGTTAGACTGGTGATCCTTATGAGTATAAGATATTAATTTTGAACCGTCAGATTGGTGATCCGTATGAGTATAAGATATTAATTTTGAACCGTCAGATTAACGATCCGTATGAGTAGAAGATGTAAATCCTAGAACCGTCCGATCAGCTTGAAATGTTAATCTTGAACCGTCAGTTAAAACCATATTCATTTTACTTATTGACCACATAAGTTTCAATTATTTACGTTTAAAACCCTTCTATATAAACACCCTAACCCTAAGTTTCATCACTTCTCCCTTCAACGCCTCCCTCCCTAAACTTCTCCTCATCCATCGCTGAACTTCTCCGCCTCCATCACTGAACTTCTCTAAACACCACAGCACCTCTTAGCCTTTCACCATGAGACCAACTTCATGTTATGGCAATTACCATTCTCTCACATCGATTCATGTTCATCTTCAGTCGGGCTCAATCTCTCTTTGGTTTACTGCCATTGGCTTCAACAACTAACGTCTGTCGACAAACCATCAACAACTTCTTGCTCTTCATACTTTGAATCACAACCACAGCCACACAATCAATCCATCCCCAAAGACCCACCATCAGTTTAAATCCAACCTAGTTCCTCTCCTATTTTTTTGATCTGAATCTTGCTTGCTCAATGCAGTACCAGCCCTCACTGTAACAGGAATACTGGTAAGACTGATAGAACTTAATGCTTCGCAAGCAAGTCTTTTTCTACTCTAGGTATAAAGTTATTCATATTTGTGGGCTTATTATAGGTGTACATTGGATCATTCTCGGTAGGAATGGGTGCAGTTCCATGGGTTGTGATGTATGAGTAACTAAACATCAAGTGTTCGCATTGGTTGAGCTTATAGGTGTGAATTTGTAATTGATCTAGGAGGTGTTAGATCTGTGTATAGGTGTGAATTTGTAATTGATTTTTGGGGTATGTTTGGAGATGTGACTGAAGTGTTATGTGAAATTGAACTTATAATATGGAGAGTGAAGGTATCTACCACTCCAGATGACAAAGTAATGGATCTGTTCTTCATAACAGAGACACAAGGTTTGTGATTCTTTTCAATTTTTGTTCTTCTTTTTTCATTTTCTAATGCAAAATGTATTTTTAGTTTTGGAGAAACTGCTACTTGTTATAAAAATCGGCAAAAAAGGGTAATATGAGAAATCGTATAGCTCATAAACGTAGCTTGAAACATCAGACTTTTGTCCTAGTATAGGGGTGACAAAGAAATGGGGACCGAACGCTACCATGTGATTTGATGTGAGCATCGTTTTTTGCTACAGTGATTTATACATAGACAGAGAGACTAATTAAGCTGTGAAGTTATGGTCCCGTTTCTACTTGTTTGTGTTAACACTAGTTGTGCTTGTCTTAAGGTAAGTCTCTAGTTATCATTCTCATGCTGGTAACAAAACGCTTCTTATTTCAGGGAACTACTGCATACAAAACAGAGACAGGAGGATACATATAATCATTTGAGATATGTCTAGGTGATGCATTGATAAGCTGTGAGATAAAATTGAGTGGTTTTGAGGTTCTCACATGTTCACAGGGGTCTATTCTGCCTCCTGCCATCACAGAAGAGATGTTTGGCTTGGAGCAGGGCAATAATCACCCACTAAGTAAATATCCTCCATCGAACAAAATATCTGTCACGGTGGACAATTCTCTCAGTCCTGCTCATACCCTCATCCAAATATTATGCATAGATCACAAGGCCTTCTCTACGATAAGATGCGAACACTTAAAGATTATAATATGAAGGTAAACACCTCAAATTCAACCAATTTGTAAAAGTTCTTAACATTCTAAGCAGGGCATGAGTAACTAAACATCAAGCATGGACCATCAACAGAAGGGTATATACCTAAACTAATTCGTACATTTCTGTTGAATTAGTAACAATATTCTTGACTTAATTCTTCTGTTGAATTCCACTTCTTTTTATTTATCTGCAGGTGAGGACTGTTTCAGAAAAACAAATGATGTTATTGAGAACATCCGTTCACTATGTAAGCTGTCCAATCTGGCTTTGTATCAGGCTTAGGAAAAAACTTAGCTCTATGTTAGATACATATCTTTCTTGAGTGAGGCCATATCTGTTTTTGAAGTAGTGTTCTTTATGTTTTGCTTTAAGATTGTGGAGATTGTAAATATTTCTTAAAGAAAATATTATATTGTATTTTTTTCCTTTTCCTTAAAGAGTGTAATTTTCTTAAGAAATGATATAAATTGAATTATGTGATATAATAATTTTTTTTTTAATTTGGTTCATAATTTATTTGGTATTAATTTTAATTTAAATTATGATTTGGGATTATGTAAATCAGAATAGTGAAGTAATTTTTTAGCGAACAAAAAAAATTGAGTAGCTTAAATACTCAAGCAACCAACTTTAAGCCAATTAAAATCTGAATTCTAAAATAATTTGGAAGCTTAAAAATTTAAACGATCAACTTGAGTAAAAACTTTGATACCTTAAAAGTTTAAGCAACCAACTTCAGGACTATCACGAAGTAAAATCAGGTTAAGTTGTTCCATGTATCTTCCAACTAGGTAATTTAATAGCTCCTAAGTCACAAGTTGCTTCTAGAGAGTAAAAAATTTTGTACCTCAAAAGCTTGAGCAACCAACTTCAGTCCAATAAAAATCATAAATCACTTTTACCGAGCAAAATTAGTTGATCGCTTAAAACTTTAACCAAGCAATTTCAGAAATAGTTGCTCCATGTATCTATCAACTAAGTAGTTTAATTGCTTTAGAATGATTGGTATATCTGAAGCGATTTATATTTTACTTGCTATATTGGTTGGTCTAGATGTTAAGCGATCACAATTTTACTTGCTCCATGTTAGTTGGTCTAATGTGAAGCAATGAGAAAAGCACTCTCTTTAGGTAAGTTGGTTTATTACTAGAGCGATTGCATGGTCGCTCAAGGCTTTGAGATACACGGCTTTGGGCAACCAACGTAGCGAGTGCCACTTTTAGTCGCTATAATAGTTATAGCGACTTAAAAGGGGCTTTAAGCGACTTAAAACGACATGTCGCTAAAACCCGTTTTTCTTGTAGTGCCTGTAGGAGTTATAACTACGATTCCAATTCCAGCACCTTCTTTATTCCTGGATCCGTCAACAAATACTTCCCATCTTTTGGGATTTACATAATTCAAGATATCTTGAGGGTCACCATCTTCAATTCCGGGTAGACCTTGAAATTTTGTATCATACAATAATAAGTAACCAATGTCAATAAAAATTAGGAAATGAAAGATGAAACATGTTCGTCTTTAAATCCGGGCAAACCTTGAATTTCGAAGTTATCGTCCAGCGGAAATTCCGCAAGGAAATCAGCCAAAATTTGTGACTTTTGTGCAGTTTGTAATTCGAATAATATGTTCAATTGCTCGAGTTGTGCATTCCATTTTGCTATTCTTCCAACTTTTCCTACATTCTTTAGTACCAACTCCAATGGTGCTTTGCTTGGTACCCGCACATAATGTGTCAGAAAATATGTACGTAGTTTTTGGGTAGCAAACACCAGTGCTAAGATTAACTTTTCAATTTTCGTACAATTTCTTTCTGCAGGGTTCAAAGTCTTACTAATGTAATACACTGGCTTTTCAATCTTTTCATTGGTCCGGACTAACACCTCACTTACTGCATCTTCGGTTGCCGCAATATATAAGGCTAGAATTTCTTCAGGCTTTGGATTTTGTAGTGCAGGTAATGTTGCGAGGTAAACCTTGATATTTTGAAAAACTTGCTCACATTTCTCATTCCATTCGAATTTATTTTTCTTTTTTAAAATATTGAAAAAGGGTTTGCATCTCTCCGATGATCTTGCGATAAATCTGCTAAGTGCGGCTAAACATCCATTTAGCTTCTGAACTTCTTTAACATTCCTTGGAGATGGCATGTCTACTATTGCTTGAACTTTTGCAGGATCAACTTCGATTCCTTTTTTAGTAACTAAATATCCCAGAAACTTCCCTGAAGTGACCCCAAAAATGCACTTGTAAGGATTGACCTTCATTCTATATTTCCGCAAGGCTTGAAATATCTCTTTCAAATCTTGTAAATGATTTGTTGCAAGTTTTCTTTTTACTAAAATGCCATCCACATAAACTTCCAGAGTATGTCCTATCCATGGTTTAAAAATTGCGTCAAACAGCCGTTGATATGTTGCTCCGGCATTTCTTAATCCGAATGGCATCCTGGTGTAACAATACAAACCGCGTGGAGTAAAGAATGCAGTGTGCTCTTGATCTTCTTCAGCTAGTGCGATCTGGTTATACCTTGATTGTCCATCCATAAAGGATAAGGCTTCATGACCTTCAACATCGTCTACCAACTGATCTATGCTGGGGAGTGGATAACTGTCTTTCGGGCATGCTTTATTCAAATTGGTGAAGTCTATGCAAATTCTAACACCTTTATTCTTCTTTGGTACAATCACCATGTTAGAGATCCAAGTCAGGTATCACACCTCTCGGATAAATCCCGCATCCATGAGCTTTTTTAATTCATTTTCTACTGATTCATGGTATTCGGGCGCAACCTTACGTATACGTTGCCGAAAAGGTGTGGCATCGGGGTGTATATGCAGTTCGTGTTGTACAACATTTGGGTCAATACCTGGCATGTCCTCCATTTTCCATGCAAATATATCTTCAAAATCTCGAAGTAATAAAATCAAATTTCGCTCCCTTTCCGTCTCCATCAACGTCCCAATCTTTATTAGCTTGGGAAACTCTTCTGTTCCTATAATAACATTTTTGGTTTCCTCTATCGGGGTAAATGTGGGTTTGGGAGCTCCTAAAAATGTGGGAGCCCCCTTTGGTTGCTATGCTGGATGATTCCCTTGATCTGCTTTTGATGTGCTTTCTTTTTCTTCAACACCTTCACTTGTTTCATTTATCGTTTTTTTTTCCATCAGTCTGACTCATATACTGGTCTAGGGCATCTTTTTTTTCCTTCATTTTGCGTTCATTTTTCTTGTTTTGTTCTTGCTGTTGTCGTTCTTCATTCATACGAACTTCAGCTAGGATGCAAGATTTTGCTTCACTTTGATCTCCTCTTATCTCCATTTATCCTTGTGGTGTTGGAAACCGCAAGTATTGGTGGTACGTTGAGGTTACTCCTTTTAACTGATGAACCCAGTGCCTACCGACAATGGCATTGTATGGAGACGGAGCTTCCACTACACTGAATTTCTTCAAAATACTTATGGGACCTGCCGCAACATCAAGCAAGATCTCCCCTTTTGGTTTTGAAGCTAATCCATTAAACCCATAAACTGTATAGCAAGAAGGAGTTAACTGACCATCTTCTAATCCTATTTTTCGAAAGGTATCATAAAATATCACATTAAGGGAACTGCCCCCATCCATAAGAATTTTCCTTATGTTCCATCCCGATACAGGCAGTGTAAGTACCAATGGATCGTTGTGGATTTCAACCTCTTGATCAACCTCATTTGCAGAAAAAGTTAATGGGGACGCCATCCATCCTTCCCATGATTCAGTAACTCTTCCCGCAACCTTGAAGACTTCATGATTGCGGACTCTTTTATGCAATTTCATATTGATCGCTGCACTCATGGATGATTGGCCTGACTTAGAATATATGATCATGTTTATAGTTTGATTATTTTGAGGAATATTTACTGCTTTTCCCTTATTAAGCCTTGGTAGTGGATCAGTTGTTTGAATGAATTCTTTTAATTCCCCCGCGTCAATTAACCTTGCATCTGCATTATTAAATTTCTGCATCGGTTTGTGGAATGGCCCAGATAACAATGGTATTCACAGTACTCTTTTGAATTTTGTGTATGTTCAGGTTGTTGTTCTTTTGTTCGTGGCCAATGAAAATATGGTCTATTTTCTATTGCATTTAAAATTTCAAAATAAGGAATATTGAGTTTAGTAAAGATTTGTTCCTCAAATTGTTGGATAAACTTTCTTCTTTCGTCCATCTTTGTTCGCTTTGATTCATTATTCATATATTTTCCCGCAAACCTCTTTCCGGTTCCGGACGATAGTTCTATTAAATTGGCCCTTTTTGCATTCCCTTGTGGTGGTGATATTATTCTCGGATGTTGCCTCTGAATGTCTTGCAATCTTGCGCATTTTTCAATGATATCTCTGAGATCTCCTTTGGTTTTTGGATTTGTATTATGGATATCTACAAAGAGTTGGCTTTCCCAATTGGCAATTACCCACTTATAACTGTTGATCACAACCTCTGGAGTTACATCCCTAATTGCTTAGCAGATCGTTTGCTAATGATCTGTATAATCTTGAATGGTTTCTTCTGTTGATGAGGCAATTGAGTACAACTTATCCATCCATGCATCTGCGGGACGATTGTACATGTACGCTTCCAAGAACTTGCGGGTTAACTGCGTATAAGAATTTACCAACCCTTCTGGTAAATTGTCATACCACACCAAAGTTATTCCTTTCAAACTCGAAGGAAAAAACCGGAACATAACAACGTCATCTTGCTCCCAACGTGTCATACATCGATTGTAATATTTCAAATGAGTCGGTGGGTCTTTCGTTCCGTCGTAACATTCGAAAAGGGGAACACTACATTCGTGCGGTATTGATGTATATGCCAGGTGTGGTGCCAATGGTGTCCTTAGGGCTTCTTTTAACACTTCCTCTAAATTTCCACCTTTTTTATTCTTTAAAATTTTAATTTTCTTCCCGTATTTGTTCCGTATCCTCATAGTATTTTTGCCACCTATCGTTATGCAACCTTGATCCATCAAAATTTAATCTGTCAGGTTCATTTTTTTGATTCAAGGGTTGCACCACCATTACTCTTTGATCTCTATTAACCCTCGTTCTTCTTCGTGCAGGTCTGCTGGAGCTTGCTTGTTGTCCCTGTGTTTTAGTTATTGACGGTTCCGCACCGTGTTGGACTCTTTCTTTAAGTGCTTGATTTTCTCTGGTCAAAAATGCAATTTGTTCCGCACAAACTCGTTGTTCCTTTCGCATTGCATTCATTTCTTTCATTAACTGTTGAACATGATCAATACGGTTTTGAGAATTTTCTTGAGATGAACGATTAGTTGTGTGGGCTTCAGAATCACTTATGTGGTCATTACTGGGTCCTTGCTCTTGTGATCTTCTCGGTATTTCTTTTTGTTGAGGAACTCCTATAGCATTACTATCCTGATTGCCTGAATTGGCATCTTGATCCTGCACGCCTCTTTGTGACATTTTCCTCATTTGTATGTACTTTTGTGGTGATGAA
Organism: Papaver californicum; assembly: GCA_023531435.1. Classification (NCBI taxonomy): domain Eukaryota; kingdom Viridiplantae; phylum Streptophyta; class Magnoliopsida; order Ranunculales; family Papaveraceae; genus Papaver; species Papaver californicum. The sequence goes on from JAJJMC010013593.1 coordinate 26,797, forward strand.
ATTTCTTCTGAACTCAAACTCGTGTTGGTGTAGGAATTTCTTGTCCAGTATTCTAAAAGAGCTCAAGTAATGAATTATGTGTTTCAAAAGATTTTATCCTTCTCAATAAATTTGCAACACAATTTGGTTGAAACCAAATGGTACATATTGTCATAGTATCAAAAATTTAGTTGGAAACAAAAATCAAGGACCTAATAAATATGAAATGTTGCTAAGTGAACATTTCTTGAATTTGAGAGATATGGTACAAAATGGTGAAAAATAAAGAAAATTAATCATAACAACCAAATTTATATATTCATCAACTGTCTAGTTTTAGAAAAAATCTTATTTTTCAACCTTTTCATATGAACCTAAATTATTGCTCTTTAAATAGAAATTTTTTTAAATCGAATATGACTCAATATTTTAAAAACAAAATTTTGTCAGGTAGAATAAATTCTTTACTCTCCCCTCCTTCTAGCGCCAAATTGTGATTACCAAAAATCTGGCATCTTTGGGATCACAACCAAAAGTGTATAAACTCCAACAAAATACATTTTCTTATCCTGAATCGCTTCACCATAACATTTTGAAAGTAAAAACAAAGCTATCAAAGTAAAATGAAATGACACAAGATTTTATGTGATTCAATCAACAAAACTATTTGCATCCAAAAATAAATAGTTTGGATCCATTGGTATGATCAAATTTACATTTATACAGAATAAAAGAAAAGAGAAATAATCTATACTAATAAGATGACTTCATATAAATCTTAATCATGTTAATCATGAATCAAATGAACTAAAACAATTACATAAATTTCATACCTAAGCCCTTTGTTATTACTTCAATGACTTCAGTCTAATTTCCCTCCTCTTTTCCTAACCCCTTTCCCTGTTAATGAGGTTGGTATTTATAGCTTAGTTGATGGATCCCACCAATCTACCTTTCCACATATTTATTCTTATCCATTCTTGGTGCAATGTTTAGTTCCGCTAAGCCTATTTGCAATTCCCGCACGGTCTGATCGTTCCTTCAGCAAGTCTTAGGCTACGTACTGCCTGTTTCTCGTAGTTTCTTACGGATTATCTCGCACTTCTCCTGCGGTCTTGATAGTTAAGTTATTATTTTGGATAGGAATGACTGTTGTGAATTTACTTGAATCATGGCATGTTAGACACGTAGCTATTTAAAGTGATTCGTCATGCTTTAATTATTTGTGTTTCCGCTGCTTAGAGAGTCGATACGTGTCAGTCATGCATCAATACTCATTATTACTCTTTATTATGTCAGGCTTTCTTTCAACCTGTTGTCAGTCGAGCAATTAAATATGTCTTTTTTGATTAGTGCACTTTACTTTCCCGCTACCTATGTGTAAGTCAGGCAGCAAGGCTATCTGTTTTGTGCAGTGTGCCTTACTTTCCTGCAACCTACGTGTCGGTCATGCATTAATACTGTCAGGATCACTTAAAGATTTTGCAGCTGTCAATTCAACGCTTTTAAAAGACTTTGTTCCAGTGTTTCTTGTCTCATCATAGCTCGTTGCTTCTCCAATAGTTTTCAAACACGTGTGCCTCAGATTTTATTCTCTCACAATTTGCCCCATTTTTTTTTTTTTTTTTAAATTTTGACAGTTTTTAAAAAATTTTGAAAAAAGAAAAAATAATGATTACCTTTATATTTCCCACGCCTGCAATAACTCCTTGTTTACACTTTTCCCTATTTTTTCGCTAGCATTAACTCACTTTTGCACGTTTTCTTCAGTTGGAGCTTTTCGAGGAAATCAAATCTCTGAACTTTATTTCTTTTCAGTTTTCGACGGTTCGTTAGTTTCATCTTTTTCTTATTTAATACCAATTATTTTCTTCATTCCATTCTTTACATCTTTTGTCTTCTTCTTCTTAAAGTTGCAGCACTTTTCATTCCTTCAAGCATTTCAAAGATTCTTCAATATCTTTTCATTCTTCTCAACTTCCGTAATTCGAAATTCTCTCATCGGGATCCAGTCTTTGCTATTATCAAAGTATTCTTCTTAGACTCTTTTACTCCTCTGTAAGTTATTCATTTGCTTTTATTCTTTTCCGTGTTTGCTTGATTATTCTTCACTATCATGTTGATTCTTTTGAGTTTAATAGTGAAGATGATGTTGATGCCCCTACCTGTTTATTACTTATTGGAACGAACAATGATTGTGAAGTGGTTGAATTTTCTTTTGATGATTGGTTATTCTGACATGATTCCTGATTTTTCTTGATTATAGAATAATTGTTTCTTCCTTTGTTGTTGTTGTTGTTGTTCCTGTTCTTCATGCATTCTTACCTCGGCCATTATACAAAACTTTGCATCATCTTGATCCCCTTTGATCTCCATTTCGCCTTGTGGTGTTGGAAATCGCAAATATTGGTGATAAGTGGAAATTACACCTTTTAGCTTATGTACCCAGCATCTCCCAATGATTGCATTATACGGAGATGGAGCATCTACAACACTGAATGTTGTTAGAATGTTGATTGGTCCAACTGATACTTGCAAGTATATATCTTTTTCTGGTCTTGAGGCCATTCCATTGAATCCATAAATCATATATCGGGATGGGAGTAATTGATCTTTTGTAAATGCTATTTTGCGAAATGAACTATGAAATAAAACATTCAACGAGCTGCCCCCGTCCATAAGGATTTTTCTAACATTCCATCCTGCCATGGGTAACGTAAGGACTAATGGATCATTGTGCATCTCAATTTCCTGATTTACTTCCCGTGCTGAGAAAGTTAGAGGGGATGCCATCCAATCTTCCCATGCTTCTGCTATTCTTCCCGATACCTTAAATTTCATGATTTCGAATCCTTTTACATAACTTTTTATTGATTGCAGTATTTACGTCAGTATCTCTTTTTTCTGAGTATGATATCACATTAATGGTGCGTTCATTATACGGAATATGCACTGCTTTGCCTTTATCGGGTCTAGCTACTGGTTTGGTCCTTTGAATATATTCTTTTAACTCTCCCGCGTCTATCATTTTCTGTACCAGGATAATGAAATTCCTACAGTTTTCTGTTGCATGACCTTTATAACAGTGGTAACCACAATAATTTTTTGATCGTTGTGTAAACTCAGGTTGATTGCCTTTTGAAGATGGCCATTGAAAATCTGGTTTAGTTTTTATGATATCAAATAATTCGGTGTATGAGATATTTAGCTTCGTAAACACTCTTTCTTGAAATCGTTGCACAAATGCCTTATTGTCCCCTTCCCGTGGGCGCTTCGATTCCTTTGACTCTGATTTATGAGGAAATTCCTTTTTCTGCTCTATTGACACGTCAATTGAATTTGTCCTTTTCATGCTTTCCTAATTTCGTGAATTGCTTCTTGGATCTTGTTCCTGGACATCTTGCAATCTTGCACATGTTTCTATTATTTCTCTGAGTTGCCCCTCGGTCTTGGGATTATTACGATGAATTTCAATAAAAAGCTGACATCTCCGGTTAGCAATTCCCCATTTGTAATGATTTATCGCAGTGCTTGAGTCAACATCTCCAATCGCTTGACACACAGTATGCCATCGAGCTGTATATGATCTTATGGTTTCTTCGTGACATGATGTAAGGGAGTATAATCTATTTATTCCCGAATCAACGGGTTTATTGTACATGTATGCTTCAATAAATTTCCTCACTAATTGTGAATAACACTCAATGGAACTTTCAGGCA
>JAJJMC010013596.1:0-10467 GCA_023531435.1 Papaver californicum
TCGAAAGGATTTTTTGGCATAAACAATTTGGCGCTAGAAACAGGGGCGATTAAAGGATTTATCCTACCTGATGAATGAAAAAAGGATTTAATGTTGAAACTAAATCATCCAGGAAAGAAAAAATTTTGGTAAGAAAAGAGCGCATGTGCTTGAAAGAATTTAAAAAAGATTGGGAAATTCAATTTTACAAGATGCGAAAAATGAGTGTAAAGTTTATTTACATAAGTATACTTTATTAACATGAAAAATGTTTTATATAATTTCATGAGACAGAAAAGTTAGAATTATAATATGAAGAATTTACAGTTAAAATAATAATTAGAATCTCTCATGATTTAGTGAATAAGAGTTCATTTGACTAATTTTAGAAAATATTTTTAGATATCGAGGAAGGAAAGCAATCGAGGGGGCGAAAGACACTAAAGGAACAACAGATTCTAGAAATATGACTCAAGACGCAAATTCTGGGAACCAAAATAGTAATGAAAGCTTGGAATATAGACAAGAGGAAGGGAGTGACTCAGGACAACAACAAAGTAATGAGGGAAATCATACCCCAAGTCAAGAATTAATGTCAAATACAGTGGTTCAGAATTTCTCTTCAGATCATGAGAGTTCTCAAAGAAAGACACGACAAATACAGGACCTATTAGAAGAAATAAAGGAAATAAGAAAGGAACAAAGAGCAAGCGACCATCGAATTGAGTTACTAGCAACCGAAAATCAAGTTTTAAAAGATGTAATTCAGCGAGAGCAAAGACCAACTGTGAGCAGAATACGAAATCAAGAGGCAATGTCGAATAGACAAATAACAAGAAATGAACAACGTAATACAGATCAAAGAATAGTGTTAGTAGGATCAACATCTCGAGTAAGAAGACAACAGGAGAATGACTTTCAAACGAACCCAATGGGAAACATGTTTGGAAGCGATGGAACAAATGAAGGAGGAAATTAAAGGATTAAAAAATAAAGAGGGGGGAAGGATAGAAGAGGTATTGAAAGAAGCAAAGCGAACACCGTTAACGCAACATTTAACGCGCGTATCGTTACCAAGAGAATATAATATTCCAGTGTGGTACCAAGGATCCAACATCGCACTTAAAGTATTATAACCGAGTGATGTCGCGATGGGACGATCATGAAGCGATCATGTGCAGATGTTTTCCGTCAAGTTTAACAGGAACAGCATTATTGTGGTACGACAGATTACCGGAAAATTCTATCAATAATTATGCACAATTGGTCAGGAAATTTTTAGAGGCATACATGTATAACAGACCAATTGATTCAGGGGAGGACAGACTTTATTCTTTAATGTCATGGCCAGAAGAATCGATCCGATCATATACAACTAGATGGCATTCAATATGTCAAGCAATAGGTGATTTAGACCCAATGACAGCTATAAACCATTATAAATGGGGGATTGTAGATCGGAAGAGTCAGCTCTTTGTTGAAATCCATCGAAATAATCCAAAAACTGAAGGCAAATTGAGAGAAATAATAGAAACATATGCAAGACTCCAAGATATACAGGATCAAGGATCAAGAATTAATTCTGAAAATCAAGGAAATACAAGGAGAACAAATTCAGTTGAAGAAATACCAGAACAGAAAAGGAAATGTCTTCCAAAAGTTGAATCAAAAGAATTAAAACATCCTCGACAAGGGAATGGAAAAAACTTTGCTCAACAATTTCGAGAAAGAACTTTTACCAAGCTTAATGTTTCATATTTCAGGTTATTTAACATCTTGAAGAATCGACCAGACTTTCAATGGCCAATAACAAAGGGAAATCAACCGGAATTTACGCAACATTCAAAAGACTATTGTGAGTACCACAGTTATAAAGGGCATGCAACAAACAATTGTAGAAATTTTATAGCATTGGTACAAAGAATGGTTGATGCTGGAGAATTGAAGGAATTTATTCAAAAAATTGAACCAACAAAGAAAGATGATGAAGGTAAAGCAATACATATTCCATATAACAAACAAACTATTAATATGATCTCGTGTGTGGAAAAGTGTGATACAGATTTGAATGTAGCAATCAACAAGAAATTGTGCAAGAGAATTCGGAATCTTGAGGCCTTTAGAGTTCAAGGAAGGCAAGTAGAATTATGGGAAGATTGGATGGCACATCCATTAACATTTTCTGCACAAGAAGTAAACCAAGAAATTGAAATGCATAATGACCCTCTTGTGTTAACATTATTGATATCTGGTTGGAATGTCAAGAAAATACTCTTGGATGGGGGCAGTTCATTAAATGTGATGTTCTACAATACATTTTGTAAAATGGGTTTCAAAGAAGATCAACTCATCACTTCATGATTCGTCATTGATGGATTTAATGGAATATCTTCTAAACCAAAAGGGGATATTGATCTTGAAGTTTCAGCCGGACCGATCAATATTCTGACAAGATTTAGCATTGTGGATGCACCTTCCCCATACAATGCTATAATTGGAAGACGATGGGTTCATCAATTAAAGGATGTAATATCAACTTATCATCAATATCTACGATTTCCAACACTACGAGGAGAGATGGAGATAAAGGGTGATCAAGAAGATGCTAAGCTTTGTATAATGGCAGAAACCAGAATAAATGAGGAACGGGAGCATTTACAATATAAAAAGAAAAAAGAACAAAGAATTAAAGGAAAAGAAGAAGAAATAAACCAATACTTAGAAAAAAATGCAAAAAATAAAACAGAAAGTGAAAAAGGAGAGAGTAGCAAAAATCGAGAAAATATGGAAGACCAGCAACAAAAAGGGACGATGTAGCAATTAAAGGGAACCCCAACTCCAATTGGGATTCCAAAACCAGTCTTCACCCCAGTAGAGGAAACAAAAGTCATAAATATTGGCACTGCAGAATTCCCCAAGCAAGTGCGAATTGGGACATTAATAAAAACAGATTTGGAACAACAGATAGTTAAATTGCTTTGTGAATATATAGATGTGTTCGCTTGGAAAATGGAAGACATGCCGGGGATTGACCCCAACATCGTCCAGCATGAGTTAAAAATACATCCTGATGCAATTCTTTTTCGCCAACGGATACGAAAGGTTGCACCAGAATATCATGAACCAGTGGAAAAAGAGTTAACAAAGCTTTTAGGTGCAGGGTTCATTCGAGAAGTACGATACCCCACATGGATTTCTAATATGGTAATTGTCCCGAAAAAGAACGGTGGAGTAAGAATTTGTATAGATTTTACCAATCTAAATAAAGCATGTCCAAAAGATAGTTATCCACTCCCAAACATTGATCAGTTAGTAGAAGCTGTTGAAGGACATGAGATGTTATCATTCATGGATGGACAATCTGGGTATAACCAGATAGCATTAGCAGAAGCAGATCAGGAACACACATCGTTCTTTACCCCGCGAGGATTGTATTGTTACACCAGAATGCCATTCGGACTACGGAATGCAGGAGCGACATATCAACGCCTAGTGGATGCAATATTCAAACCATGGATCGGAAAATTTTTGGAAGTTTATGTGGATGACATGTTAGTAAAAAGTAAGTTATCTGGTGATCATTTACGGAACCTGGCTGAAATTTTTGGTACACTACGGAAGTATAAGATGAAAATAAATCCAGAGAAGTGTATTTTTGGTGTTACATCAGGGCGATTTTTGGGATATCTGGTTACAAAAGATGGAATTCAAGTTGATCCAGCAAAGATACAAGCAATAACAGATATGCCATCACCAAACAGTATAAAAAGTGTACAGAAGTTAAATGGGTGTTTGGCTGCATTGAGTAGATTTATTGCAAGATCATCAGAACGATGTAAACCCTTTTTTGATGTACTTAAGAAGAAAAATAAATTTGAATGGAACGATCGTTGTGAGCAAGCATTTCAAAGTATAAAATTACATCTTGCCACGTTGCCAGCATTACAAAAACCGGAACCAGAAGAAATGTTAACTTTGTACATAGCGGCAACAGAAAATGCAATTAGTGGAGTAATGGTGCGAACGAATGATAAGATTGAGAAACCAATATATTACATCAGTAAGACTCTGAATTCAGCAGAAAGAAATTATACCAAGATTGAACAATTAATTTTGTCAGTAGTATTTGCTACTCAGAAGTTACACACTTATTTTCTTACTCATTATGTTCGTATATTAACCAAAGCACCATTGGAATCAGTTTTAAAGAATACAGGGAAGGTAGGAAGAATAGCAAAATGGAACGCTCAGCTAGAACAATATAACATTGTTTATGAGATACAAACTGCGCAGAAATCCCAAATTCTAGCTGATTTTTTGGCAGATTTTCCAATCGAGGAAGAGTATGAAATTCAAGGACTTCCGGGGTGTGAAGAAGAAGAACCAGTAGATATTCTAGATTCAAATAGTTCACAACGATGGGAGGTTTTTGTTGATGGGTCGCGAAATAAAGAAGGGGCAGGAATAGGTATCGTGATTACAGCACCAAAGGGAGAACGTATGGTACACTCATTTCGACTTGAGTTCGAAGAGCATACAAATAACTTAGTAGAATATGAAGCAGTAGTTCATGCTCTCAAACTCATTATTGAACTAGGAATAAGTGATGTAAGACTCACAAGTGACTCGCAGCTGGTGATTAGACAGATCGAGTTAAAATATCAAACGGTCGATGAGGACTTGGAACGATACAAAAATCTTGTACAAAGTTTAACAGTTTGTATTCCAAATATTATTTTTCGACATTTGTCTCGTGAAAAGAATCGACATGCAGATGCACTGGCGTATATCTCGTCCATGATAAGTGACCCAAATACTAAAGCGCTAAAAATTGGGAGAATATACGAGCCATCCATAAGAGCACAAGTATTAAATAACATAGAGGAAGATGGTATGGATGACTCAGCCATACAAAGTGCCACATCTACATTGCAACAAGAAAATGATCAACCAAGTGAGCCCGATTGGAGAACCCCGATACATCAATATTTACAAAATAAAGTGTTACCAACAGATTCTAAAGAAGCAAGGAAAATTCAACTTAAGTCAAACAGTTACCAACTTAGAGATGGAATTCTTTATCGACATTCTTTTCTTGGACCATTATTTCGATGTTTATCACAAAAAGAAGGATTACGAATTCTCAAAGAAATACATTATGGAGATGCAGGAAACCATAGTGGAAGACGATCGCTAGCGATAAAAGCCAAAATGCAGGGTTATTATTGGATTTCCATGTTGAAAGATTCGGAAGAAATGGTTCGAAGGTGCGAAGAATGTCAACAATTTGGTAAGAAAATCAAAGCACCAGCTACGGAATTAAATTCAATACTTAGTCCATGGCCATTTGCGAAATGGGGAGTTGATATAGTCGGACCATTAGCTGAAGGCACAAAGAAAAGAAAATAATTAATTGTGGCCACTGATTATTTCACCAAGTGGGTAGAAGCAAAAGCACTAGCGCGAATCAGAGACACTGATGTTTTTACATTTCTATTTGAGAATATCATTTGTAGGTTTGGGATTCCAGCAGCGATAGTCTCTGATAATGGAAAACAATTCCAAGGGAAGAATATCGATATGTTATTTGAAACATATAATATTCAAAAACATAAGTCTACACCTTTTTACCCACAAAGCAATGGGCAAGCAGAATCCACGAATAAAACAATCGCAACAAATCTGAAGAAAACATTGGATGGATATTATAATAAATGGTGCGAACAATTACATAACACATTATGGGCATATAGAACCACAAGAAAAACTTCAACCGGAGAATCACCTTACCTTCATACTTATGGAACAGAAGCTGTAATACCAACAGAGGTTATTTTGTCTACAACCAGAACAGAAGCATGGGAGAAAAACCTTAATTCAGATCTCATGTTACAAAAATTGGATGACTTGGAAGAAAAAAGAGAGGTGGCACTCCAAAAGATGGAAAATTATCAAAGGGGATTAGCTCGAGAATACCATAAACGTGTAAAATCCCGAAATTTTGTCCAAGGTCAATATGTTCTCCGACAAATAACAGAATACCGAAGGGACAAGAGTGCAGGAAAATTCGCACCAACATGGGATGGTCCATACGTGATTCAAGCGTCAGCAGGCCAAGGATCGTACGATCTTCAGAATTTGCAAGGAGAAATTTTACAGCACCCGTGGAATGCACAATATTTAAAGCTTTACTATCCGTAAATAACAATGCAATGTTAACACAAAAAGCAGGTACATAGACAATAAATTCAGTAATTTCTTTTATAATTTAATCACTCCAGGAACATCGTACCTTGGAGAATATTATAATTCCATTAATCCCGAAATTTCATAATACTTTGAGCGCTCAAAATTATTCCAGGAACATCATATTCTGGATATCGTTGCGATTGACGACATAATCAAAGTCAAAAGGTAAACTTCCTTATAGAGTTTCGCTAACAATGAAATTCTTAATCAAGAAGGGGTTCCTAATTATTGGTTTATCAATTTTTAAAGTACAGTTCGGGACCAACCCTGTATCTTACCCCTGGCCCGGGTTTGTTTCGTATGTGTGGGATCTCGAACAACATGATTTGAGGTAAAAAGTACTTCAATTTATGGTACTCGGAAAATTATATGATAGCCAAAAGAATTACTTAATCACATTTTCTTGTGCAGGAAACAACATTAAAGGCATATCAAAAGGATGCAAAAGAAAATCAATGAAAGATAAACAAAGTACAAGATAGTGGAGTTAACAGTAAATGAAATTACAAAGGACATAATCAGATATCGGGAAGACCGGATCGAGATGGTGGAGGAGGAACTGCGGGCACAGAAGCGCGCTTACTAAGCACTGAAGGATCGGATTGTGCACGATCTAAAGCAGTATTGAAGGACTTTACAATTTTCGCTTTAGCATCCTGCCTGACCCATTGAATAAAATCACGCCCAAAGTTGATTTCTTTGTAAAGCTCTTCGATCTTTTGCTGATTTGTTTCTATTTGAGCACTAAGACGCGATCTTTGATTTTTCTCTTCATTTAGTTCTGCAACTAATGAGTCAATCTCTTGTTCACGAGCATTAATTTTGGAAAGTTCAGTAGATAGTTGAGCATGTAAACTCTGAATTTTTAGGGCGCTAAGCGACACATTATGTTCAGAAGTCTTTAACTCTTGTATGATGTTCTTCACTGAATCTTTCGCTGTATTAAGCTCAGTTTCTACTTGTATTGCTCGATCCTTAGCTTCATTAAATTTTTTCTCCAATTCTGAAAATACAGGAAAATATTAGACAAATTTTATGATATCAAGAACTATAAAATTAGGTAAACCAAAAATGTACCTCTGACAACAGATTTAAACTCTAATTCTTTTTGAGTTAGCAATTTTACAACTTCTCGATATTTTGATTCTGCTTTATTACGCCTCCAAGTGGTTAAATCAAAACTATCGTTCAATTGAGTCAGTTTTTCTTTAACCACATTCATCTCTTTGAAGATTTCCCTTGCATGATTATTCAATTGTACCATTCTACGATCGAACCTAAATAGGGTCTACATATTTTCCACTGAACCTAGTATAAAATTTAAATGTTTCATATAAATCAAGTAAATAAAATAGTAATTGAAAAGGAATGAAAAATAAACTTTGATTTTGATTCTGAAGATCTTGATTATGACCTTCAATAGTTTGGAGACGTTCTTGTTGTTGTTGATATTGATCATTATGTTGATGATGAAGTTGTTGAAGTTGTTGAAGTTGTTGTTGAAGAAAATTATTTTGTTGTTGTAATTCATCATTCGCTTGTTGTAAGGAAGCATTCTTTTCCTCCATCTCCCCTGATTCTTTCTTAAATATTAATCCCATCATAGTAGCTCGAGCCTTATAAAATTTATAACCGCTAAATAGACAGTCATTACCATATTGAAGTTGGGCTAAAGCTTGTTGTGGAAGTGAATATAACGAACTATCGGAAACATTCAAAATTTCATTAAAGGTAGGAGGAGGCTTCACAGGAGATATTTGATCGAGAACATCACTCTTAGAGCATGCATCCAGAGTTTCATCCAAAGGAATCGCACTAAGTGAATTCCGGAATCGAGACATGAAGCCAGAATCAGATTTGATACTCTCAGGATCTGCTGAAACATTCCAAAGTCCCTGAGAAAGAAACCATTTGTAGGCTTCTTCTTCATCACCAACCAAATTAAAACCTTCACGGGAGATTTGATCGGAAACAGACTTCAGAGTAGAAGGGTCGACACTTGGAATTGTAGTATCGACCTCAACAGCAACAGAAGTAGATCGAACCAAATCATCGGAAGGCGCGATCGATTCTAGAATTACTCCAGTAGTCCCTTCGACTTCAGAAGGGATCGAAACACCAGGAACGATCATATTAGAAGGAGGAGAGGTTTCTTTTTCAGTACGATCAATAACATTTATTTCTTCAACACCAGAGGTGTTGGCTCCAACATTCATATTCTCCACGCCATCAATCGGATTTATTTCAGCACTATCCTTTTCCAACGAATTCTCCTTTTCAACATGAGTTACTTCATTCACTACATCAACAATATCTTCATCAATAACAATATCATCTCCCTCTTCTTGAGGAAGACCAGAAAAAGTTTCCAATGCACCATTATCAGGTACAGGGGAATCAAGCACGAAATCAAAAGGTAGTGGAGAAACGATGTTATAAAAATTGGATAAAGTACCAGAAGGAGGTGCAACAATAGGATCGGATCGTTCCGATACCACAATTTCTGCTGGCATCGAGGAAACTGGAATAACATCGATAGGATCAGACTGATCCGATGGAAGAGCAACAATCGAGCTTCCTTCTCCTTTATTTAAACTTGAAGCCGTCTCTCCTACAACCTCAGTTGAGAGTTCAAGAGTTCTGGGCTTCTTCTGCTTCTTCTCTACTGTGAGAATTAATTTTCGTTTTCCTTTACCCTCAACTGCGGGTTCGATCGTTTGTTTATTCTCGACGATCTATTTATTCTCGACGATTTGAATACCGCGATCAGGTGGAGGAAGGGGAATTCCGATGTCCAAAGAAGGATCGACCTGGAATCAAAAAAGTAAAAACATTTAAAGAAGACATTAAAGATCGATACACTATATCTAAAAGGAATGATATGAATTAAGAATTTCGAACCTTGAAGTCAAATTTATAATCATCAAAGTTCAGTCTCCAGGGGCAATAGTTCGGGAAACAGTTGCGAAGATGCTGAATTTCACTAGTAGGAATGTCACCATATACCCAAGGTCCCTCGATCAGAATAGGGGTGCGATACCATTTATAATCATGTTCTCGACGAATTCTTTCTTTCGAAGGAAAGTCAGCATTGGTATATGGAGCTACCTTAATTCTAGGGTCATCAACTTCTCGAAGTAGAGGAAACCCTTGGGAGCATTTGCGAACAGGACTAACACTCCATTTAACAAAAATTTTAACAGTAATACCATCACCATAAGTATTCTGGAAATTCTCAGGCGTATAATGAACACGTTCAGAAAGATCGGGAACATAACAGGTAAGACGGGTACGACCCTCGCTGCGAAGGGTGCATTCATCGAGAATTCTCCACCAATTGCCATTATACTGTGTGATGGATCGAAGTTGAGTATGAGGAGCCCTACTGCGAGTAGCAAGAACAATGAACTGGAAAGGGTTGTTCTTTTCATACAGAGGGAGACGAAGACCAGCTTCCAAGGCACCAACATGAATTAATAATCTATGATGGTTATATTGAAATTTTCTCATCGAATCATAGGTTATCATATCGGAAGCACTATCGACAAAAGAAACCTTAAATCCTTGAGATTATGTTTTCTTTTAAATTCTTCAATATCCATAGATCGGTAGCTATAAGATGACAATGACCGCTTACTCTTGGGGGCAACATTAGGAATATCAGGAGAAGAATCACGTATGGTACGAGGTGCAGCAGAAGTAGGAGTAGCAAGGAACGAATCGCGATGAGAAGCACAAGACCTACTCGATCTCCTATTTTCACCTTGATTGCTGGCAGCATCAGATTTTCTTTGAGTCATAATGAAGATCTGAGCAAAAAGAAGCATAAGAAAGAAAAAATTAATGTATGAAGAAATTACCTAGCAATAAATACAATGTAAAAAAGAAGGTTTTTTACTCATTCATAAATAACCAGGGAATTACAATCTTTTTACATCGATAGACCCACAGTCATGAAAAGAAAATTTTGAATCAAGAAAAATAAAGTTACTTACATAAAGAATAGAAGTTAACAGTGGTCAAATTGAAGAAGAGAAGAAACCAATTAACGAGAACAGAACTCCTGAGTAATGGGGAAAATTTGAAAAGTTTAAAGAAGACAAAGTGCAGTAACTAACAGAAGACAGCAGAAAGTCACAGGGTATTTAAAGAAGAAGAATTGTGACCACCACAAGATGGGAAAACGAAATATTCGGAAAAGATTTGATTTCATTGAAAAAAGTGTAACTGACATAATCA
>JAJJMC010013599.1:0-10419 GCA_023531435.1 Papaver californicum
AAGACTACAACCTTAGAACCTAAGAGATAGGATCTAAACTTATCCAAGGCAAAAAAATAGCCAACAATTCCTTCTTTGTGGTAGTATAGTTCAGTTGGGCATCATTTAGGGTTTTGATGGCATAGTAAATCACATGCAACAATTTATTTTCTCGCTGCCGTAAAACAACACCAATAGCATAATCTAAAGCATCACATATGATTTCAAAGGGTAAATTCTAGTTAGGTTCCTGGACAATAGGTGCGGTAGTGAGCAAAGTCTTACGCTTCTCGAAAATCTCTAAACAAGCATCATCAAGGACAAACTTAACATCTTTTTCAAGCAGATTGCTAAGAGGTCTAGCAATTTAACAAAGGTTATGATTCATATGTGTTTGCTAGGATGTATCACTACAAGCAACAACCACACTTATACTACTTGAATCAGAATTCGTCAACTATTTGGTATTGAAAACCCTAATTTAGCTTTAGAGATGAAAACAAGTTAAATTGATTCCGGACTCAACCAACAAAGTGTTCAAATCATGCAAAATTTATAAACAATGAACCACAAACGACAATTATTGAGACAAAACTAATATATTAATCAACTACCATGTTTGAGAAATTAACTTTAATCTTTAACAAATAATAAGTATGTAGCTACTCATAATTATAGAGTTCATACACATTAAAATAAAGAAGAAGATAAAATATTGCAAACCCTAGATGCGTGAAAGAGAATGGAGGCTTGTTGTTCCCAAAAATCAAATTGTAAAAGTGTCCAGAAGTTGTAGTGGATTCTCCCTTTTATAGCTCCTCTTATTTCCAAAACTAGGTCAAACTCTTCAATTTCTAAATATAAACCCAAGTCCAATAAGTCCATCTACTAGCCCATGTGTGAGAAAAAACCCATGTAAAACTTATATCGCCTGAGGTCCAGAAAAGTAGCCGGAATTGGGCCGGAAAAATCATTGGAAAAAAGTTTAGGTGACAGGAAAACTGTCACCAGCCATCAGAGTCAACTAACGGTCAAGGGGGTCAAGGTCAAAGTAGATTGGATGAGTCAGTCATTGAGTCAACTAGTTTAACTTGGATGATTAGTCTTAATCACTTGAGTCAAATCGGCTCACTTAATCAGTCTGAGTTAACTCGCCTGAATGAAAAATCAGGCAGAGTTCTGTTTACATTCTGGCTGGTTCCGACCATATTCAGACCATTTCAAACTTTTTCCCTGCATGCTAACATTCATCTAATTCATTCACAATAGGAATTCATAGTTTAAACCATAACTAGCTAGCCACAGATTCAGTTCAACTGCAGTTGTAGATGCATCCATTCCATTCTCATCAGCTGAAATCAAATTCAACCTAAACCCAACTCAGATTCACGAAGTTCGTATTATCTTCTAACAGATTCACAAAAACCACTAAAGAACCCAATCAACAACAGAGTCTTCTCAATATCCAGCCACTTCCTTCTCACGGCTAACACCATCTCACTGCAACTTTAGCTACTTGAAATCCCAGAAAAACCCATTATCTTCCATCACAACTCCACCAGTAGCTCTAACTCAAAACCCAGGTACCCATCTTACTTTCTTCTCAAATCTTTCTCGATCAAGAACAACATCAAAAACCCTAACTCCACCAAGTTCTCATTAATTCCTTCTTAAGTTTGACCTAGCACAATCACAGATCCATTCCTCATCTGCAACAAACCCAAATCCATCTTCTTCCATATTCAATTCAACCACACACACATTCAACTCACGAAATCAATTTCATCTCTTCTATATTTCACGTCTTCTTTTCCTCATCTCAGAATCGAGCCACAACCACCAATTCATCTTCTATCTTAGATATGATTCTTTGCCTCTATCAAACCCATTAACCACTTTTTATCCCATCTCTTGTTTTTTTCCTCTTGGTTTCTTTCTTTTTGTCGGCGTAAATGGTGCAGTTGTGAAGTATGCTTGTTGAGAGAAGAAAGGGGGAGACATTTGACTAAAATTTTAGGTTTGGATTATGAGGTGGATGTATACACCCTACAGTCAATACGGGCAGCCCACCTTAATACATTTATTACTAAAATGACATTTCTACACTTAGCTGCCCTGAACCAAAAGTCGGATGCCTTTAGTAGTTTTTCTTGGACTTCAGCTGGTTTACCCTTATCCTTGGATGAAATCCCAATAGCACTTTCCCATGGAATAACTATTATACCCTTTTATGCCTATTTTTTCTTTTTTTGCTCAAATGACTCCAAAATGCCTACAAAATAGAAAACATGCGTAATATACGCAAAACATAAGAGAAATAACAAAGAAAGCATGAACAATAGATATTAATTAAGGTGTTTAAGTCTCGTGAGGGTTTACTAGCCTTTCAACTTAATTAAACTCAAGTAAAATACAATAACTCCGTTTCGTTGAGATACGGTTACACTTAGCATGTTTAACAAGCCTTTAAACTCCTAGGTGTCCCTAGTGGACGAGTTATAGTCTCATTAGGGTTTACTAGAGATTTACCCACAAAACTTACTCCAACTTTTAAATATTCCAAAGACATATATCCAAAGAGCTAAGAGGACATAAAGTTTCTGCACACTAATAATAAGAAGGTAGATGTATGAAAGAACATTATTCTCATGCTTAACTCTTGAGTTAAGAGAAAACCACCATATGAAAGAATTCATGTTCGGGAATGATCAAATGTTTCTGCCTCACCAATAGGATTTTGTGAATTTGCACTCAAATGATACACTTTATGGTTCTCATGTGTGCAGGAAGGAATTAAGATAGAAACCCTGCACACGTTGAATGGTGGGAAGGGAAAACCTTCTGAATTATATTTGAATATCCCGTATAAATGTGGGAAGAAAAATACATGTTTGATGATGATCTCTATGAAAGGAAATCAAGCACTATGCGAGGATGGGAATGCTCACTCACCTTCTCATCCAATCTACAATCAGCACCACTCTCACAACGTCCCATAGAAACGTCTTCGTCTTCAACTGTAGATGATGAGCTCTTGAACTTTTTAGAACTTCGACGATTTTAAATCTTTTCTTCTCAAATTCTTGTTGCTTAAAACTTCTCTATAGATATATTTTTTCCCACGACCTTAACAAATAAATACAAAAAGGAAATATACTCTAAAACAATAAAAATAAATTATTTTTTTGAGTTTCCGATTTTTTTAAAATATTTTTTTTTTGTGAGATAATAAAATATTAAATACAAACTGAAATAGAAAAATAAACACAACATATGATGAACTTATATGGCAGTAGGAGAAGGACTTTACCACTTGATTCTTCACAACTTGTATTGTCTCGATATCACAAACTTCACAAAAATTCACTTCTTTTGATTTCTTCGCTCTTGTACTTAGTCTTCAAATTGTATATACAATTATGCTCCTTGTATTGTAATTTCACTTAAATATAAAATTAGCTCTTTCTTGTACCGTTGCTTGTAAACCTAGAACATCTTCAACTTTCCTTCAAATTTGTAATGTTTCGCTTGTTGATGATGATGGTGCTTCTATGGACTTGTTGTTGTCGAGAGAGAGAATAGACTGGTGCCTACCACAAATTAAACTACAAGGTAAGGTTTTTTCGTAATTCTAATGTCACCCTCATGATTGATAGAAATTAGCATTTAAGAGATCAAAAAGTAGTGCTGAAATTGGTGCGAAGTTGGGTAGCTCATCATTCTACCCGGAATTAGCGTAAGATGATACACACTCTAAAGGATAATTTTTAGACAGCTACAAAGAATTGAAGTTCTGGTGCTCGCTTGATGTAACAATAGGTATTGAATCTCTCTAATATTGTATTCTTTCTGGACCTAATTTTCCACCGGCAATTTAAGTCCTTTTTGTCATCTCTAGCCTCTCAACAACTAAGAAAGTCGAATATAGTTCTCTAATACTTCTAAATTCAATTATTTCGGTAAGAACTCCGTATGTAACCATAGCTAGAAGTATACTAAGTGACTCTAAAATCTCTAAAAGCTGGAGGTTTCATGCAAATAGTTACAAGAAAGTTGAAACTTTTCTACCTAAAAGTGAATACTTTAGAATTCTATATGCTTAACACTCCCCCACACTTAAAATTTACATTTTCCTTAATGTAAATTGAATCATCCAATGTAAAATCAAGGTGGGAATCCTAAAATGAAATGAAAATTCAGAAAAACAAGAAAAAGTAAAAGAAATACTAAACCAATGGGTTACCTCTCATGCAGCGCTTGGTTTAATGTCGTCAGCCTGACTCTCTACTCGTTCATCGTGCCTTAGCCGGCGTCCAACACATTGTGGAAACCCGAATGAAAATCAATTGGATATCACATGATTTCAAAGATGTAGAAACGAATTATCTCGTCATCAAACTTCATCGTGAGTGTTCCCTTGTCCATATCAATAACGATTTTAGCCGTTTTCATGAAAGGTCTCCCAAGTGACAAGGGTATAGATGCATCTGAACCATTATACATCTCTAGAACATAAAAATAAGCTGGAAGAACTAATTGATTCACCTTCATAAGGACATCATCAATAATACCCCTAGGGTAGACATTAATGCGATCCGCAAGTTCAAGAACAATGTTAGTTGGTTTCAATGGACCCAAATTTAAAGACTCATAAATATATGCCGGCATAACATTGAAGAATTCTCCTAAATCAAGCATAGCTCTTCCAAACATTTTCTTACCAATCTCAAGGGGAATAGTGAAACTACCCGGATCCTTGCATTTGGGTGGGATTTTCTTTTACAAGAACGCCGAAGCGTTCTCCTCCACAATCATAACCTCATTACCGGTTAAGCCTTGCTTCTTGGTACATAAATCCTTCAAGACCTTAGCATACTTAGGAATTTTCCTAATTGCATCTATTAGTGGAATGTTCACATGAATTTTCTTGAAGATGTCTAAAATCTCCTTTTCTTGTTCCACCTTCTTAGAATTATCAAATCTACGAGGGAAAGGTAAAGGAGGAACATAAGTAGAAATAGGAGTTTTAGAGTTAGATTTAGTTACCTCGGGAATTTAGGAAAAATCAACACTCTACTTTCTCCAAAACCGGTTTATTTTAGTTCTCCATATTGCCCGTATCGGTATCTAAAATATCTCTTTATTGTTCCACCTTCTTATTATTATTAGCAAACCTGCCAGGAAAAGGTAGAGGTGGAACGTAAGTAGAAAAAAACAATTCTTCTGCAGAATCAATCAAAGAGAATGGAAAAGCTGTCAGTAAAGCTTTTTGTTGATCTGTCCCAACTGGCTTCAAACTTGTTAACCTATGTTGAAACAACCGCAAATGACGATTTGGGTCATCTCCTGAAAGCCATTTAAACTTCGGTAACCAATGAATCAACTGAGATTTAATCTCAATTGAATATTTTAAGTTAACACAAAGATTTTGTTGATTAATGATGGAGACGTCGGATCTTTGAGTGTCTTCCTAATTGCATCATTAACAGTTAAGCGTTACTTCTTGGTACATAAATCCTTCAAGACCTTAGCATACTTAGGAATTTTCCTAATTGCATCTATTAGTGGAATGTTCACATGAATTTTCTTGAAGATGTCTAAATTTTATTCCTCCGAAACCGGCCTATTTTGGTTCTCCGTATTGCCCATATCGGTAACTTCAGGTTGCACAAGTTGTGTACCACTTCTCATCATAATAGCTTTAATACTTTCTCTTGGGTTAACAAGAAGTTTAGAAGGGAGTTTTCCACTATTTTGTGCCTTCAATTGATTCAACTCACTAGCCATCAAACCCATTTGTGCTAGCAAGTCTTTTATCGCACTATCAATTGTTTGCTGATTTTTCTGCATCAATGACATCATGTTCTTTATCATAGAAAGCATCTCCGACGATTCTGAGTTCTGATCTTGTTTTAGAGGTTATACTTGTTGTTGGAACCCACTCGGACGATTGAACATAGGTTGTTGAACTGCAGTTTGCTTGTTCGCATAACTAAAGTTAGGGTGATCTCTCCATCCCGGATTGTAAGTGTTGGAATAGGGATCATACCATTTTTGCTGATTTGCGAAAATAACATTAGCTTATTCCAACTCTTCTTCACATGAAGGTACAATAACCAAAACCATCTTTTGTATCATTCTCTCAGTACTACCCATTCTCTCCTCAATATGTGATAAAAAAGTAACCTTATGAACTCTTATACTCATTGATACACCTCTTGTGTTAAACTGCTGGGTGTTTGCATCCTATTCTCAATCAAGTTCTTACCTTCATCAATGGTTTTGTTTTTCAATGCACCACCACTAGATGCATCAATAAGATTTCTCACGGAAGGTAGCAAACCATCATAAAAATAGTGCACTATAAGTTGCTCGGAGATTTGATGATGTGGGCAGATTGCTAACAACTTCTTGTACCGTTCCCAGTAATCGTAAAGAGATTCACCAATAACTTGTTCAATCCCACTAATTGTTTTACGAATAGTTGCTTCTTTAGAGGCGGGAAAGTACTTTTCTGAAAATACTCTCTGCATATCGTTCCATGTTGTAATACTTATGGGTGGAAGCTCTTCTTCACCACTTATCTTTTTTTGTTGTTCTTCTTTATCCAAATATAAAAATTCACCTGGTGAAGAACTAGGAGGAAGCAGAATATTCACTGCTCGAACGAAGTCTTTTAGTAAAGTGCCTGATCGAAGACGTATACCAATGGGATTCAGTCTTCCCTATTTAAGCATTCACCAAAGAATGGTACCTGAAATAAGATTCTCACAAATTAAGTTGATAACTAAAATCAAAAATCAAAAGCAAAATAACAACCCATCCCCGGCAGCGGTGCCAAAATTTGATGTGTGTCGTACCACGTCAAAATTATATTCACTTTCTCACTTTAACAAAATATGGATTAAATACAATAGTAAGAAGGATTCGTTCCACGGGAGGCTATTGTTGTTATCCGAATTCAATTTCTTAAGTAAAAAGGGGGTTTTGGTTTTGAATTGTTTAAAATAAATAAAACTAAGTAAAAAGACAACAAAGTAAATAGTTGAAAGCAATCAATATGATGAAGATATTGGTTAAGGAATTGTATCAATCAATATGATGATGAACCAAAAGTCGGCTTCCTTTAGTAGTTTTTCTTGGACTTCAGCTGGTTGCACCTTAGCTTGGCTAGAATCCCAATAGCACTTGCCCATGGAATGACCATTATACCCTTTGTGCATATTTCTTTTTCTTTTGCTCAAGTGACTCCAAAATGTCTACAAAATAGAAAACAAGCGTAATATACGCAAAATACAAGAGAAATAACAAAGAAAGCATAAACAATAGATATTAATTAAGGTGTTTAAGACACCTATCATCTACCATGTGAGAAAATATGCTCATCATACAACGCTGAAAAGCAGTAGGTGTATTGCACAACCCAAAAGGCATGCGTCTATATACAAAGGTACCAAAGGGACAAGTAAATGTGGTTTTCTCTTGGTATTCTGGGGTAATAAAAATCTGATTATAACCAGAGTAGCCATCTAGAAAGAAATAATGACTATGTACAGCTAATCTGTCAAGCATTTGGTCGATAAAAGAAAGGGGAAAGTAGTCCTTCATTGTGACCTTGTTTAATATTTTGTAGTCAATACAAACACGCCATCTCGTTGTCACTCGGGTTGGAATTAACTCAATATTATCATTATGGACTATAATGATACCTGATTTCTTCGAAACAACCTCAACGGGGATGAACCACTTACTGTCTGAAATGTGGTAGATAATACCCGCATCTAACAACTTAAGCACCTCAGTTTTAACTACTTACTTCATGTTAGGTTTAAGTCGACCTTGCATCTCCCTAGACGGTTTGGTGTCATCCTCTAACTAAATCGGATGCATACAAACAATAGGACTTATACCCTTAATGTCTGCTATGGTCCACCCTAAAGCTTCCTTATTATCTTGAAGTAGAGTAACTAGCCTTTCCAGATCATTATCCAAGTCAGATGCTACAATCACAGGCAAAATCTCAGATGGGCCTAAAAACGTATACTTAAGAGTATCTGGTAATGGTTGAAGATCAAACTTAGAAGGCTCTTCTAAATAAGAAATTAAGGTAGAATTAGAAACTTGTATTAATTCGAAGTCAGTTTTCCATCTATTAGTATCTAACTCGGGTGTAGAGTTTAACAGAGAATTCACTTGATCAATGGTGCTACCATCGTTAAAATTTAAGCCAACATGGGATAGACAACTCTCTAATTGATCTTCAGATAAGATGTTTGATAATGACTCCTGAACTAAAGTTTCTATCATGTTCATCTCTTCAATGCACGCATCATCTAGATCAGGGGGTTGCTTACTAACATTAAAAATATTCAGCTCAATATTCATATTACCAAAAGATAAATTCATAATACCATTCCGACAGTTAGTGATCGCGTTAGATATATCTAAGAATGGGCGACCTAATATCACAGGTATCTGGTTTTCTGGGTCAGGAACAGGTTGGGTGTCTAAGGCAACAAAATCCACTGGATAAATAAACTTTTCGACCTCAATAAGAACAACCTCGACAATGCCACGAGGAATTTTCACAGACATATCAACTAACTGAATAGTATATGGGTAGGTTTCAACTCACCAAGTCCTAGCTAAAGGTACACATGTTACGGGAGTAAGTTCACTTTGGCTCCTAAGCCAAGTAACGTCTTCTCTACACGGTAGTTACCTATTGTGCAAGAAATGGTAGGGGAACCTTGTTCTTTGTACTTAGGAGTTGTGTTATTTTAGATGATCAAACTTACATGACTAGCTCAGAAGGATTTCTTTTGTACACTAAGCTTTCACTTTCGCGTACAAAGATCCCTAAGAAACTTGGCATAAGTAGGAATCTTCCTAATTGCTTCTAATAAAGGAATATTGATGTTGACTTGATTAAAAATTTCCAATATTTCATTAAAATTTGGTTCCTTGTTTCGTGGACCTAGCAGTTGTGGGAACGGGGATATGGGCACAAAATCGGGTTTAGTAGGAACCATGTTGGACTCTTTAGATACTTTATCAGTCTTTTCAGCTACTGGCTGAACTACAACATATTCACTATCAGGCATGATTACCTTATAGTCTACATCGTTCATAAGGGTTCTAATTGTATTCACATGATTTGATGGTTTCTCAAAAACTACATGAACTCCTCTAGGGGTGGGTTGTGTCTGACTAGGAAACACTACCTTTTTCTTTCTTTTTCAATGACTCATTTACTTGACTAACCTTGATTTGTTAATTGGAAATATCCTGAATGTTAGACTGTATAATCTTATTATTACCTTGTAAAGTCTGATCTTCCTATCTGAAGGGTTCTGAAACAGTGTTGGTCGTGAAGGATTCTTAGTATAACCAAAACCTAGGGGAACCTTGGAATTACTAGATTGACCTTGATTCTGGCCCATAGACCAAGAAAGGTTAGGATGGTTTCTCCAACCAGGGTTATAGGTTTCTGAATATGGGTCAAACCTCTGACGGTTATCAAATCTAGTGTTATTGTAAAGATCATGGGCTTGCTCTTCAACAATATGTCTTTCCACAATGAATTGGGATCAATACAACTAGATTGACTCAGTTCTAAAACTTCTAACCTTTTTAACATAACTACTATTTTGGCATCTGATTCAAAAGATCCTTCTACCCAATTGACATTACCTCTATTCAGTAAAAAATTTCTTTGGGGTTCCCTACTACATTCTCATTGCTGGGTTTTTTCAGCGATTTCATTCAAAAATGTCATCGCTTCATCAACAATTTTACTATAAAACCCACTTGTACACAAAAACTCAACCATGGTCGTCGTTGGATAATCTAATCCTTCATAGAGGATACAGACTAGTGTAACCTTTTCAAAACCGTGATGAGGAAATTGTATCAATAAATCATTGAACCTCTCCAAATACTTATACAAATATTCTTCCTCTTGTTGCACAAATGTGGAAATCTCTTGCCTAACAGATGATGTTTTGTTCCTAGGGAAAAATTTCGAGAAGAAGGCAAAGCTAAAATACTCATATGTTCGATTGACTCAGATGGAAAACTATATAACCAAGATTTGGCCTTGTCTCTTAGGGAAAAAGGGAACAACCTATGCTTCAAAGCTTCATCAGTTAAGTTGTGAATTCTGAGGGTGCTATATATTTCTTCAATTCCCTAATTTGAAAGTAGGGGTTTTTATTCTTTTCCTAAGAAGATTAGGAGCATCTGTATGGTCCCATGTTTCAACTCATAGTTTTCTTGAGTTGCAGCTAACTTGATACATGATGGACGAGAAGTCCTAGTGGGATTCAACAAATATTTTAAAGTTGCCATTTATGGCACTGTAAAAGGACTAGGAGTAACTTCTTCACAAGTGTCAAGTTTTCAAAATTAAAGTTTCCAAAAACAAGGCTCTGTAAATAA
>JAJJMC010013614.1:0-77711 GCA_023531435.1 Papaver californicum
AGCGAACCAGGCGAGTCAACCCAGGATCGGCCGATCCAACTCATCGGGATTCAACTGAATCAACTGCATACTTTGAATTCACGTGAGAAACAAGTTTCTTTTGCTTCTAGATTGTTCCAAATGTTAATAGTTATCTCACGCAAGTCATAAACATCAAAAGATCCCGTGAAATCAGCTCGGAAATCATGTATTTGGCCGGAATCATGATTCGATTAAGATTGAGATTTGTGGGTTGTTTTAGAGAGTTCTATTAGGTTTAGAACTCTCTCTAGGGTTTCTACTACCTATATAAACCAAGAGAAGACAAGAAAAACTACTACGAAAACCTAGAGAAGAAATCAGAGCAATTCCGGCCACTTCCGGTCGCCGCCGGTCACCTGCTGCTGGTCCGGCCGGCGTGTTCTTCATCAGCCACCATCGGAGAAGACGACTCAGCAACATTTATATATGTTGCTGATTCAAACTGCTCCTGTTGCCTATTCCTTCAACCATTTATTGCTTAGAAACACTTCTGTAACGGCTGAACCCTGTTCTTCAACACTTATAAACGTATCTGTTCAGCTGTTGCACTATTCTTTAACCTTGTAATCAACTTTTTGAGCAATGAAAAGGTCTTTTGAGCAAGTTTTCTCCACCATGAGCTAAGTCTATTTACTGGGATGAGGGATAAGGTACTTTTCTCAATTTTATGTGATTTAATTATTTTCTAATAATTATTTATAATTCTTTTGTTATTAGAATTGCATAGTTTTAAATAGTGAAAACGGTTTTCTTTCAACAGTTGTGCTTTTGCTTGATGGATTATGCTTGGTTAATTAATTTTGATAGTCAATGCTTGTGATTTACCTCTGTTTGTTAGCATAACGAAACCAATTTTGGCAATTACTTGCCCTTCAATTAATTTAAAAAGGATTATCTGATTAATCACATAGGTTGTTAGAATTACCTGATTCCTGATTCCTGGTCCTTTTAAAATTATTCGAAAATCATCTTTAGGTTATTTAGTCTTTTTCATACTCCTGGAATTTTCTAGAGTTAATTTAAATCATTATTTTCTAAGATCATTACCTTTACAAGTTCGAGAAACGATCACCTTATTTACCACTTTCAAAACTACATCAGGGTCAAATGGAGTACTTGTAGGTTTATTATCAAACTGGTTAAATTTCTTAAGAACTGACTCAACATAATGAGATTGACTAAGACTGAATCCATTAGACTCCTTTCTAATTTTCATCCCTAGGATTACATCAGCAGGACCTAAGTCTTTCATTTCAAAGTTCTCACTCAACATGTTCTTAGTGGAATTAATGATTTCTAAGGTTGTGCCTAGTATAAGCATATCATCAACATACAAGCATACAATCACACAGGCATCATTTATAGATTTATTGTACACACATTTGTCAGTTTCATTTATTTTAAATCCACTAGAGAACATTACATGATCAAATTTTTCATGCCATTGTTTCGGTGCTTGTTTCAAGCCATATAAAGACTTTTTAAGTCTACACACTTTGTTTTCATAACCTTTCACTACAAATCCTTCGGGTTGGTCCATATAAATTTCTTCATCTAATTCACCATTTAGGAACACAGTTTTTACATCCATTTGATGTATTTCTAGGTTATGAATTGCAGCGATTGCAATTAGCATCATAATGGAAGTAATTCTAGTGACAGGTGAATAAGTGTCAAAGAAATATACACCTTCTATTTGTTTATAGCCCTTAGCTACTAGTCTAGCTTTATATTTTTCCACAGTTCCATCTACCTTACGTTTTCTCTTGAAGATCCATTTACAGCCTATGGGTTTGCACCCTAGAGGTAAATCTACTATCTCCCAGGTTTCATTCTGAACAATAGAATCCATCTCACTAATAGTGGATTCTTTCCACCATGGAGCTTCAGACGAAGTCACGGCCTCTTTATAGGTTTGTGGATCAGTTTCAACTAAACAGGTAATGAAGTCTGGCCCAAAAGATTTTTCTATTCTTAGTCTTTTGCCTCTTCTAGGTTCATAAAAAGATTCATTTTCTTCTATCGGTAAAATATGGCTAGAAGAAAGGGCATCTAGGGGATCATCACATATCATGCGAGATTCAGATTTCAACGGAAATACATTTTCAAAAAATGTAGCATCCCTAGATTCCATAATGGTGTTCACACCAATTTCTGGGTTTTCAGAACTCACAACCATAAATCTATAAGCAGTGGTGTGTTCAGGATATCATATGAAGACACAATCAACTGTTTTAGGTCCTATTTTAGTCCTCTTAGGTGGAGGAATAGAGACCTTGGATAAACACCCCCACACTTTGAGGTATCCATAAGATGGTTGTTTTCCTTTCCATAATTCATATGGTGATTTGACTAATCCTTTAAGGGGCACTCTGTTCAGGATATAGCAAGCTGAGAGGATGGCCTCCCCCCACAAGTTCGCAGGTAGTCCTGAACTGATTAGCATGGCATTCATCATCTCCTTAAGGGTTCGGTTTTTCCGTTCAGCCACTCCATTTGATTGTGGTGAATAAGGAGGAGTTACCTCATGAATAATGCCATGTTGTGCACAAAAGTCTCTTATAGGGATTCCATATTCTCCCCCACGTTCAGATCTAATGGTTTTAATTGTGGTGTTCAATTGGTTTTCTACTTCTAATTTATATAATTTAAATGCTTCTAAAGCATCATCTTTTCCTTTAAGCAAGTAAATATGACAGTATCTAGTACAGTCATCTATGAAAGTGACAAGCCATTTTTTACCACCTCTAGTTTGGATTGATTTCTTATCAACTAAGTCTGAGTGAATTAACTCTAAGGGATTAGAATTTCTGTGGACATTTTTCTTAAAGGGCTTCTTTGCATATTTTGATTCTACACAAACTTCACATTTATGTTCATATTCCAAATTTAATTTTGGAATGCAGCCAGAGTTTGCCAATTTGTTCATTGATTTATAATTTACATGACCAAGTCTACCATGCCAGATATTCAATGAGACAACAACATAAGAAGAATCAATTTTATTAACTTCAACAGAGGTTACAGATAATTTGTATAGGCCTTCAGCCTTATAGCCCTTTCCCACAAAATCCTTTCCCTTAGTGATAATCACTTCCCCAGAATCAAATACAATCTTAAAGCCCTTATCATCTAGCACACCACTTGAAACGAGATTCTTGCAGATGTCTGGTACATGTAAAACTTCATTCAATGTGAGGATTTTCCCAGAGGAGAGCTTCAGCGAAACTTTTCCTTTTCCTGCAACCTGTGCTGCAGATGAATTACCCATATAGAGTTCTTCTCCTTCTCCTACCGTCTGATAGGAGGTGAACATGTCTTTTCTTCCGCAGACATGTTTGGTAGCTCCAGAGTCTACCCACCAGTCTCTCACATTGGTAACTAAGTTAACCTCAGGCACCGTGCCAGAAAACTCATTTTTACTACTTTCAACTAAATTTACATTTGTTTTTTTAAAATTTGTATCTTTGCGTTTTCTACAATGAATTGCCATATGGCCAGACACACCACAAACATAACATGCTCCCTTAATTTTACCAATAGCAGATTTTGGTTTTTGAAAGGTACCTTTTCTTTGCGGGCCAGGCTTGCGCTTGTTGTGGTCCAGACTTAGATTAGCAAATTTGTGTTCGATGACGTGAGCTTTGTTTGACATGTCTCTTGCAGAAGAAACATTCTTGTCCTTTGAACACAGCAATTCTTCAACTTGGGTTTTCTTGCCCAATTCTACCATGGAAATTTCACTAGTTTCATGCCTTAGTCTTCTCTTGTATTCAGCCCAGGAATTTGGTAATTTTTCAATAACAGCAGAAACTTGAAATGTTTCGTCAATAACCATTCCTTCAGCCTTATTTCTTTAATAATTTTTTGCAGCTCCAGAAACTGATCAACCACTGATTTATCATTCATCATTTTATATTCCAGAAAACGTGCAACCAGGAATTTTTTACTTCCTGCTGTTTCTGCTTCATATTTATCTTGTAGTGCAAAACATAAATTATAAGCATTGAAATTATCCTTAGCATTGTAAAAATCATATAGAGCATCTTCTAGGCAGTTTAAGATATGATTTTTGGCCATATTTACTTCTCTTCCAACTTTCTAAGTCCTGTAATTTTTCAGGTTCATTCAGAGACTCATCAAACGGCTTCAGAACCATATCATCTAGCATGTGGAAACTCAGGAAAAATAACATTTCTGACTGCCATCTCTTGAAGTCCTTTCCAGAAAATTTCTGAGGTCTGTCAACATCAGTCTTCACCATTGTTACAGAAGTAAAATTTTGAAATTAAGCAAAGTATCGAGTAAAGAATGTTGGAGAATATTCTTGTAACAGTAAGCAAACCAAACAGAAACTTGAAAAGAGTTAAGGGTTAGAACAGATAACACACTTCAGACAACCACACAAGCATAGAGAGATGGAGTCGCATGTTCAACAGACTGCCCTTAACTCGATATTTTTCAGGTACACCTTTAGAAAGATGTTGCTATACCTTTAGAGATGACAAATCGAATCCAGGATAAAACCACCTGATACCAACCCAGTTAACAAGACTCGTTGGCCCGTTGTGAACTTAACAATAGAAGAAAATGAAGAAATAAACTAGTGCGCATACAAAGCAAGAAGAGGGGAAAAGTCGTCAGGTCAGTGGCTGCGACTGGGGTAAGTAAAAAACTGACTTTTGTTTTTCTTTTAAAGAAGAAGAAGACTGTTGAATTTTCAAACGGTCAAAATTCATTTAATTAAACATATTTAATTCGAGATATTTAATTAAAAGATTTTTGTTTATTAAACCTGATTTAATTCTATAAATACAAAACGGTAAAATATTTAATGTATAGAATTAAAATATAAAACTGTTGGATCTTTGATGGGTACACGAAGGCTCACACCAAGGCTCACGTAAAAGCACACGCAAGCTCCGCAAGCCCGCGGCCCGCGGTGCTTCGGTGCAAAGCACCGCACATGTGTGGATTTGCCCACTAGTCCATTTCCTAAGTCCATATCCAATCCACTAGTTCTTTTTCCTTATATAGAACGTTTGTGGTAATGAGGATAAACTTCTTCCTTGGTTTGCCCAATATGGGACAAACCAAAGGTTTTTCATTCACTGAGAAGTGAAAATGGATGGCTCTATTTTTCCATCCCAAGTTTGGACTAGTGACCCTAGGTCCCTTCAAGATATATTAAGTAATAAAATTAATTTTAAGTAAGAAATCTATTTTTAATTCTAACATATTGGAGAGAAGTAGTAACAATTGAGGTAATTTATGTCATCTATATTTTCAGTTTCGTTATATTCTTGCTTTTACAACCTAGATTAAGTCTCTACGTACTGGCTGTTTTTGTTCATAAAAGAAATTGTATTGAACTTTATTATTAATAACCAATATGCTCACTATGCCAAGTTAGTCTTTATCTAACTATATTATAGAAGGGATGTGCACATTATGGAGTCTGCTTCTAAGATGATTTATCGCAGTATCTGTATATGTCAAATGTTAGGATACTAAATCTAGCCTTTGTATGTGCAGGTTAACAAATTAATTTTGTTTGCTTAAACTTCATTTTACTCATTTGGTGGTTCTCCCGAATTGTTGTATTTCAAAGCTGAAAGTATTGTAACAAAAAACATGGAGAAAGGTGTGACGCATCAATATTTTCCATACCTCATACTTCACTCTAGACAGGCTAAAATCTGCTGAGACTTTTAACTTATAATAGGTAAATTTTTAGTTTCTACAATCGTTTTAGAAGTTTATTTCCTTGGGTTTCAGTGATTTGGTTGGCTCGCCTATCGTAAACTAAATATATGAAGGAACTAATAAGAAAATTGGCATACGTCCTATCCGAAATAGTCATAAGGTGCTTACAATTATGAAATGTTTATGTTAGCGATGCCTACATCGTCAAAGCATCAACAAATTTTGTTATTCTCTTTTTCCATGGCTTAGTTTGGTCTTTGCATATATTACTTTTGTTTCGTTTCAGATGAGGTTTCATTCACAGTTCGTCTTAGGTGTTTGTATGGAATGATATTGGAGTTTCACTTATAGGTTGATGTTGTCGCCCAATTACAAATACTATCGCAGTTTTTTATATAGGGTCTTCACTGTTAGATTTTCTATAATGAAATCGTATAAGAATTAATTATTCTCCACTATAATATACTAATCTATAGCAAAAATAGTTTAAAAAAGTGTCAACAACTACAAATATGAATTACTATGAATTAGCAAAATCTGAACCACAATCTATTGCATCATGTAGCCATTAACTCTTAGGGTATATTAATGGTGCACAGGTGAAAATATGTTCCAAGATATATTATTACAGTGGTTTAAGTACTGATGGTGCTTTACAATTTTTTTCTTCCAGTTCCCAATTAATGCAATACCAATCCATGCATATGTTATACAAAATCTATGAATATATTATGTGATATTGTCATTTTTTTCTGTAGGTGTTGAAATGCCTCGCGAGGTTAGCAAGAGTAGGGTGCGGTGATGGGTACATAGGAGTAAGGAAAATAACAAGGATTTGATTTTGTGGATTTTGGTTATAAATCTTGCATATGGTGTTGATCTTTTATGAAGTTGTTTTGTGGGATTGTATATATAATTACAGAAGTTGTTGTGAATAAAGTATTGTGATATAATGAAATACAAATATCTATCCACTGGCCTGACTTTCTTTTAGGGTTTTCTTTTATCTTATGGTGACTGAGAATTGTGATTGTGTCCAGGTCTTAAATTATCATGTGGCTGAACAGTTTCTATTGGAAACATGTTCTGAACTTAGTGAATTATCGTGGACTGCCAGACATGGTCCAGACTCCAGAGTAGAAATTAGAACTGTGTAAACATTATAATATGGCTCATAAGTCATAACACAGAAACTATACGGTGTATGAACGTACATGAGTTTCGGATTTTTATTATGAAGATTTTATTATTCCATGCAACTCTAAAAAATAGAAACAATTGATAATAAATTCTCTAGATGATGAATCTGAATCCGTGCAAAGCAATGACCCTTTCAAGGCCAGTGAATTCAGGCCTCTATCGTATAAACAATGTAGACCTACTACATAAGACTAGTAACTAAGGCCCGTGCAACGCACGGGCTAAACACCTAGTATATATATATATATGGATAATTAATAACACTATAAGAAATAAATAAAATAATTATTATGAGATACTTATTTGGATAATTGATGGTATTATAAGAAATTAATGAAACATTAATTATGTGAAAATTTTAATGGGACATTAATAATTTGATTATTAATTAAGACCGTTGGATGTATTCTCATTGAACCACAACCATTGATCTATATCATCTATAAATAAATTTTAGCCCTCTATATCTCCTCTACATCTAAAGAGAAATCAAGGTCACCCTTTATATACCCCTTAGACAAATCCGGGCCCACACTCTACCCCTGAACAAATTAAAGCCGCTCGTTGTCTCCTCCCAAATCAAATTTTGACCTCTTTGGTGTGAACCACATCCCTTGATTTATATACCCCTTAAATATCTTTTAGTCCTAACCAATCTTTACATATCCCCTTCTGGAAAAAAAATCTCAACCACTTTTTATGCATTCCATGAACATATCCTAGCCTATTTTTATCCACTCTTAAAACTCATCTTAACCATTCTTTATCTATCTCCAAACAAAATCCTGGCTATCACTTATAACCCTTTAACTTCCCAAGATGTAATCCAGTTCACTCTTTGTCCACTCTTAACTTCCCAAGATAAAATCAAGACCACCACTTATAACCTAACCTTGCTTTATATTCTTGAAGTGATAATTTACAAGTTCAATCTTATTCGGGTTCGAAAATTAGCCCATCCAATCGATATTTTTTCACTCTTAAATGTTTCTCGGTGAATTCAGTTCTTTAATAACTTTAATTTTTCAGTGATTACAGCTAAGTGACGGTGAGATACCTGCAAGAACACTCCGATACCTTAATGAGTAAGAGTTCAATGTGAGTTTTTATTAAGTAAATGGATTAGAGAATGTGTACCTTTGAGTTGGAATTCCTCCTCTATTTATTAGTTATAAAAGATATCTATCCATTTCAGTATCCATCCAAATTCATTTAATTATGTACCTGGCCAAGTGTTCTCCTAGTTCATATTTATCTTATATTATGTATCTGGAGTGTTAGCTAACGAAATTTATCATACCTTTTAAGATAATTAAGCTTTGACTGTATCTAACCAAATTCATTTTTATCTTTAGGTTTGAACACGTACCTGTCTATTTAACAGACATGTTCAACTTACATTATAAATACAGTGCATCTAGTCATTTTTTGGAAAGGATATCAGCAGACTGGGGTGCTAGCATTTTCTGGATTTAGAACCCCGGGCCTAATTGTCTGTTTTTCTATAATTAGGTATGATCTACTGGGTTGAATAATTCTTGGGCCACTTCACATGTGGCAAACTTCATGGTCCAAACAACATCTAAATTTGTGTGCTACAAAAGAAAACAAAAAAACTTATGACTGGAGACGGTGAAGGTTTTTGGTTCTGGTATGATACTTGATGTGGCGAAGACTGTTTGGCTAGTTCTTCCCCTTCTTCGGATAAGCCTGTAGTTAATAGAGAAGGCTCTGTCAAAGATTACATTGTCCCTGAATCAGCACAACTGAAACACTAATTTCACATTTCAAAAAGCTACTATAAGCAAATTCGGTCCACGAGCTCTACAATATGTTGCAAGTAATAATAGGTAATGATCCTACTCGTTTTCTATCTACTCAAACGTGGGTTCGCTTCAAGTCTTCCCCAACAATTGGCTTTACAGTTAACACCTGCTACCTAAGGCTACTAAAGGATCCCAGTGGATGATGCCAGACATTTTTGCGCACCGTAGGAGAGATGGGATAACAACAAAATTTTCTCTAATTAGTTCCATACAACACACCAGGTGGTCATCAATATTAAGGCTCTTGTTCAGGGGCGGAGCCAAATTTGTAGGAAGGGAAGGGGTGTAAAAAAATGTTAACATAGATAAAATTGGGCTTGGGAGCCAGCTGGGTGTGCAATTGCACACCCAATCACCAATGTTCTAAGCTGGCTCGGCCCCTGCTTTTATTTTATTTTCGCTAAGCTTCTTTTGAATTTTTTCTTGGATAGTTTCAGGCTTCAATGGGTTTTCCAAGAAGGGGTCAGAAGTTCTTGTGGGAGTGGAGCAAGAAGAAAGTGTTGGGTGCAATAATCAAAAATGAAGAAAATCAAATAAATAAAAGTTGTTGATACTTAGTTCTTAACAAAAGTGATTCGTCAAAACGGATGAGCTCCTCGTATCTCCGCAATATCAAGATGGTATGTAACAAAACTTTGGAAAAACAGAGTGAGTCACGTGTTCAACACGCTGTCCTTAAGATATTAGCGCTCAGCTACACTCAAAAAGTGATGCTATAGCCCCACAGGACGGATACCTCCAGGATAAAACACCCTACTACACCTACTACTAGCACTCGTAGTAGATGCTCAATTTGAGCTTGGCAACTCAGAAAAACCCTTAAGAAAAATCTCGAAAAACTTGAAAAAGATAGTAAAAAATTATTATTCTTTTGGTCTCTTCAAAAATATGGAGAAACCGTTTTTCTTTTGATATCAAAATAAGTTGTGAAAAGAATGTTTATATAATCTCTTAATGCAACTTAAGAAGTGGAAACTCCCGATGTGGGACTAAAGTGTTTCATTCACAAAAGAAACAAAGGAATAACCAAAACATGTAAAGTGACCAATAGGTCAAGAGCTCGAACCCAAATAGGCACAATATTTTATTTAATTAATAAAAGATTTAAAACTCATTTTTCAGCCATTGTTTTCCAACAGTCCCCTACATGAATGAAAACCTCAGTAAAACATGAAAAACATATAGATCTTGGTAAACCAACACCCTAATACCACCACCCGACCTGACTGAACAGACAGACGGACCGTCCGTGTGTTTAAGTCATACTAGCTATTCCAATGTCCTCTCCTTCACACAAAAGTGTGTTGACCCCAGGGTCATACTATTGATTGCATAAATCATAATAGTATAAAGAGCTTTCGTCTTTAGTTTTCCATAGTGGGAACTAAAGATTCATTCCACCAAAGTGAAAATGAGCCAGTGATCCTTTAGTGACCCTTAGGTCCTAAGTATCAGTAATACCAAAACCATAAAAACAACATAAAACTCATTTTTTTCAAAACGACTTAAATCTCGATAAAAAACGAACATCACATACAAAACAGGAAATACCATATAAGCAAAGGTGTCCATGAGGTCTTGAACCTTTGCTTAGTGAGAGATTACCGAAATTACTTGCTAGAGACACTGAACGCGATGTCTTGAACTGTTAGCGTTTGGTGTAATTCGTGATAACCAACACGCATGATATCTCCAAGGTTGCTGCCAAGATCGTGCGGTTGTGCTCATTTTGGCCCTGAGAAAATATCTCGTTTCTCAGAATGTTCTAGAGAATCAGCTCCATTCTCATAGGAAGCAGCTCACTTCCACATTCAGATAGGTGAGTTCTATCAAGAGTGTTTACTGCTACACCCCACTTCAGTCTACAATTGGAACTATAAAAACTCATTAGGACTTCATAAAAGTCATCCTTCACATGCATTCCAACTATCACGTCTACACCATAGGGAAAGGACAGAAAATAAAATTCTCTGATAGTATTTCTTTTAACCCACCATAAATTAGTTGTCTCATTCGAAACCTTGATCTTGGGATCTCCAGTCAACAAGGTTGAGTATCCTTCATGGAAAGTTTATTTAATGAGCTTAAGCCCCATACCCCTCGATGCAATAAGAAACTATTTCTCTAGATTATCCATTCGTCAAAGGATCCACTGATTTTTCTCTTGACTTCACTAAGTATACAAAAATCACTTCATTAGAGAGTAGTTGTCTTACTGAATTAGCCTTCTCCGAGTTTGTCTAGACTTTTGCATTGCTCATTTACTTTAGACTCATATAGTCAATTGAGGTTCAGCAGTGGTGGCCACATGATTCGGTCACAGAGGAATACCCAACAAAAGGGTTTTAGCCATTCAGCTTCCTCTCATGGTTTAATTTAAGCAAATGAACTTTGATTTCATCTCAGTCAAGTTCCTCATGCCTGTTGGAGGATTCCCAACTACTTATACATCTTAAGATGGCACACACATAGGATAAGATTCTCCAAAGCCTGAAATCACAAAATCTCTTAAGGTCGGTGTAATATGTATCATGCACATACACAATTTAAAATTTACCTAAGGTATTGTAAATTTCTGATCAGATCATCCCAATAGTTCTTCTGGGGTCACAATTGTATTTTTACACCTACTTCGCTGCACATTTACAATATAGATTACACGTATCGAGTTTGACAAAGACCATTTCCGTTAGAATTTCTTCTGGTTCCAATGATCTTTTAGATGCGCTTGTCTACAACAACTTAGTCTTTCAATCAAATCGTAAACATCACATGTTTTCTAGTTTTTGTAAAGCATATAAAGGCATACACAAGATACATGTACTACATACTAGTACGGTCATTACATCTTCCTTCAAAGGTTGATGCAATTTATCACATATTTGAAATTAAATATGTACCTCAAGCATCCAATTCTCTAGTCCTCTGATTAGAGAATCCCCGTAATTTTCCAGGATAAAATGGGAAACATGCATACCTATTTTACAACACACATTAAACACATATGACAGAAACTATATCATCAAAATTTGATTTTGTTTCTTTCCGATCCTTTAGACCACTTCAACAACATATTAGTTTCCTATCAAACTTTAAAAACACATAAAAAAGAAATGCTTTACATATGCACCTTCAATTGATTTAGTGTAAATACACTTATCAAATTTATTAGTGTGAAATCAATAGTACTCATCATCATCACATAACAATATTGTAGTTCGTTGACTTACAGCTTGGTTCAAGTCAAGTATATGTAGGTGTAATCAGTTTGTACCTTTACCCCCTAGCACTAACCAAACCATTAAGGTTTGTCCACCTTTGAATAACCATTTAAGTATACTGCCTCAACATCCATCTAATGTGGCATACTGGAAATAATGACAAACAATTCCTAACGTAGTAATTTTAGTGTCATGTGAGTATGTGCCAAGAGATCACTACTTTATTCTCTAACAAAAATTTCACAAAGTCAAGTCTCATTCTAACTTATTTTATCTCGTGTGAGAACTCGACCTCAGAAAACTGTTGTCCAGAACTCAACATCCTCAACAGTAAAATTTATTTTATTCAAATGTTGGCAACCTAAGTTATCATACTACAGTTCTGGTGATTATATGCAATGATTTGCTAAAGAAGTCGACTCGTCATTCTCACCGTAGACCCCCACAATTGAGGTCTACAGGTTAGGACATATATATATAAGTCTAGGGTCTTCTGTAAATCTGCTTGAGAAATCAAACAAACACTTATTTCCATCTTATACCCCCACAATTGAGGCATAAGGTCCCCCCCACAGTTATCAGGATTTCTCAACATAAGAAACTATAACTATGTGTCCTTTAGGTTGCATCTAACTAAGACACACCACGTAATCATATTATGGTACTCTACACCATCATTATGATTTAACATGATTATATATTCATCCTCAATTCATTGACGATCTTCACTTTATCTACTATTGTCATGTTATAGTAAGATAACACTCATAGCATCACAAGACCATATTTCCAAGTATAATATTTCATATTAACTTAGGTAGATAACATTTGGCAATGATCTTAGATCGCAATGTACATACAAAATTGAGAATGATATCTTAATCTGATTAATGTCCATACCTGACAAGCCTTGCACATCATTTACCTATTTCTTCAACTGTTCTGATAGTTGAGTTGTTCATGAGAATGCTTTTGATCTTTTCCATTCTTGGTAGAAGACAAAACATGCCTTTTCTGGAGCACACGTTCCAGCACTTCTGGCATTTACCAACCAAATCCTTTTATTATCTCCACTGAAAAGTAAAGTTACTTAACACATTAAGAATGTCAATTGTTCAATTAAACTTTGAATATACAATTCTCTACGAGGACATAAGCATACATCTAAAAAAACAGAAGTCATCACGGATTAACACTTAATCTATTCATTCAATTTGAGATGATAAAATATCTGACCAACTAGGATTCAAACAAAATTGGTTGATACTCTCGTTCGACATAGGTAATATAAAATTATCAAGAGATTATAAGTGCTCATCTTGTCAAAATATTTATTACCAACATATAGTTATCAAGTTACCTAAGTCTCTTTTCACATTAGACTATCACAATCATCGGTAAGTAATAAAAATTGGTAATAAAACACCCAAACAATTTTGTGTAGTTACATATCAATTCAAGCACATTTCACCACTTAGCCTTCTTGTTGCACTAGTTAATAAAAGATACTCTATACCTCACTATCCATATAATTATGGTATACTAGTGTTTATATTTCTCATATTTTCAACAGAAGGTAACATATTAAAAATGATTTAGAAATCACCATAGAAATTGCTAATACACAGTTATTAACCAATCATGTGATTCACGCTAATTGATATTACACAAATAAGATATTATCAAACCGATTCAACATCTCATTATTCAATAGCAATATGATACTAGTCTAACACGTATAAGAGATTATCATTTTAAGTCACAAAAAAACAATTTATTACTTGCTCTAATTTATTTATGAGAGTTATATTCCAATTAGATTGAAATCTCAAGTCTATTATGGATAAAAATACTCAGTAGTACCGGTTTTTCATGTTATATCCAAGGTTACAAAGTACCACTATAAATGGTTGCAAGATCTCACATTAATCTAGAGCTTTGACACATTTATTGATATTTTGGACAGACATGCGTTTTTGCCAACATCATATCTCACAAGCCACAATTCCGAATCGTAAATAAAAAATAAGTTTTGAAGATAACATCTAAATCTACAAACTTCATTTGAATCACCATTTCAAAAAACTCATGGTTACCCCAGAAAAATTAATTAGTCAACAACATTTTTATGACCGTCAAAATTTTTCAGGAACGTTTTTCTGTTTTGTAAAACATCTAAAAAATACTTCTACAACTCCAAAAATTATGAAATTTGGTATGAGTAACTATCAGGATGTCTACTATATTCAGTTAAAAGGATTCTTCGAAATTCCTTCTAAGTTAAGAGATATACTCGAACCTACATTTGACCAAAAAACTCAAAAAAAAAAATTCACTTCACAATTAACATCCTTAGTTTTCCAATATTATATCAATGTCAATGATTCACAAATCGATCATTCATTTATGATTATTACTAATATAATGTCTTAAGATTGTTGGGTGCAATAATCAAAAATGAAGAAAATCAAATAAATAAAAGTTGTTGATACTTAGCTCTTAACAAAAGTGATTCGTCAAAACGGATGAACCCCTCGTATCTCCGCAGCATCAAGATGGTATCTTACAAAACATTGGAAAAACAGAGTGAGTCACGTGTTTAACACGCTGTCCTTAAGATATTAGCGCTCGGCTACACTCAACAACTGATGCTATAGTCCCACAAGACGGATACCTCCAGGATAAAACACCCTACTACACCTACTACTAGCAATCGTAGTAGATGCTCAACTTGAGCTTGGTAACTCAGAAAAACCCTTAAGAAAAATCTCGAAAAACTTGAGAAAGATAATAAAAAATTATTATTTTTTTGATCTCTCCAAAAATATGGAGAAAAGTTTTTCCTTTAATATCAAAATAGGTTGTGAAAAGATTATTTATATAATCTCTTAATACAACTTAAGAAATGAAAACTCCCTGATATGGAACTAAA
Source organism: Papaver californicum (assembly GCA_023531435.1). Classification (NCBI taxonomy): domain Eukaryota; kingdom Viridiplantae; phylum Streptophyta; class Magnoliopsida; order Ranunculales; family Papaveraceae; genus Papaver; species Papaver californicum. The sequence continues at coordinate 14,907 of JAJJMC010013614.1, forward strand.
ATTTTTCACAAAATGGATCAACGACTCAAATCCAAATAAACATAATATTTTATTTAATTAATAAAAGATTTAAAACTCATTTTTCAACCTGTTTTCCAACTCAAAGTGAACTAAAGAAAAAGAAAAATTATGAGAGTTTATTCATTCTGCTTTCTGGTGGAGAATACGGTTAAAAAGAAATAAAAGATTTTTCGTAGACTTACTAATAGTTGATGTAAAATGTCAATTTTATAATTAGTCCATTAGTACTTAGATTTTTGAGAACATATCTTTGAGTACGAGGCTCAGAAACTAGCAAACAGTTTTTGGCGTGTAAGCTGCTACCTAAGCGCAGCACTTGCACTTTTATTACAGTCGAGCCATTCTCTATGTAGTCTGACTGCGTTTTTCAATGAATATGATTCATGAGCCTGCTCACAATTTTCACCAGGAGCAAGTATACTAAGCATTGTAGCCAACAGGTAAAGCAATGGAAAGTGCTCTAGTTTCTGCAAACAGAACAATTACGACACTAAGAGCCTAAATACCATAGGTCAAGAGGCAACAAGGCGAGTGCTGTTACAGATGTGGCTGCTATATTCATTTTTATCCATATGTATGTGCTGTCTCAGGGATATGTCCGTGTCGCAGGTCATATGTCGAGTTTTTACAGCTATCAGAACAAAAATAATAATACAAGGAATCAACTGATTACCAAAGAAATGTGCATTATAATCAAGTGCGATGAGGAACTGAACAATTTTGATATTCGAGAATGACATAAATTACAAGTACAAGGAGTTAACTGAGCAGAGTGAGAGCCCGAAAGAGCCAAAGGAGCAGGAAAAAAAGAGTCACCATCACAGGAGGGAAGTTGATATTTCTACATTTCTACCACTTCAACATGACATGATGGATAACCCCTTAAAACAATATCCAGTTGTAAAAAAAATAATTTACTGTGACAAATCATCATAAAAGTGTGCTTAATTGCTCTTATTATTATGATTATTATTAGCGGGTATTCCAGTGAAAGAAACTCTTCCAAATCCCAAATGACCAACTTGATAAAACTCCAACCATACTCTTTCAGCTTCAACTCTAGCACAAAAGTGCTCCCCATTAACATTATTATTCCCAATCGGAATTTCAATATTCCTTTCTATTGAGACCAATTCCATTCCTCCTTTCTCAACTCTATCAATAATCACACCATGTGGAGGAGGAGGAGGAGGATCTTTATTTCCTTTACCTCCTTTCCTTGTCTCCTTCTTCTTTTCCTTTAATCTCTTTTTCTTCATTAATCTCAAACATCTCCTTCCCATTGTAAAAGGTACCTTAACTAAGGTTAATGTGAGGAAATTTACAACTGCACATGGACAACAACAAATGGCAACACAATCTGCAACAACAGTTGCAGTACATGACTTACAAGTTTGCCCTGAACATTCAATGTTTAGATCTGATACTCCATCATCTTGGACCGGGTAACGGCTTCTATTAATTTTTTGTAATCCCGTTGTTGATCTTGTTGACCTTGTTGACGATGCTTCGTCACTACTTTGTCTTTCTAAACTACTAGGAACTTGATTAGGAGATGGGTTCTCTACCATTGCAAATTCCTGCAAAACCCAAGTATAGAATGATCAGTAATATGTTTTGCACAACATTGTGTAGTGTATATACAGAAATACAATTACTGGAGCGGAGGAATATGAAGTGAACCACAACCAACCTCTTTGTTGTTTATTATTCACGGGCGCGCACTTTTCCAGCCTTAGTCGAGGAACACACTTCCTACCACGGTCATCCAAATACGCTCTAAATGTGCAGTGACAGTGATGATAACTTCATTTTTGTTCTGAAAATAGGCAAAGACGACACTTTTTTAAAGCTTGATAATGTGATACAAATTGAAAGATTTTATTGGTGCGGTGGACAAAAGCAAAATACAAAGATTATCCTTTTCTAAGACAAAAGGGTAAAAGGGGACCATGTTCTAATTTGATGTAAGTTGGATAGCCCACCAATCATACATTTCTTGACTTGATTTTTGGCTTTGCGACAGTTATCCTCAGTGGAATCATCATGAACCATTCATGACCTCTCAGGGAATTTCTTTGGTTATGGACTGATCACTTGGGCACTTGATGAAAGGAATATAATATATGCCGCAAATAAACTTTTGAAAAAGGAGGATGCTATACACGATCCAAACAAATATGCATTTTTGCAACATCACTAATGCTTAGTTGACTAAGGGATTCTCCCGGGATAATTCAGTGTGAGAGAAGGAATCGAGCCTAAATGATACTAAATGATAGAATCATTGTCCAAATTACCTTTGGATTCTCTTACGAGATTATCCTCGGGAGAACCCTCGGTCAACTTAAAATCACTCTTTCACAATAATTTTTGTTCAGTGATTCTAGATTGACCGAGCAAAATAAAAAGTAAAATTCCGAAAGAAAATCCAATGGTGGTTCAAAAACGATTCTTTCATTCGAACAGGTAATAGGCTAAAGGGATTCCAGTCTTTTCTTACACGGAATTTTTACGGAAAAATCTTATGTCTCTCTGGCATTTTTGCTTCCTAAATTTATATTATTATACCAACTAAGAATTTAGTTGACCATCACGGGTAAAAAAACAGTTCTAGAGGAATTAATGCAGCAGGGGGCAATTTAAATCTATCATTGCCAACTTTTGCAGTAAATCAGCAGAAAAGTTTTCAGTTGGAACTTGGAACAATTTCAGAAAGTCAGATCTCCTGAAATATGGTTTACTTACAAAAGTCAGGTAAAACCAAAAGACAGTAATACCCCTGAAACGAACATATCTTAATAAAACAACAAATTTGATGCTTTCATTAACAATAACACACAGAGTTAGATTGAATCAAAATCACAGCCAAATTCTCCTTTCTTTCCTTTTTTTGGAAATAGACAGCATGGGGATTCGAACTACTGACCACGAGTTGAAAAGTTATAACACAGGATTAAAACACCGTCAACAACACAGTAGCCAAGAAACCGATTCCAGTCAGTTAGACTTAGACCCCTCTTTAAACCTTAACTAACTCGAAGAAACAGAAAATCCAATTGAAGTACGAATAAGTTGAATCCGTGATTCAAAAAAAGGAAAACCCCATCTCTGGATTACACAAGAAGAAGAGGATGATCTTGATGGGTTTTACAAAAAAAAATTGTTAAATCAAGGATTAATGGTGTTAAAACAGGTGACATAATAATCACCAATTAATGACATTTCGACTATTAAGTTAATGGTTGTAGTGCACATAATTTTGATAATTAAGTCTACATTTATTGAAAAAATAATAAAACTTACTTGATGTGTAGTAGTAAATGAGAAGAAGAACCAAATCCCAGATTTTCTCCTACTTCTGTAAGATCTTAGAAAAATGAAGAAACTAATCCAAATGTGAGAAGACAGAGACAGACTTCAATAGTTAATGATTCTTGATGATGATGATGATGAATTAGTTCTTGATTTAAATTCTGAATCTAGCATTATCCTCACTTCATTCAAAGTTCGAACTTACTCTCTCACACACTTTCTATTTCTCTGTAGACTCTATTGAATTTTGTTGTTTTTTGATGGAGAAGGGGTTTATATTTTCATTTATTTGTTTAATTACAGGCTTTGCTGTTACAGTAGTGGATGAAGGCGAAGGATTTAATTTTGGGAGATTATTAATTAATTATTTTATTAGTTTAATGTTTTTGTCAGCATCAGTTTTTCCTATTTCCCGATGACAGCGAATATCGGAAATTGTCTACCCCTTTAATAACTTCCCTAGCCGCTGGATTTCGTTTACACGTAGCACAAAGACATGACAAATCTACTGATTAAATTTTTTTAATTTTTTTATTTTTTTTTCACATGGAGAGAGGGAGTAAGTTTCAGAATAAATAGGATTAAACTTGATAAAAAAAATTAATAAACGATGGTATTTTTTCTTGGCAGAGTGAAAAAACAATTGAAAAAAAATAATTAAGCCCCGGTAAATATCTTCACGTGCGAGCACATGAGACATTCGATTTTGTGAAATTTTAGTGATTATTAAGGGTATATCTTGGGAAGGGTAAAATTTAATTGAAGTCAACTTTTACTGACTCAAAAATGATTTCTTTTTTCTTATACCAGCAATTTCTGATGATAAATGGATAAAAAATATTCTTGACGAAATGGGAAAAGGATAAAAAAGAATTAAGAAAGGCAATATTTAAAGTTAGACAGGAGATAAATAACTAAACAATATACTTGGTCTCAGTCAAGGCCGTGTAAGTTCACTCTGTTTATACGTGGCATCATTTGTGTGAAACAATATGCAATACTTTCTGTGCATATTGATCAAGGGATTCCCATGATTAGATAGTTGGTTAGAGGGTGTTTTTAAACAATGACAAATGTCTTATTTTTCTATCTATAAAATATCTAAATCATCTTTTTATTTATTAAATTTCACAAATCAAAATAAAATAAAATCTAATTCTAACCTAGCTTTTTTTTTTTTTCAAGCAACCGTTTCTTCTTCTTTTTTCCCTTTTCAAGATCCTTAAAAAGAATGCTTGGTTTATACGATGTATGATTCGATAAATTCATGTTTTATTTTTTTTTTTCATGTTTAAAATTTTTTAATTGATTGCATTCTTAGTAAAAATTAGATTTTCAGTGTAATTTACGGTTGGGTTTTGTATTTTCAGTGTAATTTACGGTTGGGTTTTTGAACAAAACCCAACCATAAAATCAAGTTATGGAGATGTTATATTTGAGAGCTCTTGAAAACCAAAACGTAACTGCATTTTTAGAAGATTTTATGCTTAGGTTTTCTAAAAACTTGTTTGTGGGTAAAAACGAATTTAGAGATAAAAAGGGAAAAATGATGGAGTAGGCTAATGCTAGTCAGAGCAAATCTTCTAAACACCAAACATTTGTACTGTATAAGTACTTTTAAGAATCAAGCGGTCCATCTATACAAAATTGGCTCAAGTCAAGAAATGACCGTTCCAGTTTTTTTTCGGTCACAAAGGAAAGAGAAGGGTTGATCTGTAGGGAAGGAAGCATATATGGTATTGAGATCAGTGAAGTTGAATTTCAACTATGGTATGTTTTGAATTGCTATGAAGATGAAAATCAGAAGTCTGAGGTTTCTGAGAATCGCTAAGATGATAGCTCTTTGATCATATATATTTTGTTTTTTCGTTGTCCTTATTGTTGATAGGTTGAAGAACTATTTATAGCATTTATGTGAAACAATGTGTTATCCAAAGAGATATTTTCAAATTTCTATCTACATTGATTGATTTGAATATAAACATTTGGACTGATTTTCATAGTCTTGAATATTTCGTTGAGGGGGGTGTAATGCAAAAAATAAATAAATTTGGTTCTAGTTTTACGTCCTTCTCTAATTTTTCTATTTATATTTTTATTAATAAATTTTTCTAGGGAGTTTGTTTAAAAATAAAATGTAAATTTTCTTCCATCATCCGTCGTTGTCCATGTTTGTCTGAGAAATGGAAAAACGACATGAGGTTACCGCTTTATTGGTAAAAAAAAGTGTTTGTAATAGGATATTTCAAAAACAAAAATGCCTAAAAATACATAAAATTGCTTCATGTGATATTCAATTTACTATTGAAACCTCATAGGTGTCTAAAAATCAAAATGACAATAGATACCACCAAGACCAATGGAAATGGTTTAAAATATCTTCTAATATTCTAAAGAAAATGTTTGTAGTTGGATATTTCAAAAAAATCTACATAAGTATATTCAGTTCACTACTAAAACCTTATAAATGTCTAAAAATTGAAATAACAATATATAAAGACTACCAAGACCAATAAAAATGGTTAAAAATATCTTCTAACAGTCTAAAAAAAATTTGTAACGGGATATATTTTCAAAGGTATTGTTGAATGTTGGAGACATATGTCATTACCTGTATCAGCATCTAACGCAGGGCATTACATGTCTTAAGTAAAGAGATTACTCGCCTCAATACACCGAAGTAAGTTTGTTTATGAACTATAAATGTTATTTCTCCCTTTATTCTTATTCTTTTCTTGTTTTTTATTTTGGGAACCAAATATTATGAAAGTTGTAATACATAGACGAAGTCCAATGTTACAAAGGTGTAACGAATTAGCAGAAATAATATAGAAGTTTGTCGAAATCGCTAACGAAGATTTTCCAACATTTTTAACATAATTTCTCCTTAGGTACTATAATTTTATGGTTTAAATTAATACATATAATATATACAATATAATCAACGAATAACATGTATACTTGTGGTATAAAGCTTAGATTGGTGCATGTAAATTTTAAAATAAAAATGATGATAGAAAATGGTGATTTAGTACGAGCATGATAAAATATCATACGAATCGTACAATTCGATAATTCGTAAAATGCTCGTTTTAGATTGAAAAATTCCCTAAACTAAATCAAGATTCCAATCGTACGAATGATACAGAAAAAATTGGATGATACAGACGAGATCACGAATTCACAAATTTACTAACTAGGATCCCATCCTACCAAACTAGGTAACTAGTCTTGGTGGGCTACTAGCTGGGATTAACCAACTGAATGTCGTTGACTTCCAAATGGAAAGGTACAAAGTTATACATATCTGACGTGTATGTGTTGGTACATAACAATAGAAAGTACAGAAAGTAGGGCCAAAATTATTTGATGAGGTCCTACTCTTACTTACCAACTGCAACTAGGAAGTAACCCGTGTTACACACCGGGTGGTTACCATATTACGTTGGTGATCCTTTTAATATGTTATTCTGAATATGTGAACTTTATCTTATCAAACAACTGAAGACCTTATTTATAAATATATTGATGTGGTGATTCTAAATTCGTAAATAGCATTATGTATGCTTATGAATTCAAACTGAAACCATATGAATTGCACTAAAACATATTATACTTTGTAGGTTACTAACAGTTTTGACTACATTTGACATATACAATGTGGCTTTGAGGTTAATGTTGAGCATCTCTTTTTCTTGCTCGATCCGAAAAAATTCATTGATATGCAACCGTGTGTTTCAGAGAGAAAGAAAACAAAGAATAAAGTAAAGAAAGAACCTGGACATCAATCCAGAACAAAAGACTTAAATTTCAGTTGTATTTGTACAATGTTCCGTCGTAGAATTCAATTCTGAACAGAGAATTTGGTCTTTTATCTGACCCTTAAGGCCTTATCCAAAATAAGAAGCTCTTTTAGCAAACTAATCTATCAGAAAAGATTGCTTCTCTAATAAACATTACCTATAAAATTGAACTTCTCTACTACTATTCTCCACCTTGCTTCGAGTTCTAGGGCGAGACACCATTAACATGTCATAATATCATTTCTTAGATTTATAAGCTTGAATTCAAGTTTTAGGGCGAGACACCATTATCATGTCATAATATCCTTTTAACAGGCCTGCCTGAACAACCCCTAACAGAACTGCCATGCAGCAGTCTCAAACCACCCATAAAGGAAATAGCTGGAACCTACGGAAAACTATGTATAACCTCAGATAGAAAAATAAATAAAGACAAATGCATTGTCTAATATTTTTTTGGAACTCTTATCTACAGAAAAAAGTTGGAAAGCATTATGTTCATGATATCAAATTTGTGTTCATGACATCAAATAAACTCAAATAAATACATATCTCTATTGATGTTGCCGAATTAATTTTCTCCATTACTGATGTTGTCTCAAACTACACGCAATCAACACGACCACCACCTCACAAAGTATTTCAAGTTCACCCATGTTAGAGTATAACATTGACCAACTTTTATTTGTTCCTTGTTTATTTCGTCTAATTGATTAATTGCTGGAGGAACCTATCTACCAGATGATTTGGAATATTGCTCTAGATAGTATTGAATGGAAACACAGGCTCATGTTGTTGATTACCATATTTTGAATGAGATGTAGGTAGTGATGATATCTCTTTGTAGGAGCTCAAAAAGAAGAACAACTATAAAATTAGTTAAACATGTTTTAAATGAGATAAGATTTGAGCATACATGCCTGGTGCGGGTATTGAAGGCACCTTTTAAGTAAGAGAACGAAAGCAACCAACTCTCCACGCGACCTTTTAATGAGTAGGTACTTGGAATTAACCAAAACTCTTCACGCGACCTTTTAAAAGATTGTTACATCAGTTCCACCTCATCTTTCTCGTTGTCTGTAGAATCAAAACTTGACTCAAAACCACCATAACTCATCCACTTCACTGCAGGAAATTTCGCAAACACCCTATGTGCATTGTTGTTGATACAAACATGGAATTGATGGTGATTTCTAACACCACTATATCTCCTTCCCTGCATTCAACAACAACCCACATTTACTAATCATACATAAAAACTAAATCATTTGTCAATTACCATCATTAATTCATCACAAGTTGTTAGGTTTAGTTCACTCTCTTTGGCTGGTTTCTTGATATTGTTGTGACTCATACAAAGTTGTCCCATTGAGAGCAAACAATGAAACGTACATGATAACATAATTATTAATTATATACTCCAATAGGGAACAAAAACATAAGTTTTAGTACTCACTTCATACATGAAATAATCGTACTTTTATTTAGATAAACAATTGAAGGAAAAAAAAAGTGGGTTTTCAGACAGACAACCTCAAAGAAGCATAGAGAAAAAGTAATACTATCATAAAATGGAATTTTGAGGGAATTATGTGGACCCAAATTCATGTCTCAATACATGCAGAAAAAGTTGATCAAAACATAAAAGAATAACCCAGAAATCTAACATCAAATTAAATTGATTCTATAAAATAACAACCTAACCAATTTAAGATTCAAAATTAGGGGAAAAAAACTTACAATAGAAATATTGAGAAGGCTTGATAATGATGATGATCAACAACTCCTCCCCTAATTGAAGTAAGTTAAACAACGTAAAACCGTAATTTCAAAACACCAAATGAAACAGTATTAAACAAAAAACACAATTCATTCATAAAATGCTATTGTTGAAATTAGTCCCACATTAGATGGAGAACTAAAGATCCTGGGGTTTATAAGACTTGGGCAACCCTAACCTTGTAAGCCGGTTTTCGAGGTTAGTTAGGCCCATGGACTTCAATATGGTATTAGAGCCAGGTTTAGGCCTATATACGTGGCGTGTAGGCCGAATGACTGGCCGTGACCGGATGACTGGTCACATGTACACCGACCAAATGACTGGTCACTCGTATATAGGTCCACGTGTTAAGCCGAATGACTGGCCTAACACGTGAGGGGGCGTGTTGAGATTAGTCCCATATTGGATGGAGAACTAAAGAGCCTGGGGTTTATAAGCCTTGGGCAACCCTAACCTTGTAAGCCGGTTTTCAAGGTTAGTTAGGCCCATGGACTTCAATAGCTATAAAAGTTAACGTAATCCAATGCCATCATTTTTCTCAGGATATGAAGTAGCAACTGAGAATGCCCTTGTTCTCAGGTTTGTTCTGTTTTCGTTTTGTGTATGGTTATAGAAGAGGAGAATTTAGGAGAGATTTTAATCATTTCTGGATAAAAAATAGAAGTGGGGCAGTTAACAAATGTGGGTTTGGAAGTGAGATCATTCATGGAAGGTGTAAGCACTGTTTTTTTTAGTTTAACTGATGTAGTGCCAGAATCAATGAGAGAACCCTAATTTCCAGTTCTTTCACCACAATAATCAACATTATTCTTTTATGGGACCAGAATAAATAAAAAGACAATATTTGGTTTTAATTATAGTATTACCTCCGTTTCAGGAAAATAGGTACTATCATTTTTTTAAATTGATTATTTTTAGACTAAAATAAAAAAATGATAATAATACTTTTCAAAAAACGGAGGGAGTATTAAAGGATATCTAACCATGATGATAGAGATTGAAGATGAATAATTATCGGTTAAACTTTTCGATAACATTAAATATCGAAAATTGTTTACCCCTTGATTTTTTTATTTATAACTTAACAACTTCCCTAGCCGCTGAATTTTATTTACATGTGTCGTAAAAACATGACACGACAAATCTTCTGATATATGTTTTGAAAAAAAATTTAATTTTTCTTTCATAAAAATGGGATCATATGGAGAGAGGGAGAAAGTTATAGAATAAGTTGGATTAAACTGCGTAAAAAGTTAACTAACGATGGTTTTTTTTTTTTTATAGAGTAAAAAATTAATAAAAACCGTCAAGACCTCGTAATTATGTTCATGTGCAAGCACATGAGACTGAGATATTCGATTTTGTGAAATTCAAGTGATTATATATTTTGGGTAAGGGTAAAATTTAACTGAAGTCAACTTTTACTGACTCAAAAAAAGCTTTTTCTTTCTTGTACCAGCAATTTCCGATGATGCATTAAAAAATATTCTCGACGAAATGGGAAAAGGAGAAGAAAATGAAACAATATGCTTGGTCAGTCGGTCTCCGTCAAGACCATGTAAGTTCACTGTTTCAACGTGGCAGCATTTATTCTATGAACAATGTGCCCCAAAGTGAATTTGTAAATTTTTACTTCCGTTTTGCCCCTGTTCCTATATATCATATGTATATACTCTTTGCCAATATGAATCGGGAGATAGCGTAATATTCCATCTGTTTGATAAAGTTAGAGTTATTCATTTTTTTTTAAGTTTTGTTTTATAAAAATTAAACTATTTTATTAGATAATATAATATTTATAGATTCACTTTTTATAGTAGTGTTATTATTAAATTATTGTATAAAAATTATATTTAATTTAATAATCATGTTTATATTTATTGTGTAGGTGTTTTAAAATATTTTTAATAAGATAAATTTTGTAAATGTCCGTATCATAACTTACGAGGTATTTTATTTGTAAATTTTGTTATTTTACTATCTTATTATCATTTGGGATCTCATTTCAACTGTAGATATTTTTATTTTTTGAAAAAAAAGACTATCATATCTTTAAAAAAAAACATAGTTTCAAAATTAAAATGGACCTTAATATTGAAGGTTAAATCTTTAATTTTAGTTTGGGCAGCAACAATAGGGAATATAGTGCATTTAAACGTTGTAAGCTTAGTCCATTATAATTAAAGGGCAATTTTTATGTAATTATAATTTTTTAATATCCTTTTCTTTTTATTTTCTTAAAAATTATGGAAAATTAAAATACCTAGCTTTTGTTAAAACAAAAAGAGAAGGATTTTGAGCAAAGTTCTGAAACCTAATCCCGATCGGCAGGTCAGACCAATAAACCAATGACTTAACTATTTTTTTTAGGTTGGTTCATAGCTGACTATTGTTTCATTTCAAAAATTGAAGGGTTGCAATGCAAATTTCATTCCATCATCCGGTATCATCCAGGAAATGGACATAACTGGGTTATGTGCCTTGGACATGGACAGACGACGGTCACCGGCTTACCGCCTTACCGGTGAAAAGATTACCTACCTACCAAACTAGGCAACCAGTCTTTGTGTGTTACTAGCTAGGAATCCACTGAATGTTGTTGACTTCCTAATAGAAAAGGTACAAATATATCTGACGTGTATGTGATAGTACATCGCAATTGAAAGTACTGAAAGTAGGACTAAAATCATTTGATAAGGTCCTACTTACAACTGCAATATCTAACCATAATTGGGTCCATATATGATGGAGATTGGAGTAGAATCTCATCAGTTCAATCAATGAAAAAAACATAAACAAAGTTTCTAGTGTTAATCCCTTTTCTCTAACTCTGTAGTCCGTAGATCTGTTCAATAATGCATTTGAACCAGACAGAATCTATCAACTACGGAAGGGTCCAACACCACAGATAAGCATGGTAGGTATCAATTTAATTAAGCTAAATCAGTACCTTTAAATCATAATTATTCTTAACGACCTTCAAGGGTTGGACTTGGACCATGAGTTCGCAGTTGCAGCTGGCTATTATTTCACAAGGGCTCGGCCATCTGTGGCGGAGCCGGCTTAGAACAATTCAGCTGGTTTCCAAACCTGTTTTTAACCATTTTAGTCCATTTTAGCCATGTTAATTATTTTGCACCTCATTAATGTGCCAACATATATTGATAATTCTCTCACCTTTTTTCATATTCTGGCTCCTCCCCTCATAGACTAGTCTTGTTCATGGGATACCGAGATGATTATTGTAGAAGAGAAAAAGTAGTGATTATGCTCAAAAGCTAAAAACTAAGTAATTTGATAACAGCTAACTAATATAGCCATAAACTCTTTGGCTAGAACATATATAAAAAATGTACAAAATTTCCCCTCCCTGTATTTTACTGCTGAGTATATTAAAGTATATTCGGAGAATCTTGAGTCTTGACACTCTTTCCTTTACAATTTCTTGGATTTTTTGGTAAGGAAATCTTGAAAACAAATGATTTATTTCATATTTAAGAACTATATAAAATTAATGGGATATATTGGTTGTAGTTTGGTTATATACTTTGCGCGTAGAAATGTCCATTTCAAAGGAGCAGCTGTATGAATTTGTCTAGCTGAGTACGACATACTATTTTAATTAAATGTATTATCATTATCATTGTTATCATTTTTCTTTTCTTTTTTCTTGAGAAAATCAAACTATCTTCAACAACTTGTGATTGTCGAATTGATTTCTTCTCCTCATGAATATGTGCTTAAGAGTTTCACCCCCCCTGTTTAGTGGTGACTGTATACTGCAGTGATATTGTCAAGATCTCGGTAACAATAGAATTGAGTAATAACTAATAAACAACAGAATCACAGTACTACGCTTATCTACAGCCAGTACACAGGAGACTTTCCAAGCTTATGCTACTACTCACGTGGAATATCTTCTTTCCATTTTACGTATGTATGCATATTAATCTCTTCTGATGGTTTCTAGCTATCGTCGTTGATGTTATTGTAGTACAACAGTAAAATTATTGGATGATGATACTAGTAATATAAATTCAAAAATCGTCTACATCAAATTCATTAACGATTAAGAAAAAGAAGATAGTCTGATACATCTACGTACTTAAAAGACATAAACTTCACTAGTATTAATCATGTGTATCACTATTAACCAATGCCAAATAATAATTTAACAGACATAAACACGAAGTACAGGCGCATATAATGCAAATTTTGAACTTGTTAGAGCACCACAACTACAAATTGCACAAGCTATCCTAAAATTGCATTTATTGCCATTTTAAAATAAAATTGAATCGCATTTATCACAATGGTGTGAATGTCATTTTGATCTTATGATGGCGTTGTTTTAAACAACACCAACACTTTAAGTTAGCGTTGTTTTTGCATGCACAAATTTTCACATGGTATTTTAACCGTAGTGTGTTATAATTGGAAATTACTAAATTAGAATAGTATATATACCATTTGAGTTTAGTATATACGGTAAATTTTCTATTGCGAGAATTGAATATATATTTTCTCTTTTAATGTGCTTTATAGATGTTTTTATCCATCAACAAATATATCTCTCACCTTTTAGTAGGCTTTATAAATGTCCTTATCTATAATATCTAAAAATAAATTTTTTATTAACGGTAATAAAACAAATAATAGAATAGAGAGAGAGAAAGAGATCGAGAGTACGAGAGAAGATTCACCAGGGTAAAAAAATTTCGTTCAATTTTTGATTTGATTTCATACAGATAATGATTTCATAGCAACTTCTTATTGTTTGTTTCATCTTCTTCTTCATCTCATATGTTTTCAATTTGAATTTTATGATAAAAATCAGATTCACAAAGTTTCAGTTTGTCCAGAACTGATTGAATTAGTAAGTGTAATTCGTGATTGAAGCTTCATATATATTTATTTAAGAATTGCATGTTCGATTCATAGATTTTTATATTTTTGAGACTGATTCATTGTTTTTTGTTGCAGATATCCTGATGTTTTGGGAAATCTAAATTTCTCTCTTTATACTAGATTTATTGGTTCATTTGAACTCGAGGTCGTGAATAATATCTTTAACATATACGTTTTGAGTTTCATTTTAGGTTTTGATTCTATTTTTTCATTTTTGATTTGTGTTTTTTTCTCGATTTTTCTTTTTCTGGATATGTTAGGTCATGAATCAAACTTAAGTTACCTTGATTTAGCTTATTTTATGTACTAGTGTTATGAAATCAGTTTTTACATGAGTTATGTTATTTTTGATGAATATAGACATATATAGGAGAATCCAGTGTTGGATGAATCAGTTTTTACATGAATTATGTTGTTTTTGATGAATGTATACATTTGTGTAGAATGCAGAGTATTGAAACTCTATTTTTTAATTGCCCAGCTATAAATTCGGCAAGAATATTAGGGTCTCCATAGGGTTTTGCAATTCTTGTAATAGCAATGTTGAGTTTTCGGTTCACAGAATTAAAACCTTTTTGTACAATTGATCTGTAATTTTCTTCAATTCCTCTCGGTTTACCCTCTATTAACCATTTTGGAAATCCCATACAGATTATAACCTGGACCAGGTCGATTCTTTTTTAAATCTCTATACGCGCATTTCCCTCTACACCCGAAGATATTCTCATATTTTTTTGTACATATTACCATGTTTATATCTCTCACGAGGGGGCGCAGCCCCCAAGTGAAGTGCGTCACTAGTGAATTTGCTGCTCAGGTTAGTTTAGTTGTGTTTCTTTTTTTTGTTGTAGGTTTTTGTTATAGTGAATTTATGCTTTGATGGAGACAATAATCTTGGCAAAATATGTTTCTGAATTCTAGTGAAATCAATTTTGGTTGTTGACACCATAATGTGAACCAACTTGTTCCTGGGTTCCAATTTTTTATGGTGTCAACTTTTGTTATTGACACTACAATCTGAACCAACATATTCCTGGATTCATTTTTATGGTATCAACTTTGGTTGCTGACACCATAATCTGAACTAACTTGTTCCTGGATTCCATTGTACGGTGTCAACTTTGGTTGTTTTGACAGTTTTAGTCTTTTATGTTTGTTGCAGGCCAAACATGGTTGTTGCAGAGTTTTTGTTTTGCAATCTAAGTGTCTCCCATATTTTTTCGACATCAACCACTATCATCGAGATGATCGGTGTCGTGAAACATAATTGTCCTTATCTTCCTGAAGAGCTCATACAGTTTCATTATAGTGTGGAAGGAGCTTCGAATATCATTCTTTCAAAATTGGATTTGAGATTCTTAATTCATTACCTCATCATGAATGGGATTGATGTCGTTAGACGTTACAATCCTGGAAGAGTCTTCAAGTTTGAGTATGATAGTGGAACGCGGCAGTGCCAAAGGTTTTTTTGCTACTTTTGAAGCTTCCATCACTGGTTTTAATACTTATTTATGTCCTATACTAATTATCGATGCTACCTTTCTCACTGAGAAGTTCAAGGGGGTCTTATGGTTGCTTGCGGTAAAACCGGTAACCAAGGTATGCATTTTTAATCATTTACTCTTTAATCGTATCCATTTATTATTTATCTCCTTTCTAAAATGGTAATCAATGCATGAATATTTTACACAACAATACTAGGCAAAGTACAAGGATTCAGCTGTTTTTGAACTAGCATGTTTTGAACTGTATTCTAGTTATTGGAACCAACTTATTCTAGGATTTTAGTGTTTATGTTGTTAAATTTGGTTGTTGACACTAGTTAATGGTGTCGACTTTGGTTGTTGACACCCTAATCTGTATCTAACTTGTTCTCTGGGTTCAGGGTTCAAGGGTTCAAGGGTATAGGTTTTAGGGTTCCAGGGTGCAGGACCCTGAACCATGAAAATCTGGAATTGAACCCTGTTCCCAAGGTTGTAGACAGTAGTTTACTTCATTTTATTCTGTTGTTGACACTATAGTCTGTAGCTAAAATTGTTCAGTGTCTTTTGTTGTTGACACCATAATCTGTAGCTAACTTGTTCCCTAGTTCAGGGTTCAAGGGTGTAGGTTTTAGGGTTTCATGATGCAGTACTCACAAGGTTGTTTACACTAGTTTACTTCATTTTATTCTATTGTTGACACTAGTTATTCAGTGTCAACTTTCTTTGTTGAAACCATAATTTGTAGCTAAATTGTTCAGTGTCTTTTGTTGTTGACACCAAAATCTGTAGCTAACTTGTTTATCACTTTTAAAAACAAAAAATTGGTGTTTGGTTTTTCGTAGAGATCTATCCAGTTGCATTTGGAGTTGTCCCTTGTGAAAATGGTGAGAGTTGGTGTTGGTTCTTAAGTAATTTAAAGGAAATTGTCCGTGAAGATCGTGAATTGACCATCATATCAGATCACAGAACCAGTGTTTTGAAGTAATGCCCTGAGATCTTCCCAAATGTGCATTCATACTGCTTTTACCATATAAAAGGAAATATTCCTATTCCAAAGGGCAAGAGTAGAGAAACCGCTTTCAAGTTATTCAAAGAGTGCTACAATGCATTAACAAAGGAGAAATTTCTTGCTTCTACGATGAGTATGAGCAATCTAAAATTGAATTCAGTTTATTGATTGGATGGTAAAGATTCCATTGAAGAATTGGGTTGCTCTTGCATTTCCCGGAAAAAGGTATGGGGAGAACACCTCAAATGTTGCTGAAAGCTTTAATAGTTGGATTAGGAATGAGAAGCAGCTTCTAACACTTGAGTTGGTCGACGCTATTCGTGTTAAGTTAATGGACAAGAACTACAAGATTAAATTGGAGTATAGTTAGTGGACTACAAGGCTTACTCCGCGGATGCAAACTAGGTTGAACAAGAGGTTAAATGACTGCCATGTCTAGAATGTTCGAAGATCAAGTGAGAAGGTTTTTGAGGTTATTTCTCCAACTGGAAAGCATACTGTGGACTTGGATGCTCAAACGTGTGATAAGCACATAATTTATACATTTTTACCACCTTATTTCTATTTTCTGGGACTTATTTTTGTACTAATATTACTAATTGTTATGTTTTTAGGTATATTTGGAAGAATAAACTTTGATGAAAAATTTGGTGTAAAAAGTGTTGAAGGAAACCAAAATTGTTAAAGGCACCCAACAAGAATTGATAAAGGCACCCACTATCTTTTGTTTAAACTTTAATTTTGGCGGGAAAGTATTTCTTCAATCTGTGATAAAACTCTAATGAGAATTTTGGGTTTTAAGACAAAAATTTACTCTTGCCTTATTAATAGGATTTGTACACAAATTTTTTGACCATATCTCGTCCAAGATAAATACCCTATCTCGTCCAATATCTTCTCACCAAAACAGATCGAAAATAAACCCAAAGAAATCTCGGTCATTGATTCTGTGAGTGAGGAAATATTATCTACTTCGATATTTTCTTACCTTTCTGTCGAGATTTTATGATTAAAAGAGAAAAGATTTTGTGAAG
Source organism: Papaver californicum (assembly GCA_023531435.1). NCBI lineage: Eukaryota > Viridiplantae > Streptophyta > Magnoliopsida > Ranunculales > Papaveraceae > Papaver > Papaver californicum. The sequence goes on from JAJJMC010013614.1 coordinate 32,261, forward strand.
ATGATAAGTGTTTCAGTATAAATAAAATACCTTGAGGATCAATTGGGGAGGCTGGTAGAGGCCAGAAGATAGAGAATAAAATTTCAGATTTTTTCTCTGCAAGTTTTGCTGCTTGAGGAAGAAGAATGAGGAAGAACAACTGCACACACAAGCAGTTGTTTAATATGTTGCAGAAACCATGATTAAATCTTTTGTATTCAGCTGTTTTTATAACAGTTTTAGCAACAACACCAGCGACAGTTCTGGGGTTTAGGAAAATGCAAGGCGTCGTTGATTCCGTAATTCATTCAATAGTTTTTTTTGTATCCTTCAGCGACATCACTGGTCATTTGGTTCTTTGTACTAGTCTTGGAGTGCGTCGTTAAATCGACAAAGAAATAAAAAAAATTATGAGCTTTTCTAATTCAATAAATTGAATTTGTTTAATCAATTTTCTTTTATTTTTATCTCTATGACTAACAAATCTTCTTTTCTATGGTGTAGGATGAAGCTATTTTTGATGTGTATTTTAATAGTTAATTTTTTAGACATATTTACTCAACCATTTGTGCTTTTTCATTATGAATAATTTCTCTTCTAAAATGCTTCGATTAAATTGGTCTGAATAGTTTTTAGGTTGTTGATCTTTCATAAGCAAAAGAGATTATATTTTTGTGCAACGACTTTCTAAACGTTATATTCTCCAAAACATGAGATTGGGTTCAATATGGTTTTGAGTAATTTGAGAGTAATTTTTTTGTAAATAATAGATTGTTAATTTTACAAACATCAGAAATAGTGGAATCTGAAACCCTAGATTTTTCTCTTCCTGGTTGATTAGTTTGAAAAAGTATTTTATCTTTTTGTTTATTTAATTTATTCATTAAAAATCATTCTTTTTGGTTATTAGAACATTATTTAATTAAAAATTAAAAATTACGATTTTAAAATCCATGTGGAACGAATCCGTACTTACATACTATCTCATCGACAGTCGTGCACTTGCGGTATAACTTAAAAAATTCTATCAACGTGCACTTACAATTGATGGCAGAAGCATATTTTTCTTGCACGCATTCTATGAAAGCAATGTTGCAGATTGGAGAAGATGAACCATATAAAGGTATTTACGAAGATCTCTAGATTTAAAGGTATTTAATAAATATACCCTTCTCCATTTTATCATACCTATGCGGCATCCATCCAATATGGTAAATATGTCCTTTTAATTCCATGATTGTGGATGCTCTTAAGTAGCGAGTTTACAAATTATTTCTAATAAATTGAGCTGACCCAAAAATGACTATAAACATGCCTTTTCACGTGGCTTCGGATTTTCTTTACCAAGAAAATCCTTCGTGTCTCCTATCCTTGCTAGCCACTTGGTAACATTTTTAATCCGTTTTTTTCCCCAAAAGAAGTGACATTTCTTTCGATTGCATTAGTATATGTTAATACTCCATATGTCATATTCATATACATCAAAGACGAACAATATGATAAAATACAAATGTTTTATATTAAATCAATAGGTTATTTTTAATATTCATAAGTAACTGGTATCACTATAATACAATGATATATTTATTTAGTGATAATATTACTGAACTAAGTTTGAAACTTATTAGCACCAAATTTTTTATTGATTAAAAAATCTATTATAAAACAAATACATCTATTAAATATATGTTTTCAAAAAGCAAATAGATGATATTCGAGGGATGGTCTTTGAATTAAGATTCCACTATTCCGATTTAAAGAATTTATCTTTTGTTGGGTTTCGTATAATTTTTTTAGGTTAAAATAACACCTAAGGTGACGTATAAAATGTTTTTTTGGCCGCACTTTAAGTGTCATATAGTGGCAACTTTCAAACACTACTTTCAATTGAGATGAAGTGTTTTTAGGATTTCTTTACTCCCAAAAAAGCACTAAATTTGCTTGAATTTGACATCTAACTCATTTAAAGTAGTGTTATAATCTCATAGTACTTGCTTTAACACCAATCATTGTAATGCACTAAGTTTGTCATTTTTAACTATAATATAGTAATATGCATCCATAATGGTAGTAAAAATCTTGGTTGTAATAGTTAGTTTAGTCATAGCTAATGGTAATTACACATTTGTAGTGTTGGTAAACCATGGTTTATCTCGCATCAACCATGTTTTTGATGTGTGGAAACCAATTTACACCTAGAATATTTTTTCTCATTGACCTTTAATTCAACTCGTCTTCTTTTTCAAAACCCATCACGATTTTGATACTTCAATCTCGATCAAAATCAAATATTGCTAGTAACCTATCATGATTTGATCAAAATCAATTAAAATCTCTATAATCTATTTCGACAAAATCCTTCAAAAGCCCTCATCTCCTTCTTCTTTTTCACCGTCAATTAATCCAAGACCACCGTGAATAGGTTTTTCTCTTGATATATAAAAAATACACGTAAAAACATCAAAATTGCAGGCTAACATGTCGGCATGAAAATAAAATAAAAGCCCAGACCGGCCACTTCAAAGAATCGGGCAGGCCAGGTAAGCCCACGCATGCCATTAGCTGCACCACGCATGTCGCAAAAGGATAAATGGGCTTGGATATTGGATCCACTTTCTTTAGGTATTAGGGTACAGAAGTAAACATTTAAAAGTACGCCATTATCAAAATTTTTGGTCGCTCCCAATATGTTTGAAGGTGTTCAGATCACAGCTCCAAAGAACTAACGTTTGCTTGATAAGAACAATGAGTTCTAGCACAGACTTAGGCCTTTCGCCAAAACCCCTTCTATTTCTCTCCTTCCATATGTTCCATATAAGTGTATAGTTAAAAATGCTCCACACTTCTTTACACTTTCCTTTTAGAACATTCCAACTCCATAATTCAAAGAGCTGAATCATAGTTGCTGGGATAGGCCAAGAAATATGAAATGCTTTGATGAAATAATCCCACACTTAGAAGTGAAAAACTAATGTTACAAGTGAATTCGAATCGCAACAAGGCTATTAAGGATTACCATTAGGAAGGAGAAGAAAAACCAGCCAGTTCAAGAGGTGCTAAAAGATCGAAGAAATGTTAATCATCTAAAACAAGTAAGATCACAAGCGCTTTTATGTACAATCGATTGGCTTAATTGAAAGATAGGATTGTCAAGTGTTGCAACTTAGAAGAGATTGTGATCATTTAGGATGAGTTCCCTGCTTCCCTCGAGCTGGTATCAAGGCTTATAAGTACCGAGGCCTGTTTGCTTGTCTTAAGAGAGTGCCTTATGAAAGTTAATTATGCATAAAGATTGCTTCGCTAGATTATACCATCTGATTGTGATATAGGCCGGAAATTTGTTACCTGACATTGTTATTTCATCCTGGTCTTATTTACATCGTGGTTAAAACATCTTAAACTTGTATTTTTCTTTTGTCTCAAATGCATGAAAATGTCTTGATCCTACATGTTCAACTACAATCACATTTTAGATACATGTAAGAAAACAAGTCAGAGGGAGATAGATTTTGGATTTATTTATGCTTGCCATAACAAGTCAACAACAGCGCTGTAACAACAGAAGAATCCGGCCGGCCACAGCCATGAGTAATCTGTGCCAAAGATGATCTGGTTGTTGTTTTCCTTGAAGTTGCTTCCTCATAACATACGCATCTTCCCCATTTTCATAAAAATTAGCTCCAGTCTCGTATTTATATCCTAATTTTTTAGTATAAAGATTAATCGCGGCACGATTACTTGTACGAACATGAAAAGAAACGTATTCAGACCCATATTCTTCTACCATAGCGTTCTGAGCAACACTCATGAGTTTCTTTGCAATTCCTAATTTACGGTGACTATGAAAAACACCTAAATTTGCAATATAACCATGACTTTCAGTACCTTCACCTTCCATCTGAGCAAAAACAAATCCAACAATGCAACCTGTATTATGTTCTTCTGCAACATAAACAATTCGTGGCCAAAAGACTATATATTCTTCATAAAAATAATAATCCCAAAGGTCTTCCTCTTGAAAACAAGGCAATTCAAATGCTTGAATTGCTGGTATATCGAACATTAATTGTTGCTTGTCTGATATCAGCCATCATTGGATATACCGAAGAGATTAAGATTGATGAAAGAAGAACAAAACAAATTTGTGAAACCTACTACGTTACACTTCCTTGAAGAAAGACATTGTCCAAATCGACCCCAAATAGTGTAGCCTACACGTAGCTAAAAAAGTCAAGGAAAACGCGTCTTATACTCTTTAACTTTTACCAAAATTTACTTAGCATTTCTGATACAGTTCCGCAATTCCATATTGATTTATACAAATTTTAGTTTATGAATGAGTCGAGTGAGATTATATAAAATAACCATTGTAATAATGGGTGGCAATTTCCCAATTTTGATGCTTGGCTGCACTTCCATATCCATTGTATACAGATCTAGATTTTAGTTACTGAATGAGTAAAGTGAGGTTTATTCTTGGAGTCCAAAGTGTATCAAACAATGACATCATTTGTTAGTTCTTTCAATGTACATATCTCATTTGTTAGTTCTTTCAATGTACATATCTGAGCCTTCTTATCAAGTTAGTCCAAATTTAATTGATTTACTTGATTGGTTTAGTGGTAGTTTTCAGTATGCTATCTGTTTGTAAATGATGGTTAGGGAAACAATGATTAGGCCGAATTTATTTGTAACTGTGTGCTAATTCCAAAGACTTGGAAACAATGGTTCACTGGTTCTTTCACAAATTCCAAAAGTTGGAGTTTGGCACCAACTATATTTCCTCAAATTTTATTCTTAAAAATATGCTAGAATTTTCATTTATGTTTCATTTGTAATTTTAAAGGTCGCATATGAAATTCAATCACGATTCAACAAATGAGTTCAACTGTGCTACAAAATACACCCATCACATCCTTAATAGCATTAGTGTGACAAACTTTATTGCAAACGGGAGATGTTAACATACAATCTGTAATCCTCTGTGAATTTGAGGCTGCACAGTACCTAAACCACATGTACATGTTTCCTGAATATAATAATCATGTTATATCAGTGCTTCAGTAAATCATAATACACATGCCAACTTCCATTATTCTTATCCACGTTAAGATCCCACATCAAGCACAGTTTTTACACTGGATTTTCGTTCCCATTCTGTCAACAGCCCCACAAACTGCACATGAGAAAAAAAATTCAACGATTAATTTTTCCAACTTATGAGAAGTGAGAAAGGAAGAAAAATTTACACTAATAAGAAGATAAAATACGATTGAAAATAGAGTTTGGATTGCAGATGAACACAAAATTGTGTCTTCTCATCCTCACCCACTTCTTGAGTTATCGAATAGTTTAGGAATGAAGGCTTCTATGTTGAACATGTAAATAACATCAGGCTTCACAATTCACGTTGAACATGCAAATACCATCAGGCTTCACAATTCAGAAATATGTTATTTATCACGCTAAACTCTACTCTAGGATGAACCTTGGGAGCTAATATTCCAGTTACTTTGATGCAATAAGCACCAAAAAAATTTCTAATACAAACCTGCCATAAGAAAGAATCTTTGTATTACCTAAGTATTTACGAAGTCAATACTGAATCTGGATAAGCAGTGGAAGCTTGTATACTTGGTGAAGCATAAAGATCTTTGTATTCATATGTGTAAAAAAAAATAATCCAACCTAAAGTAGTATTATATGATCAAAAGAATGAGAGGCTTGGATCAATACCTGCATTTGGAAGATGGGTGCATTCCTTTTATAAAGTTGTTGTAGTGTCTACCAACAAAACGAAATTACTCTTCGGAAGCGCATGGAGATACCAGAATATTAGTAGCATTGTTTCTAACATTGCGAAGAACTGTTTCTCTTTCACTTTGGTTAAGATTTTACACTCCACAGATAGGTTCTGTTTGGTTCTATTATCAAAGTCTCAAAATAGGACGCAATAACCTTTTATGTATTACACCACTCAAACTGAACTAAACGCAAACTGCTGATTCCGCTCACATCTTTGAACTGAATTGTACCTGAGTTCTTAATAAAGCATGATCAATTATGACAAAGCTAAAAGACGGCTGTTGTTGAAAACCACACATGGTAGGGGAATAAGTCATTTTCATGAGTTATTTTTGGACACTCTTTAACAGCAAGAAAAATAGTAAATTGGATTGTTTGAGTCATCAACTCACATGGATGAGTAATATTTGACTAATGCTATAACTGGACTGAACAAAAGGGCATATTATACATACCTTGTCAGCAACTGCTAATTCCCGCCCACATTTTTGGATTGCATTGTACCTGAGTTGTTAATAAAACATGATCAACTATTTATAGGTATTCTAAATAGTTGCCAAATTTTTACATCCTTGTGCATCTGTCATGTATTAATCAAGATAACATAATATGTTTCTACAAATAACCCAAGTGGCCTAATAATGTCAAACAGATCGCACAATTAAACTGGAAAGTAAGTGTGATTTGTGGTTACCTACAGGAGATCAAAGAAAATGATCCACCAGAGGCAGAAGTTGAGGGCTTGCATAGTAAATAACTGCAAGTAATCATTGAGCATTATACAAAGCAATAGGTTCTTCGTTGCCGAGCACCATAGTGAATAACTGCAAAAAAAATGAAAACATGAACTTCCAAACGAAACTAAAATGTATAACAAAAATCACCTATAATTAACATTCTTGCATACCGGAAACGAAGAATGCAACAACCCAACTCCCATCTCTCCATGAAATAGTAGTATGTTTTCTATGAATATTAACAGGAGCGGCTCTGAGAAGCGAGTCTGAACTCCCCCCTCCCACTGGTAGTCTTCATACACTATCCAGGTGACTTGATTTCCATCGAACATATACCTACACAAAATCAATAAACCAATGACATATGAATAAGCTAATCTATCAATTCAGCAACAATTAGACATTAGTATTGCATGGTAACTACTCAACCAAGCATTGAACTTCAATCAATAATCCTAATCCTACCAATTGTGTATTTAAATTATGTATATCTTAGTTTGTCAGCCAACAAATGAGAGCAGTGTTCAGGTAACACAAAATCTCCAAAATGAAACTCAATTGTTAAATTAAAGCAACACAGAAAGCTTCACTCACCTACAAAGGAAAAGGCATACCAGGTGCTATTGCATCCATTTCCTACTTGAAGCCGGTTGCTCCACATTAGACGCATGATCCTTTTGTACATCTGACGTATCCAAATCTGCAAGAATAGCACACATACACAAAACAATTCAAATCAATTTTTAAATCACTTTGGAGGCCAAGCTAACTAAAAACCACCGCAAAGGGAAGAGGTATAGGGAGTGGTCGCAGTAGATATTCTACCACAACATGCACTAAAAACATAGAAAAAAAATCATGAAAGATGAAATCATTTGAAACAACTGCACCAAAGTCCAAATAGTTGTTTGGCTGAGAAACCCAGGATCAGTGGTAAATCTGGGCCAGATAGCAGTAAGCGGTCATTTTAAGCATCAAATGTTACGTTTTTAAGACATTGAAATATACGAATACATGAGTATTCCTACACGGTACACGTCAAGTTGTCAATCAATTAGAAGATTTTTCTGTAATTTCAACCTAAAATGACATACCTTCTTTTTTCTGCAAACTGGTTCATCACTCCAAACGGAAATTGTTTTTGAGCAAGCCTCCATCAGGACCATCACAATCAGACTTGCCTTTACTTCGAAGTCTGACATCGATTTATATCAATATGAACAACAAAAGATCATAAAAAAAGTTAACCACTGAAACACAACACAACCTATCATCCAACATCAATTCCAACAACAACCCTGAGTTTGGATTGACCAAACTTAAATCAAGACGACAGATGGGATAGAACAATCCTACCTAAAACATCACTTATGAATCAAAATGCTTGAAAAAATGAACGAAGGGGAAAAAAAATCAACAAAAGATCTCAGATTTGATAAGCCCCAATAAAGATAAAGAATACTGATTACCTTGTCCAGGTTTTAGAGTCTTAATAAAAACATCCATGACAAACAAAAAAAAACTACAGTACAACCCTGAACTGGCTTAAACATACACTTCATAATCGCTGACGAAATCACCAAAATGTGCATTAAATGTAAGACTGTGGTGCCATAAAATCTTCTTAATCAAAAAAGAGCTTCTTCTTCATTTTCATGGTTAAAATGCGAACTTTGAAATTTGTTCATCTAGAATTTAGGCTTTAGTAACCCATATCGAAGTTACCAATTCCCCAAGTGTCTGATCATAGAACAATAGGAATTTAAGAAAGATAGGAGAAAAAGAGACACAAATTCATGCTGGAAGTCTTTATATCCCTAAGAAACCATCCTAGCCCTCTTTATGTCTCCCCAAATAAAATCTCAACTTTATGACTACTGTGCTTTATATTCTTGAAACATATGTTCTTTAAAAACGATAATAACGTTGTTACACACTGATCCAAAATCTATCACTATAGCTCAAAAGGTATTCGGTGATTTTAAAGTTGGATCGTGATCCAAAATATACTATTGGAAAGAAAAATATTCTTAATATGTGATTTAGGAAAAAAAAGCGTTTAGCACTAAAGTAAAAAGTTAATCTCTGCTTATTTTACAAGCCAAGTCAGGTTCACGATATCACAAATTGGCTATTCGAAAGCAGGAACAAATCTAGGGGTGAGCTAATCTGGGCTTAAGCCCAGGCCAGCCCCAAGTTCACAAACCTAGGATATTTTTTCTTCTAATTATGGGGCTTGAACAAAGCCTTTAATTCGGGCCTAATTTTGTTTCTATAGCTCCATCGGTCATCTAACACCCTCCTTAGCTTTGGCCGCTGAGTTCAGCCTTTCCGTCTGGCATCATGTCACGGGGTCAGTCCTTCGCCTCGATTTCTCCGTGCGGTACTTTTCTAGAACTCCTTTACTAGATAAGTAAGCCTTCCCTAATGAAGTTTAACACAACTTCAAGTGACTACTCAAGATCAAACTCACAAGAAACTCAAGAACAATTTAAGAACACTCAAGAACAAGGATGAATGTTTGAATAAAAGTTGTATGCTTGTATTGCTCTCCCAAACTTGGATGATTTACAAATGAAGGTGGCATCCCTATTTATACTAGTTGGGGATGCCAAGAATGTTCTAGAGAATTTCCTAGATCTTTACAAGTGTATGGCTAAGATCTACTTCTAGATTATTCTATACATATCCACATATATCTACACCATTCTAGAGTATTCTAAGAAAAGGACAAATAGAAGAAGATTCTAGAATGGAAGGCTAGCCATTTAGCCAAAGGGCTAGCCAAGGTGGTGCACAAGGGTGAGTTAGCCATGTGTTGAACCATTTGGTGCACCCTTGTGACATTCTCCCCCACCTGAATTCGCAGACGTCTTCGTCGCGTTGTACTTGTCGATGAGATCCTTGTGTTACCAAAGTAAGTCTTCATGTTCCCAACTGGCTTCACTGTCTTGTTGATCCTTCTATCGAACAAGATATTCCTTGTAAACTCGACCTGCTCTTGAGACACGTCTGTGTGACTCTATGCTTGTCTAGAGAGGTAATCATATTGAACGGAGCCCTCTTGGTAACTCCTCTAGACTCGTCATCTTGATCTGCATAGTATGGCTTCAAGTAGCTAACATGAAAGACGAGATGGATTTTCATGTGGCTCGGCAGCTCCAATCTATAAGATCCTTACCGACTTTCTTAGTGATACGAAATGGTCCCTCATACCGCCGAATGAGTCCCTTATGTACCTTCCGAAAAGCTTTGAACTGTTGCAGGTTCAACTTCAGCATGACTAAGTCATCTTCTTCGAAAGATACGGGTCTCCTTTTCTCGTCCGCCCATTTCTTCATTCGCTGGGAGGCTTTCTCCAAGTGTGCTTTGGCCAAGTCGTGCTTCTCATGCAATTCCTTAGAAAACTGAAAAGCAGCAGGGCTCTTTCCTCTATATCCTCCAGCGAGTGTGTGTGGCATCAAAGGTTGTTGGCCTATGGCCAACTCAAATGGACTGTGGCCAGATGATTCACTCTTCTGCAGATTGTAGCAAAACTGAGACAGGTCCAAAAGTTCCACCCAATTTCTTTGATTAGCGTTCGCGAAGTGTCTCAAGTACTCCTTCAATAATGCATTGGTGCGCTCCGTCTGTCAATCCGTTTGAGGATGAAAGCTTGTAGAGAAGTTAAGCTCGGACCCAAGTAACTTGAACACCTCTGTCCAAAACTTCCCAGTGAATCTTGGATCACGATCGCTAACTATTATCTTTGGAATGCCCCAATACTTGACCACTTACTTCACGAAAAATCGGGCAGCCTGTTCCACGGTGCAATCTGTTGGTGCAGCGATGAAGGTAGCATACTTGGTAAACCTGTCCACGAACACCAAGATTGACCCCAAGCCATCCACCTTGGGTAAGGCGGAGATGAAGTCCACTGATAAACACTCTCATGGTCTATCTGGCACTGGTAATGGCTCTAGGAGTCCTCCTGACTTCTTGTGTTCTACCTTGTCTTGCTGGCACACCAGGCACGTTCGAACATAAGCGTACACGTCGTCTTCCATCTTTGGCCAGTAATAGCTTGCTTCCAGCAAAGCCAACGTCCTTCTCTGATCAGGATGGCCTGCCCATCGGGTGTCATGACACTCGTGCATTAGTTCACGCCTCAGGTTCCCATGCCTAGGTATGACCATCCGGTTCCCATGTGTGAATAAGAGACCGTCTTTCAGCCAGAACCGACGAGTCTTCCCTTTATCTACCGCATGAATGGGGCTCTTTGCAAAAGTGTCTTGTTACAAGCCTTCCCGTACACGATCCAGAATGGTGCCCGATAATTTATTGATGTCAGCTACACGTTCCAAGGCAAGGATGGTAAGTTCTGCTTTTTGGCTCAATGCATCAGCAACATAGTTTGTGCGTCCTGGCTTGTACTCGAACTTCATATTGAACTCGGCCAGGAAGTCTTGCCACCTTGCTTGCTTTGGAGATAGCTTCTTCTGAGTCTGGAAGTAGCTAGTAGCCACATTGTCAGTAAAGACCATGAAGTATGACCCTAAAAGGTAGTGCCTCCATGTCCAAAGGCAGTGTATGACAGCGGTCATCTTTTTCTCTTGCACCGTTACCGTGGTTCCGCATCATTCAGCTTCCGAACTTCGAATGCAAGTGGCTGTCCTTCCTGCATAAGTATTCCGCCAATAGAAAAGTCGAAAGCATCAGTGTATACCTCAAAAGGCTTGGTGTGATCAGGTAATCTTAAGACTGGCTCTTTCACAACCGCGGTCTTAAGATACTCGAAAACAGCTTGGCACTCTTCACTCCACGTCCAAGTCCTGGCTTTCTTTAACAAATCAGTAAGTGGTGCTTCTCTCTTCGAGTATCCCTCGACGAATCTTCGGTAGTAGTTGGCGAGTCCTAGGAAAGACCGCAACTGAGCCACTTTGGTAGGCGGTTCCCACTCCTTGATAGCCTTGATCTTCTTTTCCTCCATCCAGATTTGTCCATCAACTATACAATGTCCAAGGAAGGACACTTTGGGATGAGCGAATGAGCATTTCTCATTCTTCACATATAAAGAGTTCTCCCTCAATACTTGGAACACGATCCGCTAGTGTTTGAGGTTCTCATCCAAAGTGTGGCTATAAACGACGATATCGTCAAGGTACACGACTACGAACCGATCGAGATATGGGTGGAAGACCTTTTTCATCAAAGTGCAAAATGTGGCAGGAACATTGGTTAGACCAAAAGGCATAACTAAAAATTCGTAAGCTCCGTACCTCGTAACACATGTGGTCTTCGGCACGTCCCCTTCTGCTATTCGAACTTGATAGTATCCCGACCTCAAGTACAGCTTTGTGAAATATCGAGCACTACCCAACTGATCGAACAAGTCTTCAACTCTGGGAATGGGGTACTTGTTCTTCACAGTGACTTTGTTTAAGGCTCGGTAGTCGATGCACATCCGAAGAATTCCATTCTTCTTCTTCTGAAACAACACAGGAGCTCCAAAAGGGGCCTTAGAGGGTTGGATGTAGCCGACATCCAACAGTTCCTTGAGTTGCTTCTTCAACTCCTCCAACTTTGGCAGGTCCATGCGATATGGGGCCATGTCGGGCGGCTTTGCTCTAGGTTCCAACTCGATCTGATCATCCACCTCCCTCTTAGGTGGTAGTTGCTTGGGCAACTCGGCTGGCATCACATCCTGGTACTCCTGCAAATCCTTTTGCACCTCCAATGGAACGACCTCGTCCAGTACTTCACTTTCCTCCATTATGGATGTTACAAAGGTTGGTTCTCCCTTCTGAACGCCTTTCTTCAGTTGTAGAGTCGACAATGCCCTCGAGCAAGTCTCATTGGTCCTGGTGGCTGGGATCACACAAGGGGATTTCTTGTCACTGATGCTGACCACTCCGAGGCAAGGCACCACGGCTACCTTGGCACGATCTAAGAATTCCATCCCGAGGATAACTCTAAAATCGTCCATCCGTATTACCATAAAGTCGGTAGTTCCTCTCCACGCGCCAACCTTCATATCGACCCCCTTAGCCGCTCCGTGAACATGTATGGCTTCTAAGTTTACCGCCTTGATGGTGCTCGAATCTTCCTCGACCTTCAACTTCAATCTATCGGCTTCTCCCTTAGAATGAAGTTGTGTGTTGCACCTGAATCGACCACTGCCTTGGTCTTCTGCTCGTTTAGACTTATGTCCACATACATAAGTCCTTTTTTGGTACTCTCCTTCGGTGCTGGATGCTTTGCCTTTGGATGGATTTTGATTGCGCTCAACCGAACGGCTCCCAGGTGCCAGTCTTCGATTTTCTCTTCTTGCTCCGCAATCAGGGAGTTGAGCAAGTTCCTCTTGGGACAACTGTGAGCAAGATGGTCACCTTGGAAAATGAAGCATTTCTTCACACGGTTATCTTGCTTTCCTTTCCACCCATTATTTGGCTTGGACCCTTCGTGGCTAGTTTGTGGCTTATCATGGTAGTTCCTGTCTCCCCCACCCTTTCCTTGTTGAAATGGCTTGGATGACTTGTTCTTGGCAAGTTGATCAGGCTTGCTTGAAAAGTCATCAAGTTTCTCAACGGTACTCAACGCGGTGGACAAGTCAGTAAGACCTCTTCGTTGAAGTTCCATAGCAGCCCAACGTGGTAATCCACGATTAAAGTGGTAGAAGCGGTCCTTATCTGACATGGTCAATATGTCTAACATAATGGAATTGAACTGCTTGACATAATCGGAAATGGTACTTGTACACTTCAAACTTTTGAAGTTAGTCCCGAGCTGTATGCTCAACGTTCTCCAGGTAGAACATGGCTTTGATTTCCCTTTTGAATTCCGCCCAAGTAGTGATGGTGCAGACTCCTCTCTCAATCTCTGCATATTTTCTTCTCCACCATAATAGAGCATCTTCAATTAGGTACATGGTCGCAGTGTCGACCTTTTCTTGCTCATCATCAAGGCCCGTGGCCCTGAAGTACCTCTCCATGTTCCATAGGAAATTTTCCAGCTCCTTGGCATCCCTTGCACCGGCGTATTCCTTTGGTTCCGGCACCCTCACTCTAGATGGTCCACGAACCGCACCTCCTCGGATCAGGGTCTTTAGCTCATCAATTTGAGCTTGCAGCATCCTCACATCTGCACCCATCTCGTTCCGATACGCCTCAAAATAAACCTCCATCGATTTCTCCAAATCTTCTATGGTAGCACTTTGTTGATTCATGGCTTCCTCAAAGTCCATGCTCAACTTTTCTACCATCTCCGTATTGGAAGACACATTTTCTTCCAATGATCCAACACGAGCAATAATACGGGGGCCCACTGACCTATCTCGTTGTTGTTTCTTTTTCTTCTGAGCCCTCCCATCATCAACGTTAGTGATAACAACATTTGCATCATTTGAAGACATAGTGAGAGATCTTACTGAGAGTAGTGTGAACTTAGCTCTAATACCAGTTGTCACGGGGTCAGTCCTTCGCCTCGACTTCTTCCGTGCGACACTTTTCTAGAACTCCTTTACTAGATAAGTAATCCTTCCCTAATGAAGTTTAGCACAACTTCAAGTGACTACTCAAGATCAAACTCACAAGAAACTCAAGAACAACTTAAGAACACTCAATAACAAGGATGAATGTTTGAATGGAAGTTGTATGCTTGTATTGCTCTCCCAAACTTGGATGATTTACAAATGAAGGTGGCATCCCTATTTATACTAGTTGGGGATGCCAAGAATGTTCTAGAGAATTTCCTAGATCTTTACAAGTATATGGCTAAGATCTACTTCTAGATTATTCTATACATATCCACATATATCTACACCATTCTAGAGTATTCTAAGAAAATGACAAATAGAAGAAGATTCTAGAATGGAAGGCTAGCCATTTAGCCAAAGGGCTAGCCAAGGTGGTGCAAAAGGGTGAGTTAGCCATGTGTTGAGCCATTTGGTGCACCCTTGTGACAATCAGGTTATGATTCTTTAGGATGCTGGGACTTCTTTTGTTTTATTTGGATTTTTCAACCGTCTTTTCCATTTCCCAAAGTCAGACAAAAATAACCATATATAGGTAAACTAAGGTTTTTTTTGTGATATACACAAATCTTTGAAAAGTACATGCTTCAAAAAAATTTCTTAAAAAAATATGAATCTAACAAAAGTGTATTCCCAAAAAAATTCTTATAGAAGATCCGTAATGTGATCTGAAAATTTTACCCTGTCATTATAAGATAATGGGATTAGTAGACGAAGTAAGATCTAGGCCGAAGCAATACTATTGAGTATGTCCAACCCATATCCTTACGTATGCAAGTTCGTACTTTAAATGGATATGATAAACCGAATGTATAGTCATAATGAAAAATAAAACAACTACGTTTTTTTTCCGAAAGGATCAGGTAGAATCAATTTTTTACTCCTTTCTTGTTTCTAACGTTAAACTGTGAACATAAAAAATCATCGTATGATGTATGCAATATTCACATGATGTATTGTTTTTCATCATGTAAATATTGGATTGATCTTATGGTCACAGTCTAATATTCACATGATGTATGCAAGTAAGCAATCATAAATAGTATAAAAGATATAAAATGTTTAAATAATTTGACATTAATATTTACATGGTTCGGTGATGTCTGCTCCACGGGGTATTGGATGATATTTCACTATAAAATCTCAAGAAAATCACAAAGATCATCAAGATCAAATGATTCTGATGAGCGAAAGAAAGATCATGCATGCTTACAAGATAACTCACTCACCTAACTCTCACAATTCTCTGTACTGTTTTTCTCTCAAATTGTCGACCCCTCCTCCATAGGTTGAGTTAGGTATTTATAAAGTAAACTCCGCATCTCACCATTTTTCTAACTGTATCCTACTATGCCATCTAGAGCGCACCTTGCTAGTTAGCTCCGCAAGGAAAGGGTGTAGACTCTCCTTCTCTCGTTTCCTTCACGCGGAAATAAACGTGTCACAGCTACGGTTTCTCCTCCTGTTTAACCAACCGAGATCCTCATATCCCCCACCCCATGGTATGTGTAGATAAAATAAACTCTTGCCTATCTGCTTTATTTCCGTTCCTAGCATGCTCGACACATCTTCTATCGATAAAATAAGTCCTAATTGCTTGCTTCTTCCCGTACACTGTATGTCTGACATGTGCTTTGCATGTAGCGGGTATTGTCAGTCCTGGATGGCCAGCTGTCCTTTCTCTGACACGTCTAATCAACCGGCAAAGAGACCAATCTCAGCAGTTGACCTGGATTTAGTGTACGGTGGAGATGGTAAAAAATGCCTTTTGACCTGGATTTAGTGTAATGCATTTGCGTCTTTCTGGTGCTTCTGTCTCGAGATTATGGCAAGTGTATGATGGAGATTATGTACCTACAGTGCTGATCGAAACAAAGCAACTAGTGCTTTATCATCCGTTGTACAGCAGATACGCTGGACTGTTTCAATTGTTAAATGTGGGCAAAACTTTTATGAGATCGTCTGCAAAGTATATATGGTATATAATTCTCGTATTAAACTATGGACAGCACCATTTTGCACAAGGATTTGGTCGCGTTTACCAACACTGATTCTTCTTAACTTTGTGAGAAATTTTACTAGTAAGTCTCTATTTTTATATTTGAAGAACTTTACTCATATAACTTCAACTTGAATGCAAATAAGCATAGACTCTGATAGTGGCCGGATTCTGGGTTCTTTTGAAGGTAGCGTGGTATCCTCTAAGAGATCACTTGATAAATAGTGACGTATGCACTGTTTTTGCTGTGCTTTGTTTATGCCAAAATTCTTATTGACATGAACAACCAATAAATTGGTAAAATACAGTAAATAGAAAGATCTTAACTAACATTTTGATACACAGAATCCTCTTTAAAATCAATTAATTAGAAATGTTTCAATTAACCATTTATTTTCTTATCAAACATTTGATCAAATTACAGTCCCTAATTCAATATCTAATTCATGATCTTTATATGTATAGAAGATGAATCAAGATAGTGAAACTTTTAAATAGTATCTTACACAATAAATACATACATAATAATCTTTTCTTTCTTCTCTGATTTCTCTTCCTTAGCCTATTCTTCTTTCAATTTTACGACCCCCTCTCTACTGAATGATCTCTTCTATTTATAGATTATCTAATGGGTCCCTCTTGTCCCGATACCTTCTTTCATTCTCCTTATTATCTTTTGATCGGGATGATTGTATGGTTGACAGGTCATGCTCTTTTTTTTTGGTCCGTTACCTTGTATGATTAACACGTACTCTTCGTTCTTTGAGAATCATCTTTGTCCCGATCATAGGTGTCAATCATGTGGTTAAAGTAATAAAAATAATTATTGCCTTTACTTTCCCGTTCCATGTTCACTAATTACTCTTACTTTCCCGTTCAATAAGCATTTAATGCTATCTGTTTCGATCAGTGTGATACTACTTTCTCGATCTTTTCATACGGTTTTGATTGTGTGCTTCTCGTTCTTCTTAGAACCACTGCTTCTTTCCTTAATCATCTTACACGTGTCGTCCTCCTTTTATTTCCTAACAACTTGCCCCCTTCTTCTTCTTTTTTTCAAAAACTTTTAACGGTCGATCCAAGGTTTTGGAAAAAGTAGAAGAATAATTATTACCTTCCGCTTTACCATTACTTCTTTTCACACGTTATGCGAATTTTTCGCAGGAAGTAACTTCTATTATCACGTTTGTCTCAGTTACCTTTTTTCGAGGAAATCAAATCTTTGCCTTGATTAACACCTTTTCAAATTGTGACGGTTTCTATTCTTTTCTTTAAATACGATGCAGTCTTTTCCACTTCTGTCTTTACTTCTTATAGTTGCTGCTCTTTATCTTCCTTAAAATTTTCAAATACTTTCGTTCTCCCAACTGTTCAGGAGCTTTTAGCATCAACCACATTTATTCTACTTTTGATCAAGTAATTGTTTATCTTCTTTTTCCATGTATATTGAGGATTTTAACCTCCAGTATCTTATTTTGATATTTAACCATGATTAGCTTTTAACAGATATGATTGAACTGATAATTGCTTTTGATTTTTATGATTGTTTCTTTATGATCTATGATGATTCCTCCATACATTGATCCTTTAAAATTTTCTTTTCAGATAAAAACATTATATCTTCCAGAAATCCCAATGCTGCTGGTGATCACCAAGAAACCGGAAGACCTTCAAGAATTCCTTCTTCTAGATATGCTGTGTCTTGGTCTGTTCGTAACCCAGCTCCCGATGCTTCTATAACTACCAGTCTTTCCCCCAGAAATAAGAGGGCTCATGCCACTTATAGTTATCGGTCGATGAATATTGAGGATTTCAAGAGATGACATGCTCTTGAGTGATTTAAAGTCTCACTCTATGACAAAAATAGTGATATACTGACTTTAGGAGCAATTCAGAGCTTTAACTATTCTTCCCATAGTTTATTAATTTCAGCTGGTCCTTTAGAGGCCGGACTTCGTCTCCCACTATATGAAGAAGAAATTCCTTTCCAATTTGAAGTTCTTGCATCTCGCGGTGATTCTCCTCATGGTCAAGCTCGATCCATTACACAATATAATGGAAATTGGTGGCGTATCCTTGATGAGTGTAGCCTCCGAAGTGAAGGGCGAACAAATCTTACTTGTTACGTTCCAAATTTTGTAGAACGTGACAATTATACAGTTGAAAATTTTCATTCTACATACGTAAATGGTGTCAGTATCAGGAATTTTATGAAGTGGAGCGTTAGCCCTGTTCGTAAGTGTCTTACGGGATTTGCCTTATTATATGAGGTTGACGATCCAAAAATCAAGTTTATTCCATTTACCAAAATTGATTTTCCCACAAAAGAAAGAATTCTTCAAGATCATGACTATAAGTGGTATCGTACCCCAATTATAATTGAAGGTCCTTGGGTTTTTGGTAACATTTCCAAAGATGAAATTCAAAGGGTTCGTAAACGTTTCCCAAGCTATTGCCCTTGGCGGTTAAATTTCGATGACTACAAGTTTGAATATAAGCTTCGTTCTCTTCTTTCTTTTAGTATTGTCCCGAGCTTCCATTGAATTTTTTCTTACGGGACAAATGTTTTTGCTTCAGGTTGAACCCGATTCCGAACTTCAAACTGAAGTTCATCCTCCTCGCCCAAGCCTCGGTATTCAGATCGTTGAAGGTAGGCAAAGAATTGAGGAAGAAGTTATTGAAGGTAAGTGGAAACGAAAATTGGTTCTCCCTGAGAAAAAGAAAAAGAAACCAAAAAGACCGTTGTACCTTTCTGAAGTAGAAGAAGGGGAAATTAGAGATTGCTTTGTTGAAGGGAATAGCAGTTCCGCTCTTATCTTAGCTGCGGGACAAAACGTTGAAGGTTCGGTCCAAGCAGAAGTTTCGGGACAGCACGTCATCATTGATGCTGTTCCTGTTAGCGTGGGGGAGCCAATTATTTCTTCGGACCAGCCTTCAATAGCTCAATCTATTTCTGAAGCTGTTCCAGCTACGGGACAGAACGTTGAAGGTTCGGTCCAAGCAGAAGTTTCGGGAGAGCGTCATCATTGATGCTGTTCCTGTTAGCGTGGGGGAGCCAATTATTTCTTCGGACCAGCCTTCAATAGCTCAATCTATTTCTGAAGCTATTCCTAATACTGCTGCTCATACCGGCTTCTATGATTCCTTTTCTCCCCTTCCTTATAATTTCGACATAGAGCCAATTGCTTCAAATAGTGGTACAATGACAGTTTTTACTGGATTACCTCAATAAGAAGCAGATGATATTGCTGTTGAAGAAGAAAATATTGAAGAAGTGAATGTTGTTGTTGATGTTATTGTAGAAGAAAAGACAAATGAAGTTACTGAAGAAGCGGATGCTGAAAACATAGCTCCTAATACTTCAGTTACAGATGTCCCTAATGTCCCGAACCTCCTTATAGATAAAAATACTTCCGGAGTTATTCATGAATCAAATGCACCCACGGGACATTGGTTCATTCTTCCACTAATGCTGATAGGGCCGATGTTAACATGCCTGATGCTGAACCTTCTGCTCAAAGGTCCTTCTCTGAAGTGGATCTAAATAAGGAATGAATGAAGGAATCAACCTTGCTGGTGATGAGGATGAAGTTTTCAAGTGGTTTCTTTCTAAAGGACTTCTGAATACTTCCGCATGTCCCGATTCATTGAAATCTGATAGTTCTTCGATGTCTAGGCTGCGGAATTCACTTGGTGCTGTTCTGATAGACACATTTTAGTGTCTAATTTGCACCTTAATTTCTAGTGAGTTAGTATTCGATTTTGTGTCTATTACGTGTTTTATTGCTTTTGTAGGTACATTAGAAGAATAAAGATTTGTGGAAAAATTGGCTCAAAAAGTGTTCAAGGCACCCGGGAAAATGGATCAAGGCACCCACACTTTGGATTGGGGCACCCTTGGATCGGGCTGAGCTGGATCGGGTCAACCCAGCGGGTCAACCAGGCGAGTCAACCTAGCGAGCCAGCGAGTCGACTCGGCCAATCCAACTCAGCGGGAATCGCCGGAGTTTCAACTGTGTACGCTGTTTCAATTGAGTTATGGATTGTTCTCTTCCAGATTGTTCCACACGCTAGAAGATATCCCATACAAGTCAGAACCATCGAGAAACAACAGAGAAATCCCGTAAAATCAGTTGAAAAATCATGTATATGGCCGGAATTAGGTTTCGATTCGGTTTGGGATTTGTGGGATATTCTAGAGAGTTCTATTAGGTTTAGAACTCTCTCTAGGGTTTCTACTATCTATAAATACCAAGAGAAGCCAAGAGAATCGAGGACAAAAGCTTAGAGAAGATTTTAGAGAATTCCGGTCACTATTCCGTCACCGCCGACGAGCTGCTGCTGCACCGGCCGGCTGTTCTTCATCCATCACTGCCGGAGAAGAAGACTCAGTAACATTTATAAGTGTTGCTGATTTGAATTTTCCTGTTGTCTATTGCTTCAAACCATTTGTTGCTTAAACTTTTCTGTAACAGCTGAACCCTCTCCTGTAACGCTTATAAGCGTATCAAATCAGCTGTTACAGCGTTATTCAACCTTGTAATCAATATTTTGAGCAATGAAATCAACTTTTGAGCAAGTTTTCTTCACCATGAGCTAAGTCTATTTACTGGGATGATGGATAAGGTAATTTTCTCAATTTTATGTGATTTAATTATTTTCTAATAATTATTTATAATTCTTTTATCATTAAAATTGCATAGTTTTGAATAGTAAAACGGTTTTCTTTCAACAGTTGTGCTTTTGCTTGATGGATTATGCTTAGTTAATTAATTTTGATAGTCCATGCTTGTGATTTACCTCTGTTTGTTAGCATAACAAAACCAATTTTGGCAATTATTTGGGCTTCAATTAATTTAAAAAGAATTATCTGATTAATCACATAGGTTGTTAGAATTACCTGATTCCTGATTCCTGGTATTTTTAAAATTATTCAAAAATCATCTTTAGGTTATTTAGTCTTTTTCTTACTTCTGGAATTTTCTAGAATTAGTTTAAATCATTATTTTCTAAAATCATCACCTTCACAAGTTCGAGAATCGAACCTTTATTTACCACTTTCTAAAATTACATCATGTTCCAATGGAGGATGCTCGGGACGCCTGGTTCGAAAGCGAATGCTACGATCAATCGTTCCCACTAAATCCTCCTTCTTATTTAAATGAAGTTCTGGATATTGCAGAGGGTCCATCATATTCTTTCCCGCAGCAAGCTCTTGCTCAGCTTAAATATGGCACCGATTGCCTATTCGCTTCGTATAATTTTTATAAAGCTCGGGCCATAATGATGGAGCTATTGTTCAAGAACGAAGCAGAGAGGGTGAAGCGTGGAAATGATGATTTGCAGCAAGAAAATGAAAATCTCAAGCAGCAAAACAACTATTTTTAACAAAAACTTCAACAACAACAACAACAACAACAACAAGAACAACAACAACAACAACAACAACAACTTCAAAGTTTGAGGATCAAAATCAAAGTCTTCAAAGTCAGAATCAAGGTTCGTTCCTTACCCCTTAGTTCGTACCTATTATGGGTTCGTACCTCTATAGGTTCGTACCATCATTTTTTTTTTTTTTTTTTTTTTTTTTTTTTTTAAGATTTGAATTTCATTTATGGGATCAGTGGGAGACTTAGAATCCCTATTTTGGTTCGAGCGTAGGATGATTCAGTTGAACAATCATGCAAAAGAAGTAAATATGGAAATGGAATGGGTTAAAGGGAAATTAGCACAGTTGTCCGATAGTATTGAGTTGAATACTTGGAGACGCAATAGAGCTGAATCGAAATATCAAGAAGCTCTGAAAACTTTAACTCCTAAAGAAACTGAGTTGAAGTCGATAGCTAGAGGTATATGCTTGAGTTATATGCCTGTTTTGGTTAGGGTATTATATGGTTTATCTAATACTTATTCTGGTTTTCAGGGTTAGAAAAGAAGGTCAATGAAGCTAATGCACGAGCAACAATAGAAGAGGCTGAACTCAATGTTGCGAATAGCACAATAACAAATATTACTGAAGAGTTGAAGACTTCGGAAAAGAACGTAGCTCTTAGTGTACTAAAGCTTCGGGATTTGCAAAGTCGTTTGAGTGTTGAGACTTCTAAGGTCGAAGCTCGTGAACAGGAAATTGTAAAAGAGCAATCAAAATATGAGGAGATATTAAAGGAATTAAATGCTGAAAAAGATCAAAGATCCTGCTTGGGTAAACAAGTAAAAAATTATCACCAAAAAATTAAAGATCTTCAATCAGAAATTGATTACGGACGTGCTTATACAAGTTGGGTGAGAGAAGATGCCAAGGCAAAAATTGCAATGTCATTTAATGCTGCCTTGGATCGTGCTCAAGCCGATCCCTCTGTATTGAATGGTCGCGCTCCTATCCCGAAGGTTCCGTCTCAACCGTCTCAACGCACCAATTCCGAAGCCTAGTTATACTTGTTCTTTGTTCGAATGCTCATAGCTTCATCTTTTGATATTCTTTTCTTATGTCCCTATCCTTTTGTATCTTGAGTTTTGACATACTTTAGTTGGAAACTTCATTTTGTGACTTTCTTCTATTGTACTTGGATATGCTTTTAATATTGTTCCTGCATAAGAGATGACGGTTACGAAATATTTAGGTTAATCATATTGTTTCATGAGTACAATGGATCGAAGTATATATACCTCAAAACATGTAATTCGAGATCCCACACACACGAAACAAACCCGGGCCAGGGGTAAGATACATGGTTGGTCCCGAACGTAATCTTAAACTGATAACCATAAATTAGGTATTCCTTCTTTATTAGAATCTCACAATTATTAAAATTCTATAAGGACATTTACCTTTTTGTTTATATTACGATTGTATCGCTAATCGTAAGCGCTTTCCAGAATATGATATTCCTGGAATAATTGAATCATAATTGTGTCGCCAATCGAAGCGTTTTCCAGAATAAGGTGTTCCTAGTGTAATTGAATTTTGATTATGTCACTGATAAGTGCATAATTTATACATTTTAAGTATCATTTCCTTATTCTTATTTGCTAGATTTTGTGTGAATTACCTTGTTTTATTATTACTTTTCTAGTTTGTGCGTTTTATTAGGTTACGTCTCTGAAACAAGCGAAATGGAGCTTTATAAGAGAAGAATTGCCAAATACCCAGTATAGCTCAGCCCATTCCACGATTTCTACCCTCCATCTTGTAGAGAATTAAATTACGAATCCAACGGCGAAAGAACAAGGTCATTCCGACTTCGTATGAGAAAGTTACGAGCAAAACAAGAATTAGGGGCAAATTGGTCATTTACTAGGAGTTACTATTTACACCCCTTCATAAGCTAAGGGCCAGCTGAATTCAAATATGGTTATGGGCACCCGCACTATTACTCAAGGCTGCCAGATTTTTAAAGTTATTAAGGGCGCCATCTTTTCTCCTAATTCAAATCATGAAGATTGATCATAATCGTGATCAAATGATGATGAGGTCTGATGATGATGATGGAGAAGATGGCATTGTTTGTGATCGATGTTTCGAGGCAGAGATGATTGTGAGATTGAGCTTGATTGAATGGGTCAGTGAGTTCATGGTGAGACAAAGCTCGGGAGTATGAAAGATCGAGTTATTGGTGGTTTGTTTGCTGTCATTATGGGTAATTGGTAACGGAGACAAAGACTCAGCTTGAGACTGTGGTGTTGATCTTTGGGAAGTGATGGTTTGGTCGTGGTATTTAGTGGTTGGAGTAGATGGTGGCTGTTGTTACTCGTGTTCCTGATGGTGATCATCTCGAGTCTGCATTTGCAGGCAGTGAAGTGGCTGTGGTGTTTCATGACAGTCGAGTCTGTGGTGAGCTCAAGAGAAATTAATGGTAGTTTTATTAATGATCGAGTATGGCAGTGAAGTGATGCTGAGATATTGATGGAGGAGTTCGTGATGGAACAGCAGTGAGAGTGGTTTAGAAAGGATCGAGTTGATGGTTCTGTTGATGGAGCTCGAGCTTGGCAGTTGAGTGAATGGAAGTCAGTGATGCTCAGTAATGATCAGAAACTTGATGATGGTTATGTTGTGATGAGTTCGAGACTTGAGTGGCAAACAACAGGATTGGAGAAGAGTTGAGTTTGAATGGGACACGGTTAGACTTGTTTCACAAGGAAAGTAGGTGGTCGGTGCTATCCTAATTCAATTAGGATTCTGTAAGACGTGACCCAATCTCTATAAATAGAGCTGAGACAGGCACTTTTGAGACATCGAGAGATACATATACAGAGAATAGACCTTCACAGAACATTCAGAAGAAGCTTCACGTACAAGAGACTTTCGGATAGAATTGACGAAGTCGGAGGAACAATGAAAAAGGTTAGTTTATTTTTCTTAATTAATTTTTATGGCTTTTGAGAAAGCCATGTTGGGCTAATTCCCTTGTTAGGGCGAAAGGATGAACTTGTAGAGATGATTTTTATTTGTGTTTCGAAACTAGGGTTCTTAACTGTATGAACTAAATATTATTAATTTGTCTCTCTCTCAACGTTTTACCGTCTCGATGATTTTTCATGTTCTATGCCACGTATAGTTCATTGTTTGATTAGTAGAAGGACTCGTTGAAACCTCGTATTAAATCGTTTTATGAATAATCTCTGACTTTTAATGCCATGTATACTTAGTACTTTCGAAATTCTACTTTAGGTTGAGAACAAACAATTCTTTCCGAAAATTCTTTCTTTAGTGCTTAATTAAAAATCTTCCGTGTATTAGTAGCTAGATTTGATACTGTACATGAGTGAAATTGAGACCCTATGTGACGAACACAATTAAACCCTGACGTACAACGGATTCCCGGAACCTTAACATTTCCCTCGTACTGTTTTCAAACTTTATTAAATAATTTTAATTCATTAGTTAATTTAATTATTTATAAAAATAAAACCTAAAAAAAATATATTTTAATCCAAACTCCTCGTGGAAACGAACCGTATTTTCTATTGTCTACATCTTTCGACACTGTGCGCTTGCGGTAAAACAAAGTCGGTTTTCCGACGCATCAGTCACCAAATGTAGCGTTTTCCAGAATAAGGTGTTCCTGGAATTGAATTTTGATTATGTCGCCAATCGTAGCGTTTTTCCAGAATAAGGTGTTCCTGGAATTGACTGTTATTTTAAATATAACTTCATAAAAAATCTTATCATTAGATAAAGTGCTGAATAAAAATTTGTATACCTGTATTGGTCACCATAGCTGTACTGTTTAATCATGGATAATAAAGTTTTAAGTATTGTGCGTTCCATGGTGTTGTAAGATTTCTCCTTGCATATTCCGAAGATTGTATGATCCTTGTCCTGCTGATGCTTGTATTATGTACGGACCATCCCAGGTTGGTGCGAGCTTCCCTGCACTTTTGTCCCGAAGGTATTCTGTGATTTGTCGTAAAACATATTGTCCTTGGACAAAGTTTCGTGACTTGACCTTTTTGTGGTAATTCCGTGCCAACTTTCTTTGATAATTTTCCATTTTCTGGAGTGCCACCTCTCTTTTTTCTTCTAAATCATCTAACTTTTGTAACATTAAATCTGAATTTAGATTTTTCTCCCATGCTTCTGTTCTAGTTGTAGGTAGAATGACTTCTGTTGGGATAACTGCTTTTGTCCCGTAGGTAAGAAGGAATGGTGACTCTCCAGTGGATTGTTTTCTTGTGGTACGATACGCCCATAATGTGTTATGCAATTGTTCACACCATTGTTTGTAATTTCCATCCAATGTTTTCTTCAAATTTGTTGCGATTGTTTTATTTGTGGATTCAGCTTGTCCATTACTCTGGGGATAGAATGGTGTGGATTTGTGTTTCTGAATGTTAAATGCTTCAAATAGCATATCAATGTTCTTTCCTTGAAATTGCTTTCCATTATCAGAAACTATGGCTGATGGAATCCCAAATCTGCAGATGATATCTTCAAATAAGAATGTGAACACATCGATGTCTCTGATTCGAGCTAATGCTTTAGCTTCTACCCACTTGGTAAAATAATCGGTGGCCACAATTAAATATTTTCTCTTTTTGGTCCCTTTTCAACTAACGGACCAACAATATCTACCCCCCATTTTGCAAATGGCCATGGACTGAGTATAGAATAAAGCTCTGTGGCAGGTGCTTTGATTTTCTTTGCGAATCGTTGACATTCTTCACACCTTCGTACCATGTTTTTTGAGTCCTTAAGCATGGATATCCAATAATAACCTCGAGCTTTAGCTTTTAATGCGAGTGAACGTCTTCCACGGTGGTTTCCCGCATCTCCATAATGTATTTCTTTGAGTATCCGTAATCCTTCCTTTTGTGATAAACATCGGAATAATGGCGCGAGGAATGAGTTACGATACAAATACCATCCCGAAGCTGGTAATTATCCGATTTGAGTTGAATTTTTCTCGCTTCTTTAGAATTTGAAGGCAATATTTTATCTTGTAGATATTGATGAATCGGAATCCTCCAATCTGGTTCATTTGGTTGATCATCTACTTGTTGAGGCATAGGTGCGGCATTTTGTATTGCGGGATCATTAATTTCTTCTATCACATCTTCTTCTATGTTATTAAGTGCTTTTATCTGTATAGATGGTTCATATATTCTTCCGACTTTTATAGTTGTGATATTAGGATCGTTTACCATGGAGGAAATGAATGCCAGTGCATCAACATGTCGATTTTTGTCTCGGGACAGATGCCGAAAAATAATGTTTGGGATTTGATTTGCTAAGGTTTGAACAAGGTTTTTATATTGTACTAAATCTTCATCAAGTGTTTGTTATTTTAATTCAACTTGTCGAATTACCAATTGTGAATCACTTGTGAGTCGAACATAGCTGATTCCTAGATCGATGATGAGTTTTAGAGCATGAACAACATCTTCATATTCTACTATGTTATTTGTGTGTTCTTCAAACTCAAGACGAAATGAATATGTCATCCGTCCTCCCATTGGTGCAGTAATCACAATGCCAATTCCTGCTCCTTCCTTATTTCGGGACCCATCAACAAAGACTTCCCACCTTTGAGAATTTGTTGAGTTCAGAATATCTTGTGGGTCTTCTTCCTCGCATCATGGTAATCCTTGAATTTCATATTCTTTTTCAATCGGGAAATCCGCAAGGAAGTCAGCTAAAACTTGAGATTTTTGTGCGGTTTGCAACTCATAAATGATGTTGAATTGTTCTAGCTGGGTGTTCCATTTTGCGATCCTTCCTACTTTTCCTGTATTCTTTAATACTGATTCACGAACATAATGTGTGAGAAAATAGGTACGTAACTTATGAGTGGCAAAGACCAATGATAAAATGAGTTGTTCGATTTTAGCGTAATTTCTTTCTGCTGAATTAAGGGTTTTGCTGATGTAATATATTGGTTTTTCTATTTTCTCATTAGTACGTACCATCACTGCGCTGATTGCATCTTCCGTTGCCGCTATGTATAAAGTTAATATTTCTTCAGGTTCCAGTTTCTGTAATGCTGGTAATGTTGCCAGATGAATTTTTATGTTTTGGAATGCTTGTTCACATCGATCGTTCCAATCAAATTTGTTTTTCTTCTTAAGTATATCAAAAAAGGGTTTCCACCGTTCTGATGATCTAGCAATAAATCTGCTTAAAGCGGCCAAACATCCATTTAATTGTTGTACACTTTTAATGCTATTGGGTGATGGCATATCTGTTATTGCTTGAATCTTTGCTGGATCGACTTCAATTCCATTTTTTGTAACCAAATAACCCAAAAAACGTCCCGAAGTAACACCAAAAATACACTTCTCCAGATTAACATTCATCTTGTATTTTCGTAATGCATCAAAAATTTCAGTGAGGTCTTGTAGATGATTGATGGATAATTTACTTTTTACCAACATATCATCCACATAAACTTCTATAATTTGCCCGATCCAAGGTTTGAATATTGCATCAACCAGTCGTTGATATGTTGCTCCCGCGTTTCGTAATCCAAATGGCATCCTGGTATAGCAATACAACCCCCATGGAGTGAAGAATGCCGTATGTTCTTGATCAGCTTCTGCAAGTACAATCTGGTTGTATCC
This sequence comes from Papaver californicum, assembly GCA_023531435.1. Taxonomy (NCBI): domain Eukaryota; kingdom Viridiplantae; phylum Streptophyta; class Magnoliopsida; order Ranunculales; family Papaveraceae; genus Papaver; species Papaver californicum. The sequence continues at coordinate 60,348 of JAJJMC010013614.1, forward strand.
CGACTGACCATTCATAAAAGATAATGCCTCATGGCCTTCTACATCATCTACCAACTGATCAATGTTGGGAAGTGGATAACTATCTTTCGGACATGCCTTATTTAAATTGGTGAAGTCTATACAGATTCTGACTCCACCGTTCTTTTTTGGAACGATCACCATATTAGAAATCCACGTTGGATATCGTACTTCACGAATGAATCCTGCATTTAAAATCTTTGCTAACTCTTTTTCTACTGATACTCCGGTGCAACCTTACGTATCCGTTGTCGAAATGGTATAGCATCAAGACGTATTTGTAATTCATGTTATACAATATTTGGATCTATCCCGGGCATGTCTTCCATGTTCCATGCAAATATATCTACAAAATCACGAAGTAGCTTGATCAAACTTTTCTCCATGTCTTCTTTCATCAATGTTCCATTTCACACTTGTTAGGAAATTCTGTAGTTCCAATATTTATAATTTTAGTTTCTTCTACAGAAGTGAAAATTGGTTTAGGATTCCCGATCGAAGTTGGAGTTCCCTTTAATTGCTATGAGGATCCTTCGAATTGCCGTTTTGTTGAATTTTCTTGATTCTTACTGCTTTCTCCTAATTCATTTGTTGCTTTTTGTTCGATGTTTCTTTTCAAGTATTGATTTATCTCCTCTTCCTTTGATTTGATTTTACGGTCTTTCTTCCTGTCCCGCTGTTGTTGTTCCCGTTCTTCATTCATTCTTACTTCTGCCATTATACAAAAATTTGCATCATCTTGATCTCCCTTGATCTCCATTTCTCCTTGCGGTGTTGGAAACCACAAATATTGATGATAAGTTGAAATTACACCTTTCAACTGGTGTACCCATCGTCTCCCGATTATTGCATTATACGGGGATGGAGCATCTACTGCGCTGAATCTTGTCAAGATGTTAATTGGTCCAGCAGATACTTGCAAATCAATATCTCCTTCGGGTCTTGAAGCCATTCCATTGAACCCATAAATAACATATCGGGATGGGATTAACTGATCTTTTTTTAGTCCCATTTTGCAAAATGTGTCATGAAACAACAGATTTAAAGAACTGCCCCCATCCATAAGAATTTTTCTAACATTCCACCCTGACATTAGCAATGTAAGAACCAAAGGATCATTATGTATCTCAATTTCTTGATTTACTTCCTGTGCCGAGAAAGTTAAAGGGGATGCCATCCAGTCTTCCCAAGGTTCCGTTATTCTTCCTGATACTTCAAAAATTTCATGGTCCCTAATCCTCTTGCTTAACTTTTTATTGATTGTAGCGTTCATATCTGTATCTCTTTCTTCTGAAAACTATATCATATTAATGGTTTGTTCGTTATACGGGATATGCACTGCCTTGCCTTTGTCTAGTCTTGCTATTGGTTCGGGACTTTGAATGAATTCTTTCAACTCTCCTGCATCAATCATTCTTTGTACCAGTATAATAAAATTCTTGCAATTATCTGTTGTGTGCCCTTTATAACTGTGGTACTCACAATAATCTTTTGAATGTTGTGTGAACTCAGGCTGATTGCCTCTTGATGGTGGCCACTGAAAATCTGGTTTATTTTTTATGATTTCGAATTATTCAAAATATGATATACTGAGTTTTGTGAACACTCTTTCTTGAAATCGCTGAACAAAATTTTTGTTATCCCCTTGCCGTGGGCGTTTTGATTCTCTTGGTTCAGATTTATGAGGGAATTTTTTTTTTTGTTCTGGTGATACTTCGATTGAATTTGTCCTTTTTATGTTTCCTTTGATTTCACGAATTACTTCTCGGACCTTGTTCTTGCACATCTTGCAATCTTGCACATGTTTCTATTATTTCCCTGAACTGTCCCTTAGTTTTGGGATTGTTACGATGAATTTCAATAAAAAGTTGACATCTCCGATCAACGATTCCCCACTTATAATGATTGATCTCTGTACTTGAATCTACATCTCCAATTGCTTGGCAAATTGTATGCCATCGGTCCATATATGACCGAATCGTCTCTTCTGGCCATGATGTAAGGGAATATAGTCTGTCCACTCCCAAATCAACGGGCTTGTTGTACATGTATGCCTCGAGAAATTTCCTCACTAATTGTGAATAACATTGAATGGAATTTTCTGGCAATCTGTCATACCATAATAATGCTGAACCTTTCAAACTTGATGGGAAGCATCAGTACATTATTGCTTCGTGTCCGTCCCATCGTGACATCACTCGATTATAATATTTTAAGTGTGAGGTAGGGTCCTTCGTACCATCATAACATTCAAATACAGGGATACTGTATTCTCTTGGCAATGGAACACATGTCAACTGTTGATTCAGCGATGTTCGTTTGGCTTCCTTCAGCACCTCTTCAATTCTTCCTCCTTCTTTATTTTTTAACCCTTTTATCTCTTCTTTCATTTGCTCCATAGCTTCAATACATTTTTGCCATTGTGCACGTTGAATTTCTTGATTTTCCCGTTTCCTCCTAGCCCGGGATAATGATCCTGCTAATACCATTCTCTGATCTTGATTTTCCATTTCATTTCTGGGTGCATGCCTTCCAGAAATTGCTTCTTGACTTTGTGACCCTCTTGCTGCTAGTTTTTCCTCACGGTCACAAAATCCCCCGCCCTTCGGGGATGTCCTCAGCGTCGAGGAACATGTTTCAAAGCTTGATTTCTTTGGTTAATAATGCAATTTGATAATTACTGGCTCTTTGTTCTCTTCATATTTCATTCATTTCTTCCAACAGATTTTGAAGATGATTTACTTCATTTCGTGAATTCTCATGATGTGACGATTTATTTTGAATAATGGTATTTGGTGTTAATTCCTGATTAGGTATATGATTTCCTAAATCACTCTGCTGTTGTTCTGGTTCACTCTCTTCTTCCCTTTGTCTGTAATTTTGTCCGTCGTTACTGTCCTGATTTCCGGAGCCTGCTTCTTGAGACATATTTCTTCTGGATTCTTTGTTTCTTGATTGTTACTTTTCTCTCTTGAATTCTAATGATCTTTCAAAAGTTAGTCACATAATTTCTTAACAGATTATTTAATAAAGAAAGAGTCAGACACTAATTTACTGACCTTCTAAAAATCTATCTATACTTTTAGTAAAATAATTTGTATCATCTACCATGAATCTTTTAAAATTCATATAAAAGGAAATCAAACATTTAAACAGATCCATTCAAACTTAAAACTTTTTCTTTTCAATAACATATAATTTCCCTTTTGCATATCACATATAGGTTATTATGCAATAGAAATCACTTGTTGGCAAAGATTAAATTAAGCCAGAATGTTGCATAGAACTATCAAATTCTTTATACTAAATTTCTTTACTTTTTGAAATACATCAGAAAAATCCATTTTTCTTGAACAGGTAGGATAAATCCTTTGACACAGTCCATGTTTCTAGGGCCAAATTGTTTATGCCTTCCCATTGACATGAACAACCAATAAATTGATAAGATACAGTAAATAGAAAGATTTTAACTAACATTTTGATACACAAAATCCTCTTTAAAATCAATTAATTAGAAAGGTTTCAATTAGCCATTTATTTTCTTATCAAACATTTGATCAAATTACAGTCCCTAATTCAATATCTAATTCATGATCTTTATATGTATAGAAGATGAATCAAGATAGTGAAACTTTTAAATAGTATCTTACACAATAAATACATACCTAATGATCTTTTCTTTCTTCTCTGATTTCTCTTCCTTAGCCTATTCTTCTTTCAATTTTCCGACCCCCTCTCTGCTAAATGATATCTTCTATTTATAGATTATCTAATGGGTCCCTCTTGTCCCGATACCTTCTTTCGTTCTCCTTATTATCTTTTGATCGGGATGATTGTATGGTTGACAGGTCATGCTCTTCTTTTTTGGTCCGTTACCTTGTATGATTAACACGCTCTCTTCGTTCTTTGAGAATTATCTTTGTCCCGATCATAGGTGTCAATCATGTGGTTAAAGTAATAAAAGTAATTATTGCCTTTACTTTCCCGTTCCATGTTCACTCATTACTCTTAATTTCCCGTTCAATAAGCATTTAATGCTATCTGTTTCGATCAGTGTGATACTACTTTCTCGATCTTTTCATACGGTTTTGATTGTGTGCTTCTCGTTCTTCTTAGAACCACTGCTTCTTTCCTTAATCATCTTACACGTGTCGTCCTCCTTTTATTTCCTAACATGCCTCATCGCAATTATGCAGAAGAAGGAGAACTTCATGGTATATGGTCAGCCCTGGAGAAAGGCCGTGGAGCTCAAAATGACCCATGATTGTGATATTGGAAAGTGGTGCTCTAGACATATCCGATCACTCATGACTCCGCATACCTCCTGTGAGAGAATAAATTCTGAGGTACGCGTATCCAAAAAATATTTTAGAAGTAACGAGCTACGATGAGACGAGAAACACTGGAACACAACCTTTTAAAGCATTGAATTGACAGCTGCAAACTCGATAAAGTTTGAACCTGACAACATTAATGTATAACCGACACGTGGGTTGCGGGAAAGTAAGGCACACTGCTCAAAACAGATAGACCGACACGTAGGTTGCGGGAAAGTAAACTACACTGATCAAGACAGACAACTTTAATTGCTCGACTGACAGCAGGTTGCGAAAAAACATGACTCGATAAAGAGTAATAATGTATTGATGCATGATTGACACGTGTCGACTTTACAAGATGCGGAACAAAAGAACTAAAGCATGACAATTCACCTTAAAGAGCTACGTGTCAAACATGCCAAGATTCAAATAAGACCGCAACAATCATCCAAATCCAAAAAAAATAACTTAACTACAAGACCGTAGAAGATCTGCTGGATAAATAGTGAAAAATTATGGAAAACAAGCAGTACACATGCAAAAACTTGTGGGAAGAGCAATCAAGCCTTGCGGAAATAGCAAATAAGCTCTACGGAACTACATATCACACCAAGAATGGATAAGAATAAATAGGTGGAAAGGTAAATGGATGAGACCCATCAAATTGGCTATATACCAAGGTATAAACAGGAAAAGGGGTTGGGAAATATGGAGAGAAATTAGACTGAAGACATTGAAGTGATAGCAAAGGGTTTAGGTATGAACTTATGTAAAACTTTAAGTTCAGTTATACTATGATTATTATGTTCATGATTTTATGACATATCAATAATTTATTGTATCTTATGATGATGTATAATAAAAGGATTACAAATCTTTTTTCCCGTGGAGGTAGAAAATCAGACTGTTGAACCACATAAAGTTTATGAGTCAATTCATTTTAAGTTGTTTGATTAATTCTCATTGTTAAATGATCATGGGAGTTAATTTCACGATAAGATATCGTGCTATACTATGATGTAAATGCTTTTGTTTGTGATGCATAGATGCCAGATTTTTGGTAATCAAAATTTGGCGCTAGAAACAGGGAGGTAGTAAAGAATTTATTCTACCTGTCAAAATTTTCGTTGTTAAAATTTTAAACCGTGTTCTGTTTGAAAATTCTTCTATTTAAAGTATAATGATTAAGATTCATATAATTTTTTTTTTGTATATATGGATTTACTTTATATAAATCAGTTGATGGAATATATATAATTTTGGTTGTTATGATCATATTCTTTATTTTTATTATCTTATACCTTCCATAAATGTATAATTACCAAGGATTTTCTTCAAATCATTGGTTTGAAAATTTAGTTCATAAATTTTCACCAAACAATATGTTGTGTTTATCAAGTTCTTGATTTTTTACGTTCAATAAAATCCTTGATACCTGCAAAAAGTAGTGAAATAAGTTTTCAATTGAGTGGTCGAGCTTTGTATTAATTTGTTTCTACATGAACTTACAAAACCTATGGTAAACTAGAAAGTTATCTGTTTTGAGTGTTATATGTTAAAACTAAGTGTAAAATTTTCTTTCAATCAAATTAGATTGCAAATTTATTAAGAATGATAAAACCTCTTGAAACACATAATTTATTATCTGAGCTCCTTTAGAATACTGGAAAAAAAATCCCTACAGCAACACAAGACTGAGCTTAGAAGAAATCACAACATTTCAAAAGGATTCACACAAATGAGGATAGTGTCACATAGAAACATGCAAGATCAAGATGCCAATTCAGGAAATCAAGGGAGTAATGCAATAAGGGCTCCTCAACAAAGGGAAATTATGAGAGAGTCACAAGAGCAACAACCCATTAATGATCACATAAACAATTCTGAAGATCACTCAAATAGTCGTTCATTTGAAGAAAATTCTCAAAATAGTATTGATCACATTCAATAATTAATGGAAGAAATGGACGAGATGCGCAAGGCACAACAGACTTGTGCGGAACAAATTGCACTTTTGAACAGAGAAAACCAAGTACTCAGAGAAAAGGCCCAGCATGGTGCGGAACCATATACCACAAGAACACGGGGACAAGAAGAAAGCTCCAGTGGACTCACAGGAAGAAAAGTGAGAGCCAATAAAGATCAAAGATTAATGGTAGTGGAACACATATGCCAGCGGAATGAACTAGATAGATTGAATTTCGATGGTTCAAGATTACAAAATGATAGATGGAAAAAATTCTATGAGGACATGGAGAAAATGCGGGAAGAAATAAAGAATTTGAAAAATAAAGAGGGTGTATGATGAGAAGAAGTATTAAAAGAAGCTAGGCGAACATCATTGACACTGCACCTGGCGTACGCACCAATGCCCCATGAATGTAGTATTTCCATTTTTGAATGCTACGATGGGGCAAAAGACCCAACAATCCACCTGAAGTATTAAAGTCGTATCATGACGCGTTGGGAGCAAGATAATGTTGTTATGTGCCGGCATTTTCCATCGAGTTTGAAAGGAATAGCTTTGGCGTGGTATGAAAATTTATCAGAAGGGTCGGTGAATTCTTACACACAGCTGACCCGCAAGTTTTTAGAAGCATACATGTACAACAGGCCCGCAGATGCGGGGATGGACAATCTATACTCACTTTCCTCATCTACATAGGAAACCATCCGTGATTATATAGATCGATGGCAGACGATCTGTCAAGCAATTGGGGATGTAACCCCAGAAGTCGCTATCAATAGTTACAAGTGGGGCATAGCCAATCGGGAAGGTCAACTCTTTGTTGATATCCATAATACAAATCCAAAAAGTAAAGGAGATCTCAGAGATATCATTGAAAATTATGCAAGATTGCAGGATATTCAGAGGCAACATCCGAGAATAATATCTCAACAACAAGAAATGCAAAAAGAGCCAATTCTATAGAGCCGTCATCCAGATCCGGGAAGAGGTTAGCGGGAAAAACTCCAAACATTGAATCAAATAGAGCAAAGATAGAAGAAAGAAGAAAATTTATCCAACAATTTGAAGAGTGAATTTTCACTAAACTCAACGCCCCTTATTCAGAAATTTTAAAAGTAATAAAGAACAAACAAGATTTTCAGTGCCCGCGGTCAAAAGAAAAATAACCCGAACAAACACATAACTCCAAGGAGTATTGCGAATACCATTGTTATCGGGGTCATTCCACAAACCGATGCCGGAATCTATTAATGCAAGTTCAAAGGTTGATTGATGCGGGGGAGTTAAAAGAATTTATTCAATTACCTGACCCCTCACCAAGGCTTAATAAAGGAAAAAAATGTTAATATTCCCCAAAATAATCAAACTACTAATATTATCTCTTATTCGGAATCGGATCAATCGTTCATGAGTGCAGCTATTGATAAAAGATTGCATAAAAGAGTCCGCAGTCACAAAGTTTTCAAGGTTACGAGAAGAGTTACTGAAGTATGGGAAGAATGGATGGCATCCCCGCAAACTTTTTCTGCGGACGAGGTTGACCAAGAGATTGAAATGCACAATGATCCGTTGGTACTTACATTGCCAGTATCTGGATGGAATGTAAGGAAGATTCTTATGGATGGGGGAAGCTCTCTTAATGTTTTGTTTTATGATACCTTCCAGAGGATGGGTTAAAAGATGATCAGCTAACACCATCTTGTTATACAGTTTATGGGTTTAACGGTTCAGTTTGAAAACCGAAATGAGAAAAATTATGCTTGATGTTGCGGCTGGACCGATAAATATTCTGACTAAGTTCCGCGTAGTGTAGGCTCCATCTCCGTACAACACTATTATTGGTAGACACTGGGTCCATCAGTTGAAAGGGGTAAGTTCAACGTATCACCAATACTTGTGGTTTCCAACACCGCAAGGGGAGATGGAGATAAAAGGAGATCAAAATGAAGCAAAATCTTGCATTCTAGCAGAAGTCCGCATGAATAAAGAGCGAAAACAGCAGCAAAAAAATAAGAAAAAATAACGCAAGATGAAGGCTAAAGAAGAAGCCTTGAACCACTATATGATTAAAACTGCGGGAAATAAAGCAATAAATGAAGCAAATGAAGGTATTACAATAAAGGAAAGCATGCCAAAAATTGATGAAGGTAGTTTTCCAGCATAGCAATCAAAGAGGGCTCCCACACTTTTAGGAGCTCCCAAACCCACCTTTACATCAATCGAAGAAACTAAAAATATCAATATAGGAACAGAAGAACTTTCCAAGATGATAAAAATTGGAACGTTGATGGAAACGGAAAGGGAGTATAATTTGGTTATGCTACTAAAATATTTTGTGGACATTTTTGCATGGAAGATGGAGGATATGCCGGGCATCAATCCAAATATTGTACGGGATGAATTACATATATATCCAGAAGCTACACCTTTTTGGCAACGGATACGTAAAGTTGCACCTGAACATCATTTGCCAGTTGAGAGAGAGTTAAAAAAGCTTATGGATGCGGGATTCATTCGAGAGGTGATAGTACCAAAAAAGAATGTCGGAGTAAGAATTTGCATAGACTTCACCAATTTAAACAAGACATGTCCAAAAGATAGTTATCTGCTTCCCAGCATTGATCAGTTGGTGGACGTTGTTGAAGGTCATGAGGCTTTATCCTTTATGGATGGACAATCAGGGTACAATCAGATTACTCTAGCTAAAGAAGATCAAGAACACACTGCTTGATGAAGACCTGGTAGAATACAAGAATCTTGTGCAAAAATTGGCGCTTCAGGTTCCAAATATAACCTTTCGGCATTTGTCCAGAGATAAGAATCGTCGTGCTGATGCATTAGCATTTATTTCTTCAATGATAAGGGATTAGAATACATCAACAATAAAAATTGGGCGTATTTATGAACCATCAATCAAGTTGTGGGAAGTTGAAAATGTGGAAGAAGATATTGAAAATGCAGCTGTACAAGATGATGCAAGTTTCCCAGAAAAAACAGAAAATGATTTAACTAGAGAAGATTGGAGAATTTCAATACATCAATATTTACAAAATGGGATATTACCCGCAAGCACTAAAGAGACAAGAAAGGTGCAATCAAAGTCTGTGAATTATCAGTTGCGGGATAGAAGTCTGTACCGCAAGTCCTTTTTAGGGCCTTTACTTTGATGTTTATCACGAGAGCAAGGGCTACAGATTCTCAAAGATCTACATTATGGAGATGCGGGAAATCATAGTGGAAGACGATCATTGGCTTTAAAAGCAAAAACACAAGGATATTATTGGCCATTTATGCATAAAGACGCTGAAAATATGGTAAAAAGATGTGAAGAATGTCAGCGCTATGCGAAAAGAATAAAGGCTCCCGCAACAGAACTTAATTCCGTACTCATCCCCTGGCCATTTGCAAAATTGGGGATAGACATTGTTGGACCATTAGTGGAAGGTACTCAAAAAAGAAAATACTTGATTGTGGCTACAGACTATTTCACTAAATGGGTTGAGGCCAAAGCTCTTGCACACATTAGAGACACTGATGTTTTTAAATTCTTATTTGAGAATATAATATGTAGATTTGGAATTCCATTGGCCATAGTCTCGGATAATGGACATCAATTACAAGGGAAAAATATAGATATACTTTTCGAAACATTTAACATTCAAAAGAATAAGTCTACTCCACTCTATCCGCAAATTAATGGGCAAGCTGAAGCAACAAATAAAACAATTATTGTGAATTTAAAGAAAACTCTTGATGGACATCATAAAGGGTGGTGTGAACAGCTTCATAATACATTATGGGCATACCGCACAACAAGAAGGGAATCCACTGGAGAATCACCATTTCTTCTTACTTACGGAACAGAAGAAGTTATTCCAACGGAAGTCATTCTACCCACTACAAGAATAGAAGCATGGAAGAAAATTTTAAATTCAGATTTAATGCTTGAAAAGTTGGATGACTTAGAAGAAAGAAGAGAAGTTACACTTCAAAAAATGGAAAATTATCAAAGAAGATTGTCAAGGGAATACAATAAAAAAATAGAGTTACGGAATTTTGTGGAAGAACAGTATGTTCTGCGGCAAATCCCCGAATATCAAAGAGACAAAAAAGTAGAAAAATTTGCACCAACATGGGGAGGACCTTATATTATACAAGGCATTGCGGGACAAGGATCATATCATTTGTGGAATATGGATGGAGGAATTTTACAACATCCGTGGAACGCACAATATCTCAAACCATATTATCCTTGATCAATAACGCAATTGTGTTATAGTTGGCGCTCATAATAGGTAAAGCATATCAAATGTAATCTCTCTAGAAGATCCAAATAAATGTCTATGACTAAAGGATTTTTCACCATAGAGATGCCTAACATGACATTGATTATAGTACCAGGTACTCTCCACTTCAGGAAGTGCTCACAATTAGCAATGCAATTATACAACAATTCGGTTTCATATTAGGTAAAGCTACAAATGTAACCTCTCTAAGAAAGTCCATGTGAATGTCTATGAGTGTATGACTATTGGATATTTCGCCAACAGGGGTGCCTAACGTGATATTAATTGTTGTATCTTTCTCCGTTACAAGAGACTTTCAGGACCGCATCCTGATTTCCTCCTGGCCCGAGAGAAGTTAGACATGTGTTACACCCACAATATAACTCAAGGTAAAAAATTTCCTTGCGGTTGAATAAATCACACTCATACAATGAATTAACAATTAATATATATTCAAAAAAAAATTTGCAGATAAAAAATTACAAGGAAGAATAAAAACACAACTACGATTTAAAGATAATGAAGAATGGAACTACAACGAAGAAAGCTAAGGTGCGGGAAGAACGCCTTGAAAGGGAGGATTATCTGAAACATCTATGTGCTTGTAAACTTTTGTAAATCCATCAGATTGTACTTGGTCAAGAGTATTGTTGACCGCCTTTGCGATTAAAGTTTTAACTTCGGTTCTTAACCATTTAATATAAGCCTTTCTATTTTCAATCTCCAGTTTGAATTGATTTACTTCAGTTCCGCAAGCTTGGACTTTTGACTTCCAAAATGTTATATTCCCTCTCTCGGAAGATAAATCCCGAACAATGCTTTCGTTCTTTGAAACTTCATGTTTTAAATTATCTTCCGCGCTTTTAACTTTAGAAGACAAAAGCTCAAGTTGAGCGAGCGCTTCGGTGGCCTTGGTAGAGGCAAGCTCTAGCTGAATTTGCGCTTCATTAGCTTTGATTGAGGCTAGCTTCAGCTTCTTATTGAGTTCCTCTTTCCTAGTATTTGCCGCAACGAGCTTTCCCTCAGCTTTATCAGCTCTAGCGGTTGCATCCTTAAACTTTTATTCAAAACCTGAGATAAAAGTAACGGATTAATCAATGCTAGAATAATATGGAATTTTAAGCTTGCGATAAAATAGGATACCTCTTGCGAGGGATTCAAACTCTACTAATTCACGACCCATTGCATCTTTTGTAATGTCAAGAAAATCATATTCTCCCGAAAGCTTGCTTTAATTGGCCTTGAGTTGTTTAAGATAATGTTGACATTGATTTAAATCTGCTTCATTATCCCCCAGACGATTCAATTTGGATGTACATCTTGCCACTTCTTTGTCCAGCTGGAGAATGTAGCTTTCACGGTGAAGAACATAATCAGATAAATTACGGATCATAGCCTAAGCATCCACAAGGGATTTTCCTTTAGCAGAAGCTTCTGAAGCTGAGGTATCTCTCTCCTTAATGAGCTGAGCTATGTGCGAAGAAAGCTGTGAATGGTGATACGATTCTGAACAGGAAAATCCCGCAAGGATATTCTGCCGCTCCATACAAAGATTGCGGTTTTCTTCTTCCAATTTGTCAGATTTTGCTCGCGCCTCAGAAACGCAATCCTTAGTCCACAGTAAAGTGGCATCAAACTCTACTTTCTTACGACCCTTCTCCACAAATAAAAGCCGATGTCGTGATTCTAACTCATCATACTTCCGTGTGAATAATTCATGACTATAAACAAGATCATTAAACTTTGTCTTGATTTTTACATTCTCATTATTAACTCTTATAACATGATCTCTCAACTGCTAATTCTACATTGTATTCTAGATACAAGTTCTGAATCCCCCGCTGATCCCATAAAGTAATTCAGAAAACAAGCGAAATAAAATAAGGAAAAAAGTAATTAGAAGAAAGAATAAAACCTTGGTTCTGAAAATTAAGCTATTGTTGGCGGAGCACATTATTTTCCCGCTTCAGATCCAAAGCGTCATTTTCTACGACCCTAAATTGGGACTCCATCATGGTGGACCACACTTTGTAAAATTGGTGCGCGGTACGTGCAGCGCTTTGACCACGTCCAAGCTGCAAAATTAAAGTTATGATTTGAACAAAAATAAGAAGAAATCAAAAGGTAGAAAAACAATTAAAATACCCGAAGAAGAGCTTGTTGCGGAAAAGAGTACACTTTCCCGTCCGCAAGTGCGAGTGTTTCCGCAAGAGAAGAAGGTTCGATGATGCGGAATGAGGGATCAACAGATTCACCTTGACCTTTCAACCAAGCATCTCTAACCGCTTGATATGGTGCAGCCTCCATGGACTTACGCAACCGGGAGACCGAAGAGCTATCTGATTTCACCGGTAAAGAGTTGCATGAAAAAGACAAAAGATTCTTTGATATGAACCATTGAAAGGCCTCTTCTTCTTTTTCCAAGAGATTGGAAGCCTCTGCAACTCCCCTTCCTCTACTTGATTGCGGAAATTCCATGTTTGGCTGTACTGCATCAGCAGCATCCATGCTTGAAGCATTAACTCTGACAGGACCAGCTTCTGCCATAGTATCTGAGGGCACATTACCTATTGTACTAGTAATCGCCGGCTTATCTATTTCCGCAACATGTTCTTGCGGGTCTACTTCTGTTGAAGGAATTTTGGGATCGTCTTGAGGTTTGCAATCCTCTTCATCGGTTGAATCATCTTCATCTGAAGCGGCTTCAAGCGGCTCATCAACAGTCATAGGAGAGAATTGAAGGAAGAAAGAAGGATCGGGAGCAATAGTTTGGAGCGAGAAATCGATGGAAGCATTTGAAATCCCTTCCGCAGCACCAGTTTGTTCTGCAGACTCGAAGTTTGTCAATCGAAGAGGTATATTTTGTTCCTCTTCTTGTCTCTCTTGAGAAGAGCTTCTTTCACCTCTTAAGAATGGACGATGAAGGGGATAATCTCGAATTTCTCCTTCTTCCCTGTCTGTGGAAGCACGGGGTGCACCCTTCACTTTTTTTCGACCCCATAAATGAACCACAACAATTCATTAAATCAAATTCTAAAGGAATATTATAATTCATCGCATTAAAATAATACCTTTTCTGTAGGGGGTGCAGGCTTGCGTTTACCCCCGCATCATCTTTTGCACTTTCATCAACCTACGGCTCAGCTTGCGGCTATAAAGAGGAGAGGAAATTTTAATCATCAGAGATAAAGTCTAACCATTAAGCAATATATAAAACACAAAAAAACAGAGAGGAATTCTACGTACCATAGTGACAATTGCAAACTTGAAATCAGAAAAATTTAGTCGCCAATGGCAATAACCATTGAAGCGGGTAAGAAGACTGTAGACCTCTTTATCAGTGATAAATCCGAAAACCCATGGACCCTCAATAACTAGAGGGGTGCGGTACCATTTGTAGTCGTGATCCTCGCGGATCCTTTATTTTAGAGGGAGCGATGTTCCTTGAATGTACTTCAGCTTGGCATTATCGATTTCCGCAAGCAGGTGGAATCCCTCACCTCCTTTACGGCTTGGGACAATGCTCCATTTCTTGAAATTCTTTGCGGCAATGTTGTCCGCATATGTAGCATGGAAGTTCTTCACTGTGTAGTATTTACGTTCCGCAAGGTCCGGAACGTAACAGGTAAAATTGGTTCTACCTTGGCTTTGCATGCTACACTCATCCAGTATGCGCCACCAATTCCCATTGTATTGAATTACAGACCGCAATAAGCTATGTTGAGATTGGTTGCGGCTGGCAAGAACCGCAAACTGAAAAGGGTTTTCTCTCTGGTATAAAGGAAGCTGTAGACCCGCATCTAATGCTCCCACAGGGATTAATAACTTATCGTTATTGTATTTAAAACCTTTTATCATTTCCAATGTAATTTCATCTTCAGCACAATCATAGAAGGATACCTTGAATCGTTGAAGACCATACTGCCTTTTGAAGTCCTCAAGGTTCACGGACCTAAAGCTGCAGCTTTCATGAGACCGTTTGCTCTTGGGAGCAGGATTGTTGACCGAAAATGGAACACTTGCGGGCTTTGTAGATCCCAAAGGGTGATTCCTCGATACATGACAACGAGATGACTTCCTGACTAAAGGTTGATCATCCTGATGAGAAGCATCACCAGTAACTTTGGCATTATCTTTTCCAGCCATGATAATTTTTTATCTACACAGAAAAGCAATAAAAATAAGCTTATTAAGATCAAAATCAAGAACAAAGCAGAAAAGATTTCAAAGTAAAAGAACAACAAGATGATCGTTACATTAAAATACAAATCAGCCAATCATTCTATGATCAGAAGAAAGAAGAGATCATGGTAAAACAACCAATCAACAAAAAGAGAGATCAACAACCTTAGAATCATCATTCATTCAAACAAATAATGAATAGATAAGAACATCGTTAACATCATCTACAATGATTAAGGTACAGATTCAGGGATTGATAAACAAGCAAATACGAAATAGAAAAAGCAAAAAAGTTACTTACAGTGAAGTAAAAGATAGAAGAAAAATACTGATTGATTGAAAAGATAAAAACTTGATCCCGATGCAAGAATCTTAGATCACAAAAGTTCAGGAGAACGAAAAGGTGTTGAAGAATCTTCAAAGAAGAATACTGATTGACTGTGAAGATAAAAACTTGATCCCGATGCAAGAATCTTAGATCGCAAAAGTTCAGGAGAATGAAAAGGTGTTGAAGAATCTTTAAAAAATTCAAAGGAATGAAAAGCACTAAAACTTTAAGAAGAATAAGACAAGAGGTCTAAAGAATGGAATGAAGGAAATAATTGTATTAAATAGGAGAAAACTGAAGCTGACGAACCGTCGAAAACTGAAAAGAAATAAACTTTTTCAGAGATTTGATTTCCTCGAAAAACGCCAACTGAAAAAAACGTGCAAAGAGAAGTTACTGCTAGCGAAAAAAGTGCATAAAAGTGTAACGTGGGAAAGGAATTATGGCAGGCGTGGGAATTGAAAAGGTAATTATTATTTTTCTTTTTTTTAAAATTTTTACCAACTGTCAATTCCAAAAAAAAAGGGGACAAATTGTGAGAGAATAAATTCTGAGGTACGCGTGTCCAAAACCTATTGGAGAAGTAACAAGCTACGATGAGACGAGAAACACTGGAACAAAGCCTTTTAAAGCATTGAATTGACAGCTGGAAACTCGATAAAGTTTGAACCTGACAACATTAATGCATAACCGACACGTGGGTTGCGCGAAAGTAAGGTACACTGCTCAAAACAGATAGCCTTGCTGCCTGACCGACACGTAGGTTGCGGGAAAGTAAAGTACACTGATCAAGACATATAACTTTAATTGCTCGAATGACAGCAGGTTGCGGAAAAACATGACTCGATAAAGAGTAATAATGAGTATCGATGCATGATTGACACGTGTCCACTTTACAAGCTGCGGAACAAAAAGAACTAAAGCATGACGATTCACCTTAAAGAGCTACGTGTCAAACATGCCAAGATTCAAATAAGACCTCAACAGTCATCCCAATCCAAAAACAATAACTTAACTACAAGACCGTAGAAGAGCTGCGGGATAACCAGTGAAAAATTACGGAAAAAAAGCAGTACGCATGCAAAAACTTGTGGGAAGAGCGATCAAGCCTTGCGGATATGGAAAATAAGCTCTGCGGAAATACATATCACACCAAGAATGGATAAGAATAAATATGTGGAAAGGTAAATGGGTGGGACCCATCAAATTGGTTATAAATACCAAGCTCATAAACAGGAAAAAGGGTTGGAAAATCTGGAGAGAAATTAGACTGAAGACATTGAAGTGATAGCAAAGGGTTTAGGTATGAACTTATGTAAAAATCTAAGTTCAGTTATACTATGATTATTATGTTCATGATTTTATGACATATCAATAATTTGTTGTATCTTATGATGATGTATAATAAAAGGAATACAAATCTTTTTTCCCGTGAAGGTAGACAGTCAGACTGTTGAACCACGTAAAGTTTATGAGTCAATTCATTTTAAGTTGTTTGATTAATTCTCATTGTTAAATGATCATGGGAGTTGATTTCACGATAAGATATCGTGCTATACTATGATGTAAATATTTTTGGTTGTGATCCATAGATGCCAGATTTTTTGTAATCACACCTCCACTGTTTCATGTTAATTATTAGTATGTGGTGGAAGGGATAAGCTAATTTTCCAAGTTTACGGCATCAATCGATGTTCCGGATGATTTACAAGGGAGCCATATACCTCCATCGTTTCATGTCAGTTCTTTGTGTGTTTATTATGATGATTTTTCATACTTACGTTGCGAGAAGTAATAATCAAATATGGTTGAAATGAGGATATATTCGAAAAAAAGAAAAACAATCCAAGCACTTGCACATTTTATTAGTAAAGAAAATGAGTATACACATAACAAAAAAGGGAGAACAAAAAGACTAGACTAGCAAAGCCAGAAATGGTGAAAAGCCAAAACAACCACAAGTGAGGGCAACTTACTTTCATCGATCATAAACGAATGAACATGAGCAAGGCGGAGTTCAACACAGCCGATTTAATCCAGTTCCCGGATACCTCGGGGTTCAGGCTGCCTTCTTGGGTTTTATGCACTCAATTAACCTTAATATAACCGCTATAAGAGAAAGAATGAGAAATAAAGATCCAGCGACCACAGAAATACCAGCCCATGGATTGTCAAAATATGTGCTCCTCAACGTCGCTTTGCAGAAATTCCATCGGTCACAGTAATATACGTTCACTCTCTTATGTATATCAGCATAATAGT
>JAJJMC010013614.1:77721-151729 GCA_023531435.1 Papaver californicum
GTTGTCAAATTTAACATCTAGGAAACTACCATCATTGGGGCCTATTTTGAAGCTAACTCCTGCTCGTGCCAACTCTGTTGCACTTGGAATTACACTTCCTGATAATTTATGACAACTGCTGCGTGTAGGGCACATAAATATAATGATGTACTTGAAAACTTGCAGTACTGCATTTCTAAGCATTGTGGTCAGATCTGTGCACTTTGCGAATGGTGAAGAATCGATATCAACAACATGCATTCCATTATTGGGATGAGTATCAGGGTGCATAGATTTAGCTACTAGATCCAGTAAATGCTTATCACCTTCACCCCGACATGCTTGCTGCAACTTGGTAATGCTATTGATTTTTCTCGGCAACTCAATATTGTCTTTGAATGAGTTCAGCGCAATCCTTGAAAGGTCATGCCCTTTGATTTCTTCTTATCTGCAGTTATGCTGAATAAACGTTCGAGAACAAATATAGGAATTTGGTTTTCGATGAGCAAGAGATCCCAAAGAAGCGTATTCTTGCACCATATATTATGAAATAAAAATTTGTCGTCTATCAATTTCGTTCCTGTTAATGCGTGGAAGATTTCGATGATGAACAAACCATCAACCACCATCATTTCTATGAACTCCTTGCTTTCGAGGATGATAGTTTCCGAGTAGCAGTGACGAATTTTATCTTCCATCCTCCCAATAGATTCAACGCAATTCCTAAATACCTTTTCTATTGATTCAAAATTATGCTCTAATCTTGTTCGATTTAGAATGTTGCTCATATAATGCAGCTTGCATTCTTCCATTGCTTTAAGGTGTTCTTTTCCCCTGTGGAAGGGACCAATAGATACCATTAAAGGAGCATATGAACTAGGCTCCGTGGTTTTGTGAAGCTTTTCATGCACTCTGCGTATGCAAATTAGCTCCTGATAAGGACGCCAAAGATGCTCGCTACTTCTGTCGAACTTGGCTATCATTTCTTCAATTGGAATTGATAGTTGTTCATTCTTCACTTGAGGCAGTAGAGGATGAACTAAAATTTCGTTATCACCCTTAGTTGCCATTAGCTGGTATGGTTGCAAATATTGACGAAGAAAGAATTATGAGAATAAAATGTCCCCTTGATATAAGAGATTAACAAGAATTAGAGTAACGAATCGTAGGAAATTGATAGAATTCTTCATGATCTCCATAATGTATACCATTTATACTATTAATTAATTCTTGTTGTAAGAATAGCCATCAGGCTTAAACAACATGGACAGCATAACTTATATCATGCTCCAAAAAAAATACAAAAAAATTAGAAGTTAGATTAGTCTGATTAACCTTTCACAGCATACAAAGCCAATTCCGCCGCACCAAAAGCAAACTTGACCATCAATTGTCCAGGTTTTATTATTTATTTATAGAAGCAGCCATTGCATACAGCTTGAAGATTATGGAAGGAAGGAGTAGGACGTGCTTGATTAACTTGACGTGCTAATATATTATTTTTTATCGTATAAATCACGTATTAGCACGTCAAGTTAGTCAAGCTTAATACGGAGAAGAGCAATTATTAGTGTGTTCACTTTCTCCACATATATGTATTAGGTTTGGAAACTATGTTTCGGTAGTTAGACATAGTCCCACATCACCTAGATTTTTAATATTTGTAAAATTTAAAAATCTTATATAGACATTTCTACCATTATATGCCGGTTTTCGAGAGGATAGTTAACCAATGGGGTTTTAAGATTGTATCAAAGCTAGGTTTGATTGTTTTGTAGACTCTGTGTTTCGGTGTGTGTTGGCCAGGGCCGCTTTCCGTAGGCCACAAACAAAGCTCATGTGATCGAACATAAGTTTGCCACTCTCAGTCTGGACCACAATAAGCGCAAGCCTGGCCCTCAAGAAAAAGGTAAATTTTAAAAACCAAAGTCTGCTATTGGTAAGATTAAAGGATCTTGTTATGTCTGTGGTGTTTCTGGCCATATGGCAATGCATTGTAGAAAACGCAAAGATGCGAATTTTAAGAAACAAAATGTAAACCTAGCTGAAAGTAGTAAAAATGAATTTTCTGGCACGGTGTCTGATGTGAATTTAGTTACCAATGTGAGGGACTGGTGAGTAGACTCTGGAGCTACCAAACATGTCTGCGGAAGCAAGGATATGTTCACCTCCTACCAGACAGTAGGAGAGGGAGAAAAACTCTATATGGGTAATTCTTCTGCAGCACAAGTTGCAGGAAAAGGAAAGGTTTCGCTGAAGCTTTCTTCTGGGAAAATCCTCACATTGAATGAAGTGTTACATGTACCAGACATCTGCAAGAATCTCGTTTCAAGTGGTGTGCTAGATGACAAGGGCTTTAAAATTGTTTTTGAGTCTGGAAAAGTGATTATCACTAAGGGTAGGGACTTTGTGGAAAAGGGGTATAAGGCTGAGGGCCTTTACAAATTATCTGTAATCTCTACTGAAATTAATAAAGTTGATTCTTCTTATGTTGTTGTCTTATTGAATATCTGGCATGGTAGACTTGGTCATGTAAATTATAATTCAATGAACAAATTGGCAAAATCTGGCTGCATTCCAAAATTAAATTTGGAATATGAACATAAATGTGAAGTTTGTGTAGAATCAAAATATGCTAAGAATCCTTTTCAGAAAAATGTCCACAGAGTTTCTAATCCCTTAGAGTTAATTCACACTGACTTAGTTGATATGAAATCAATCCAAACCAGAGGTGGAAAAAAATGGTTTGTTACCTTCATAGATGACTGTACTAGATACTGTCATATCTACTTGCTTAAAGGAAAAGATGATGCTCTTGAAGCATTTAAATTATATAAATTAGAAGTAGAAAACCAGATGAATACTACCATTAAAACTGTTAGGTCTGATCGTGGGGGTGAATACGTAACCCCTATAGGAGACTTTTGTGCGCAACATGGCATTATTCATGAGGTAACTCCTCCTTATTCACAACAATCTAATGGTGTGGCTGAACGGAAAAACCGAACTCTTAAGGAGATGATGAATGCCATGTTAATCAGTTCAGGACTACCGGCGAACTTGTGGGGGGAGGCCGTCCTCTCAGCTTACTATATCCTGAACAGAGTGCCCCTTAAAGGAACAAAAAAATCACCGTATGAATTATGGAAAGGCAAACAACCCTCTTATGG
Organism: Papaver californicum; assembly: GCA_023531435.1. Lineage (NCBI taxonomy): Eukaryota > Viridiplantae > Streptophyta > Magnoliopsida > Ranunculales > Papaveraceae > Papaver > Papaver californicum. The sequence continues at coordinate 80,871 of JAJJMC010013614.1, forward strand.
ATACCTCAAAGTGTGGGGGTGTTTAGCCAAGGTCTCTATTCCTCCACCTAAGAGGACTAAAATAGGACCTAAAACCGTTGATTGTGTCTTTCTAGGATATCCCGAGCACACCACTGCCTATAGATTTATGGTTGTGAGTTCCGATAACTCGGAAATTGGTGTGAACACCATTTTGGAATCTAGAGATGCTTCGTTTTTTGAAAATGTTTTTCCAATGAAAACTGAATCTCGCGTGATACGTGTAGATCCTCTAGATGTCCCTTCTTCTAGTCATTCATTACCTGTAGAAGAAGATGAACCTGTTTATGAGACAAAAAGAAGCAAAAGACCTAGATTAGAAAAATCTTTTGGGCCAGACTTCATTACCAGTTTAGTTGAAACTGATCCACAAACCTATAAAGAGGCCATGACTTCGTCTGAAGCTCCATGGTGGAAAGAATCCACTATTAGTGAGATGGATTCTATTGTTCAGAATGAAACCTGGGAAATAGTAGATTTACCTCCAGGGTGCAAAACCATAGGTTGTAAATGGATCTTTAAGAGAAAACGTAAGGTTGATGGAACCGTGGAAAAATATAAAGCTAGACTTGTAGCTAAAGGCTATAAACAAATAGAAGGTGTAGATTTCTTTGACACTTATTCACCTGTCACTAGAATTACTTCAATTAGGTTGCTAATTGCAATTGCTGCAATCTATAACCATACAGCAAATGGATGTAAAAACTGCGTTTCTAAATGGTGAATTAGATGAAGAAATCTATATGGATCAACCCGAGGGCTTTGTGGTGAAGGGTTATGAAAAGAAGCTGTGTAGACTTAAAAAGTCTTTATATGGCTTGAAGCAAGCACCTAAACAATGGCATGAAAAAATTGATCATGTAATGTTCTCTAGTGGTTTTAAAATAAATGAAGCTGACAAATGTGTTTACACTAAATCTGTCAACGATGCTTGTGTGATGGTATGCCTGTATGTTGATGATATGCTTATACTAGGTACAACCTTATAAATCATTAATTCCACTATGAACATGTTGAGTGAGAACTTTGACATGAAAGACTTAGGTCCTGCTGATGTAATCCTAGGGATGAAAATTAGAAAGGAGTCTAATGGCTTCAGTCTCAGTCAATCTCATTATGTTGAGTCAGTTCTGAAGAAATTTAACCAGTTTGATAGTAAACCAGCAAGTACTCCTTTTGACCCTTCTTGTAGACTCAAGATAAACAAAAGCAATGGAGTCTCGCAACTTAAATATTCACGTGTCATAGGAAGTCTGATGTACTTAATGAACTGCACGAGACCAGACATTGTCTACCCAATGAGTAGATGATAGACACATTTTTGTGTCTAAATTACACTCGCTTATCCATTCTGATAGTGTTCATTTTTGTACTTATTATGGTTTTTTATGTCTTTGTAGGTGTTTTCGAGAAATAAATATTTGTGGAAAATTCGGCTCTATAAGTTGTTGAAGGCACCCACAATTTGGATTGGGGGCACCCCTTTTCATTTCAAATATTTTGGCGGGAAAGAAAGAAGTTACGTGAGAAACTTATGTACAGTCTTTTGTTACGTGATTTTAGAGTTTGGGAGTGATTCAAATTGTGCCAAAGTGAATTAGACATCCCAACTAAGTTAAAAACACGTCAAACAACGTGTTTCAAGCCGGAAAAATAGCCAACAGAAGTGAATTTGGACGGGAAAATGGAGTCCGGCTATATTTCGGATGACACTAATTAGAGATTGAGTTGGAGTCGTTTTAGGAGTTTTAATCACTTTAGAAGACTCTATAGGGTTTGCATACCCTATATATACCAAAGAGAAGGGAGTAAATCGGGGGGGAGAGCAGCCGAAAGCCACCGAAAAATTCCAGGAAAAAACTGCTGCTGCTGTGAAGAGGAAGAACACCAAGAACATAAGGCTTCAGTAAACTGTCGCTGACTGTGCCGCTGGAACAGTCGTCTATTAAGCTGCTGAAGCAGTCGTTTCTTTGCTGTGTTAAAGTCCAATCTTTATTCCTGTTCCCTTTTCTTCTTCCTGTAACACGCTGAACCACCTCATTGTAACGCTTATAAGCGTATTAAATCGGCTGTGTTACTTCTTTTAAGCCATTGTAAACACTTTTTGAGCAATGAAAGATTGTTTTGAGCATATTTTCTCTACAATGAGCTAATCACCATCACTGGGATGACGGAGGAAGCTTTTTCTCTAATAATTAAGTGGTATGTATTTAATTAATTTATTTATGCAATTTATTTATGATTAATTGCCTTGATTGAAAATTGATTTAAAAGATTTTTATCAAGCAATTGTGATTCCGTTAGATGGTGCATGCCTCGGATTAGGTCCCTAGATGCTCCATGCTTGTGTTATACAATTGTTGTTTTGAAAATCTATTTTTGTAATGCTTTAAAATCAAAATAAAATGTTTTAATTACATGATTAAAATTACTATCACTTGATTTATTGGTTAAAAGTGGAATCCTGAACCCTAGTTCTTCCCCATATTTTTAAGTCATCTTGATTTTATTCTGTGTTGTTTTCTTTAATTAAAATTAAGTCTATAATTAAACCTTCACAAGTCTGAGAATCGAACCTCTTTTTACCACTATATTTTATCACATCAATTTTTGGCGCCGCTGCCGGGGACTTGTTTTTAGGTTTAGGGTTTTAGATTTATTTATAGGTTTTTATTTTTAGTTTTATTATTTTACTTTGTTCTATTTTACGTTTCTTTTGGTATTTCTCTTTTTGCTACAGGTTGGATTTTGGATCGAAAAGAAAGTACGCTAAAGATTTGGAAATAAAGCTAAAGACTTGGAGTTAAAAGATAAAGCTTAAAGAACGAAAAAGAAGATCGAAGATTTTATTTTTCTTAATTAGATTTTTAGTTTATTTTAATTAGTTTTAATTCGTTTAGAAAATTGTATTAGGGTTTTTATTATTTCTGTAATTTTTCTTTTATTTTCGGACACTTTTTGGACATTATTTTTGGGACTTTGAACATTTTATTTATTTTTAAACCCTACGGAAGGGTATTATTAAATATAAACTGCTACATGGAAGGACGACAATTACGATATTATCTCGGCCCCTTGGGTTCGCACACTGACACAGGAGTCGGTGGCCCGAGTCGACTACAACCGATTCATCCCCCGTCTGGTACGGGAGGTAAGGCTCGATCAACCCACGAATCCCCAGCAAGTGGGTTTACTGTATTCCTTCATATGCATATATGTTGAGGAATTGAAAACGGACTTTAATTTTTGCATAGTAAAGGGCAAGGCCTGGCCATATAAGATAAGGTTTCGGATTTCATCACCGTCTCCTTCTTGCCCGCTTTAGGAACACGTTACCAAACGCGAACCTAAAACTTAAAATTTTTGACTAGAAAGAGACCTATAGGGTATCGAGCTTATTGGAAAATCGTTCAAAAGGACTGTACTGGTTACTTTATTAGCCTAACTCGAAGTTCAGGAAGATTATTTTAAGTTGATTAGAGACGCCTTGTAACCCAGGGAAAAGTGCCAAAGAGACAGGGTTATCAAAGCTCCTTAGAGCTTATCCTGTTTCTCTTCGACTTAATCTAATTCGGATCGCTCTAAGAGGTTTGCTAAAATTGTAACTAGTTGCCTTTCGAAAGAATAGAAGCTGGTCTAGAAACAATCTAAGTGGAGCCATCATGCTTTTTGTTTGCTAGATTCAATAGGTTTGATTTGGTTGAGTCATCCTTGCTTGTGATTGTTAGAATTTCCTTCCGTTTAGGATTTATTTATTTATTTTTAGTTTTTATTTAGTGTATGCCAAGACCGTTCTTCAAGCGGACTTGGAGAAGAGACGCTTTAGGTCGCTTAATTAGTGACAAGCCTAGTAGTTCTGTCCCTGGAAACGAGAACCTCGAAGACTCTTCTTTTAAGAGCCTTGTCTTTGACTTTGAAAACTTGACTTTGTGTGAAGAAGTTACTTCTAGTTCTTTGATAACGCCAACAATGGCAACTTTAAAAGCTTTGTTGAACCCGACTAGGAGTTCTCGTCCATCATGTATCAAGTTAGCTTCTACTGAAGCAAACTATGAGTTGAAACTTGGGACCATACAGATGCTCCCAATCTTCTTAGGGAAAGAAAATGAAAACCCCTATTTCCATGTTAGGGATTTTGAGGAAATATGTAGTACCCTCAGGATTAAGGACCTAGATGATGCATCATTAAAACTTAGATTGTTTCCTTTTTCCCTAAGAGATAAATCCAAATCTTGGCTATATAGTTTGACTTCTGAGTCAATTGAAACCTATGAACAAATTACGTCTGTCTTTCTCCAGAAGTTTTTCCTTAGGCACAAAACATCATCCATTAGACAGCAGATTTGTACATTTGCTCAATTAGAGGGAGAATCTTTATATAGGTATTTAGAAAGGTTTAATGACTTACTATCCCAATGTCCTCATCATGGTTTAGAAAAAGTAAGGCTTGTTCAAATCCTTTACGAGGGTTTAGATTATTCGACAACAACCACGGTTGAGTCTTTATGCACAGGTGGGTTTGAAAATAAAACTGTCGATGGCGCGATGACATTTTTGAATGAAATCGCCGAAAAAACCCAACAATGGGAAAACAGTAGGGAGCCCCAGAAAACAATTCTTCTAAGTAAAGGGAATGTCAATAGGGTAGAAGGATCTTTTGAATCAGATGCCAAAATAGCTGCTATATCAAAGAGGTTAGAAGCTTTAGAACTAAGTCAATCTAGTAGTATTGAGCCCAAATCGTTTTGGGAACAACAGAATACTGAAGAGCAAGCCCATGTTCTTTATAATAACACTAGGTTTGATAATTATCATAAGTTAGACCCTTACTCAGAAACCTAGAACCCTGGTTGGAAAAACCATCCTAACCTTTCTTGGTCCAAGGGCCAAAATCAAGGTCAGTCTAGTAATTCTAAGGTTCCCCCAGGTTTTGGTTATGCTAAGAACCCTTCTGGACCAACACATAGTCAGAGTTCGATAGAAAAGTCGATAATGAGTTTAGCTAAGAGTGTTGCCTCATTAGTTCAGAGAGATGAAGAATTCAAGCAGTATGTTAACCAGAAGTTCCAAGAAAATCAAAAGATTGTTCAGGCGAATAGTCAGGCTATTTCGAATTTAGAAACCCAGGTTAGTCAGATTGCCGAATCTCTGAGAGAAAGAGAAAAAGGTAGGTTCCCTAGTCAACCCAAACCCAATCCTAGAGGAGTTAATGAAATATCTTCTGGTGAGAAATCATCAAGTCACGTGAATGCAATTAGCACCCTTAGGAATGGTAAGGTGTTAGACAACAAGGTAACTAGGCCTGATAGTGAACACACTGTAGATCACTCTGATCGAATAGCTAAGGAGACTGATAAAGTCTCTGAAGAGCCTGAGACAGCTCCTCATAAGCCAGTCTTTATGCCCAGAGCCCAATTCCCGCAGTTGTTAGCACCCACTAAGAAGGAATCCAACTTTAATGACATATTGGAGGTTTTTAAGCAAGTCACGATCAACCTTCCATTATTAGATGCAATTAGGAAGATTCCTGCGTATTCCAAGTTTCTTAAGGATATTTGTACGCGAAAGCGAAAGCTTAGTGTACCAAAGAAAGACTTTTTAGCTAGTCATGTGAGTTCAATTCTTCAGAATACTACAACTCCTAAGTACAAAGACCCAGGGTCCCCAACCATTTCTTGCACAATAGGTAACTACCGTGTTGAGAAAGCCTTACTTGACTTAGGAGCCAGTGTGAACTTACTTCCGTATCATGTGTACCTTCAGTTAGGACTTGGAGAGTTGAAACCTACTCAGGTAACATTACAATTAGCTGATAGGTCTGTGAAAATTCCCCGTGGTATCATAGAGGATGTTCTTATTGAGGTCGATAAGTTTATTTACCTAGTAGATTTTATTGTCCTTGACACTCAACCTGTCCGTGACCCAGAAAGTCAGATACCTGTGATATTAGGTCGCCCGTTTTTAACTACATCTAATGCGATCATTAATTGTCGAACTGGTATTATGAATTTGTCTTTTGGTAATATGACTATTGAACTTAATATTTTCCATATTAAGCAACCTTCTGAGTTAGGTGACACGTGCATTGAGGAGGTAAACATGATAGAAACGGTAGTTCAGGAGTCATTATCAAACACCTTGTTAGAAGATACATTGGAAGAATGTCTAGCTAATCATCATTTAGAAGAAGAAATTGATAATTTTCGGGAACCGGACGATCTAGAAAATAGGGAAAGTGTAATGAGTCTATCTAGAGACACTGAAAACTCTAAGTTTGGGGGTGACTATCATTCTCCCTGTGCTTTAGCTTTAACCCTTAGAAAGGTCCCTAACTTGGGACTTGACATATGTACCTCTACCATTTTACAAGATCATCTTCAAACTAGATTCCCTGAGCCTGTTGACTTCCAGAAAGAAGTTCAGTTGTTAGAAACCCATCCTATGGTCGATGTGGTTTACCTAGGTAGTAATACCAAGATTGAGTTTGTTTTCCCACCAAAATATTTTCTTCCATATGTGGGAACGTTAGAATTTTAAATGTGTCAGTTATTAAGTTTTGAGACTGAGCATAATTACTTTAGGAAATTAGAATCGACACATTTGTGTAAGAATGACCACCTTCATTATAGTCAATTGTGTGAGTCATATCTGATTGACTCTGAAGATCCACAATTATTCAGGTTATTATTATGTGTTTCTAAGTTCTTAGTTGAGTTTTTACAGACTCTACAACCTGATCTTGTTGATTCTTCCTACAAGGTAATCAAGCCTATGGAAATAGTTTATCAAGACCCTTCTATAGAACCTGAACCACAGCTAGAAGTAGTTATCTTAAACAGAAAACTAGAGAGGGATGACAGTGTGCTCGGTTCGTTTATCTTCTTAGCTTTTTGCAGTTTCCTTCTATTCTGGATAACACTATTTGATTCAGATGACCCACGGTTGTTCCGATTATTGCTCTATGGTTTTATGAGGCGACTAATTCTTTCCTAGTCTGGCTGAAGAATTTAAACTTAGCACTTCTTGGGAGGTAACCCATACTCTTACAACACGGTAATATCTTTCCCTAACTCCTTTTCCTGAAGTGGTAACAGTTTCTCCTTGTTCATATTTTTCATCATTCATCTTTAGAAACATTGAGGACACTGTTTGATTTAAAGTTTGAGGGTAAGGGAGAAACTTTTTAGTTAAATAATAAAGCTCTAGAATTTAGAAGCTTGTGAACACTTCAGGGTGACACTAACCATTCTAGGTAGATAGAAACTTAGCTCTTTTTCTATAGGAATTGGTGTGCCCAGTTAAATGGTTTATTCATAAAAGGATAGAGTTCAGGTGTTAGAAAATAACATGATAGTTGTCACCACATCTCGGAGTCTATCTCGACCATATCACTTTCTGTTTTTATATTTGCAATTTTGTGTTTCTCTAAGTGATTTGGTGGGGCCCAGTATCAAATCGTTATCGCCGTTAAGATGAAATAGAGTAGAGTGTTTTGAGATCAAGCCCGATTCTTGCTTTACTCGAAAAAAAAAAAGAAAAAAAAAAAAAAAAAAACAATACTGACACTTTGATAGCAATATGTGTGTGTTCTCCCTGTCTCCGTCGCCTAACCAAGCGTGGAACGCATGATCCATGGGAACTATCACGTAAGATGATGATAAGAATCATGCGCTTTGATTCACTTTGATCCAATATATTTATCGTTTTATTTTGAATAAATCGATCGCTGGGACCCTTGTATATACCAGTTGAGTCGATATTAGTATTAGGTTTAAGACCATGTATCTCAATCTATTAGGATTCATCCTGGCACTGACCTTCATACAGATATGGGAAACACCGTTCACCTTAGTCAACATGTGCAACCTTCATATTTCTATGCCCATCTCCTAAATCTTTTCATGTGATTAATTGGGATAGATTCTGAGTCTTGTGGTTGAACAATTATCTGAGTAGAGCTCTGTTGTCTTATGAAATTTAGTATGCTTGAGTAAACACTCGTGTACAGCAGTTGGACTAATATAGGGTAATGATTCCCATAGCCGATGAGTTGAGTAAACCAACTAAATAGCTTGTTTAGTGTCTATCCTTAATCGTTCACGAGTTGCTAAAATCTAGAGTAAAGGTTTTGTGGGTATACCTTTTGTAAACCCTCACGAGACAAAACTCGTCCACTAGGGACACCTATGGGTTTAAAGGCTTATTACATACGCTAAATGTAGTCGCGATTCCTGCGAAAGTGAGTTAGAATTTTATTTTATAAATTAGATTTGCTCGAGGACTAGCAAATAGTAAGTTTGGGGGTATTTGATAGACACATTTTTGTGTCTAAATTACACTCGATTATCTATTCTGATAGTGTTCATTTTTGTACTTATTATGGCTTTTTATGTCTTTGTAGGTGTTTTCGAGAAATAAATATTTGTGAAAAATTCGGCTCTAAAATTTGTTGAAGGCACCCACAAATTTGTATTGGGGGCACCCCTTTTCATTTCAAATATTTGGATACGGCGGGAAAGAAAGAAGTTACGTGAGAAACTTCTGTACAGTCTTTTGTTACGTGATTTTAGAGTTAGGGAGTGATTCAAATTGTGCCAAAGTGAATTAGACATCCCAACTAAGTTAAAAACACGTCAAACAACGTGTCTCAAGCCGGAAAAATAGCCAGCAGAAGTGAATTTGGACGGGAAAATGGAGTCCGGCTATATTTCGGATGACACTAATTAGAGATTGAGTTGGAGTCGTTTTAGGTGTTTTAATCACTTTAGAAGACTCTATAGGGTTTGCATACCCTATATATACCAAAGAGAAGGGAGTAAATCGGGGGGGAGAGCAGCCGGAAGCCACCGAAAAATTCCAGGAAAAAACTGCTGCTGCTGTGAAGAGGAAGAACACCAAGAACATAAGGCTTCAGTAAACCGTCGCTGACTGTGTCGCTGGAACAGTCGTCTATTAAGCTGCTGAAGCAGTCGTTTCTTTGCTGCGTTAAAGTCCGATCTTTATTCCTGTTCCCTTTTCTTCTTCCTGTAACACGCTGAACCACCTCACTGTAACGCTTATAAGCGTATCAAATCGGTTGTGTTACTTCTTTTAAGCCATTGTAAACACTTTTTGAGCAATGAAAGATTGTTTTGAGCATATTTTCTCTACAATGAGCTAATCACCATCACTGGGATGACGGAGGAAGCTTTTTCTCTAATAATTAAGTGGTATGTATTTAATTAATTTATTTATGCAATTTATTTATGATTAATTGCCTTGATTGAAAATTGATTTAAAAGATTTTTATTAAGCAATTGTGATTCCGTTAGATGGTGCATGCCTCGGATTAGGTCCCTAGATGCTCCATGCTTGTGTTATACAGTTGTTGTTTTGAAAATCTATTTTTGCAATGCTTTAGAATCAAAATAAAATGTTTTAATTGCATGATTAAAATTACTATCACTTGATTTATTGGTTAAAAGTGGAATCCTGAATCCTAGTTCTTCCCCATATTTTTAAGTCATCTTGGTTTTATTCTGTTTTGTTTTCTTTAATTAAAATTAAGTCTATAATTAAACCTTCACAAGTATGAGAATCGAACCTCTTTTTACCACTATATTTTATCACATCAGTAGACTAAGTAGGTATACCTGTAATTCAGGACAAGAGCATTGGGATGCACTTTTCAGAGTGCTGAGGTATCTTAAATACACTTTAAACTTTCGATTGATTTATGAGAGATACCCTGCTTTTTTGTAAGGATACTGTGATGCAAACTGGATAGCAGATTCAGAGGAGTCTAGGTCTACGAGTGGATACGTTTTCACTCTAGGCTGTGGAGCAGTGTCTTGGAAGAGTTCCAAACAGACCTGTATCGCTCGATCCACTATGGAATCCGAGTTTATAGCGTTAGATAAAGCAGGAGAGGAAGCCGCTTGGCTAAGATGCTTTTTAGAAGACATTCCTCTCTGGCATAGGCCTGTGCCAGCTGTATTTATACATTGTGATAATCAAGCTGCAATAGCTAATGCTAAAAAGAGCAACTATAATGGAAAATCTATTCATATAAGGAGAAGACACAATTCTCTAAAACAACTAATCTCAACTGGCGTTATTTCTGTTGACTTTGTGAGGTCGAAGGAGAATATCGCGGACCCTTTGACGAAAGGCTGGTACAAGGAGATAGTTAGTAATGCATCGAGGGGGATGGGACTTAAGCTCATCAATTAAACTTTCCATGAAGGATACTCAACCTTGTGACTGGAGATCCCAAGATCAAGGTTTTGAATGAGACAACTAATTTATGGCGGGTAAAAATTAAACACTATCAGAGAATTATTTTCTCTGTCCCTTCCCTATGGTGTAGACGTGATAGTGTGACTGCAAGTGAGGATGACTTAGAGTAAAGTCTTAATGAGTTCTATAGTTTCAATTTAAGATTGAAATGGGGTGTAGCAGTTAACACTCTTGATAGAATTCACCTATCTGAATGAGGAAGTAGGTCGCTTCCTATGAGAACTGAGCTGATTCTCTAGAGCATTCTGAGAAACGGGATACGTCCAGGGCCAAAACGGACACAACGGCGTGAACTTAACAGCATTTTAAGAGATATCTCGCGTAAGGAGTTATTGAAGAATTACACTAAACGATGGCAGTTCAAGACATCACGTTCACTGACCATCATGTAGTTCCGGTGCTTCTCACTAAGCAAAGGTTCAATTCCAAATGGTCACCTATTGCTTAAGAGGTATTTCTCGTTTTTTTCGTTTTTCCGATTTTTCGGTTTCGTCATTCATGTGGGGAATTGTTGGAAATAAAAATGGTTTAATGCTAAAATTAAGATTTTATTACTTAAAATAATTTTGTTACTATAATGGTGTTAGGATCACTAGTCCAAACTTGGGTGGAATTATAGCCATCCATTTTCACTTCTTAGTGAATGAGAAACCTTTGGTTGTCCCACATTGCGCAAACCAAGGAGGAAGTTCATGCATTTTACCACAAACGTTCTATATAAGGAAAAATAACTAGTGGATTGGATATGGACTTAGGAAATGGACTAGTGGGCAAATGCACACATGTGCGGTGCTTTGCACCGAAGCACCGCGGACCGCGGGCTTGCGGAGCTTGCATGTGCTTTTGCGTGTGCTTTTGCGTGAGCCTTGGCGCGAGCCTTGGTGTGAGCCTTGGTGCGAGCCTTGGTGCGAGCCTTGGTGTGAGCCTTGGTGTGAGCCTTGGTGTGAGCCATTGGTGTGGCCATTGGTGTGGCCATTGGTGTGGCCATTGGTGCGAGCCTTGGTGTGAGCCTTGGTGTGGCCATCGGTGCGAGCCTTGGTGCGAGCCTTGGTACGAGCCTTGGCGTGACCATTGGCGTGAGCCTTGGCATGTGCCCTGCGTGTACCCATCAAAGATTCAACGGATTTAATTAAAAATAAATATTTTACGTTTAGTATTAAATGGAAAACTAAAATCATAAATATTATTTTACCGTTTTAAATTAATGGGGATTAAATTTTTTCAAATTAATTATCTTTTCATCGTTTTGAAAATCAAAAGCTTTTTTCTCCTATAAAAGAAAAAGATTTCTAAGTGTTTCGTTTACCCCAGTCGCAGCCACTGTCCTGACGACTTTTCACCATCTTCCTGCTTTGTTGTGCGCAATAGTTTACATTCTTATTTTTTCATCTACTGTTAAGTTCACAACGGGCCAACGAGCTTTGCTAGCTGGGTTGGTATCAGGTGATTTTATCCTGAATTCAAATTTGTCACTTAAAAGGTATAGCAGCATCTTCCTGAAGGTGTACCTGGCAAATATTGAGTTAAGGGCAGTCTGTTGAACAGGCGACTTCACCTCTCTGTGCTTGAGTGTGTGTGCTATTTATTTCTAATCCTCCCTTAATCATCTTCAAGTTCTCTGTTGTTTGTGTTTCTCTGTTACAGAAAGATTATTATCCAACAAGTTATGCTTGTGCTAAGTTATGATCTGGGTCATGGAATATGGGGTTGATAAATTAGGATAATAGATCAACCAAAGACCTTTAGAAAACTGTTAGTTAATTTTATATATTTTGTCAAACACCCTAACCATCAGTTGACTGATGTTGACTATTTGAATATATGGTCAAAAGCGGTTTTGATACGAGTCAAATATCACATCGTTTTAGGTTTCCTTAAAAATTCAATCCCCTAATATTTGGTTTCTCTTTCTAAAGCTAAAATTGACAGAGCCGGTTAAAGAAAAAACCATTAGCAACTTTGATCCTCATCAAATACGTCACTTGTTCACTTAATCAATCTGTTTGTCTTTTTTTTTTAAAGCATTCTGTCTATTGTCAGTCAATGGTATGGAACCTTTTCTCCACGAAATGCATCAGTGTGCTTTTGTACCAATTTTTCTATACCAAGTTTTGGGCGTGTGCAGCATGAAACTTAGTGATAGATTACTAATATCGTTTGGATAAAAGAGTTATTACATCACAACATTTATAGCCTTGTCGTTACACAATGATAAGGACCAGACACCAAAAAAAAACCTAAGTGATTAAACCTAGGATATTCTAAGTGACTCTAATTCTTTAATAACAATTATTATGCAACACAAGTGTAGCCACCATTTTTATGATTACCACAATCAAAATACAAAATTAAGATGATACAGAGAATAACATTGGAATCAAACAAGAGATTTAACGTGGTTCTGCAGTGATTGGTCTACATCCATGGGTAATTAAAGTTGATGTTCTTATTAGTTTTTTTAGGTTACAGAAGAAATGAAATTTCAAAACCCAGCCAAATTGTATATAAAGGGGTGAAAGAAATATCATTTTACTAAAAAGCCTCTTTGCCAGGTGTCGATGAAGTCCGCCATGTGTCCATAATGATACACCACATTTTGCCATGTGGCGAAGTAGTCCGCTGCGTGTCGATGATGATTTGTCATGTGTCGATGATGATACACCATATTTCGCCATATGTCGAAAAAATTTACCATGTGTCAATGTTGATCTTATCACAAAATGACCTTAATCTAATTTTAGTACGGACAAAAAATCGTACGAGCTAAGAATGATGCGGGCAAAGGATGGAAGCGCTAAAGTGGTGCGGATGCGGGATAAAAGTGCTGCGGACAAATATCGGTGCTGGCTTACGGGCAAAAGATGGTGGAAATGCAAATGATGAAAGTGTGTAGGAATGAGTGGGAATGAGTGGGAATGATTGGTTTATGGTTGATTTATGAAGTGGGAATGATTGGTTTATGTAATGGGTGTAGGACAAGAAAAGATGATGTACGGGATGTGGTTGGAAAGATGGGCTTTAGCTGCTAACAAGAGTTTAGTTGCGGACAAATGATTGGCTTTAGCAGTGCGGGAAGAAATGATGGGCTTCAGCTACGGTCATGAATGGGCTCGGTGTCGCGGGCTTGAGATACTTCTTTGCTGCGGGCTTGGGTTGCTGTGCGGACAAGAGATGCTTTGCTGCGTACATTGATTGGATGGGCTTGCGTTGCTTCCTTGCTGCGGGCTTGGCTTTGTGTTGTAGGCAAGTGTGAGCTTTAGCATTGAGGGCTTGATCTTGATGTTGCGGGCTAGAATGAGCTTTAACAGCACATTGTCTTGAGTTGCTGTTGCGGGAATTAGTCTTCTTTCGGGGATGATTTTTGTGCGGACAATATAGAAGGCATATGACAGTTTACGGACAAAATGTTGGGGGATAATGATCGGGCTTGGGCTTTAGTATCTTCTATACTATTAAGTAGTGCAACTCAATCCTCCAAAGCCTTAATATCTTCAAGGCAAGTAGTAGCCTTAGCATAACGGTCATGAAAGAAACATGATGATGATGGGATGCGGGTGCATATAGAAATGCAAATAGGGTTGTGCTTGTGCGGGAAGATCAACAGCTCCACTGTTTGCATAAAGCTTTGTACTGCGGACCATCATTTTAACTGCGAAAATCATCACTTGTACTAATGGGCTCATCGGACGCCCGTTGAATTAAATTATTATTGGTCATCTTGGCCATCTCAATTGATTATTTGCTTTTTCTTCTCACACTAAATTGTCGTTGAATTTCCTTTTATATAAACTTCACGCAGTTGAGAATTTTAGGGCTGGGCGATTATCGTTGCTGCCACGTGTTGGAGTACATTTTTGGTACTCACAGTGAGTGTAACTTCAAAGTTGGAACAGTAACAATTGAGATTGGTGAAAATTACAATTTTCCCTTGTTTCAGTTGTGATAACTGTAATTTTCACCGGCTACACCATATACACGATGAAATTTTATGAAAAATACACAATGAAAAAATTAGTAAATGATGTTACAAATTATGGATGTGTAAAAGTTGGTAAAAAAATTCCATAATTTTTTAATTAAAAAAGTAGGATAAAAAATAATTTAGCCGTATATAAAAATATGAAAAAGCAAAGGTAACACAAAACTAACCATTTTCTCTTGATAATCTTATATTACGGGTTATATATATATACCATTTTAATGACTGGGAGGTATTATTCTGGGTTCTGCGGAATCTTCAAATTTTTAGATTATTAAAAGGGTATTTTTTGTAAAAATAATAATTATTATGAATAAGCATATGCCTGATAAGATTACTCCAGTGCTCATTTTTACTCTCAAATGATCGCAAGAAATGGCGTTACTTACAACTTTAATTATATGTTTTTAATTTTTTTTTATCTACTACATAATAAATTTAGATATTATTTGGATTTTTATAGAAATAGGCCAACATAATCAATTATATGTTTTTAAAAATTTATTTCTTTACTATATAATAAATTTATAGATTATATGGATTTTTAATGAAATAAGTCAGTATAACAAAAATAAAATACATACAAACGTATTAGGATTAAAAACAATTGTGAAAATACGGTGAATTGTATCGTGCTGTATTTTTTAACGCGATGTGTTGTGTTGTGCTTTGCTCGTACTTATTTGTATCGTCCGCTTTATTGTGCCCTTTTGCTGATTTGGCTGGCATAACACTTCATACAAATATGCCGTGCGGTGTTGTGTTGTATAAGATATGGAAAATATAATATTTTATATTAAAACAATGACTATAAAAGAAGAGAACTGATTTACTCAATCTACCAGTACCTTACATGTACACGGAGATATATAGATGCTGTACAAAAAAACGTAAAAGGAAGCAAATAATATCTTACTCTCTATAGATAATATCCTGTCTAACACATATAGAAATTCCTAATGGTAGATATAACGGAATATATGCAGAATACTACGTATGTTTCCTAATATATAAATCAGTTCATACATTTTCGATCAAAAAAAAAAAAAATCATACAATTTCTTCACAGAAGATATGTTTTTTAGTCTCACTATACTCCATAAGAGCAAGTCTTACGGTGGAGATTTTCTAAGTTTGAATAGCTTGGAAATGCCCAACTTGGAAGGCTATATATTCCCTCGTCCTTGCATAGCAAAGTTAATCTAGTGAAGTTGTGCTTGGAACTAAACTCACATAGGCATGAGTGGAGTAACAAATATATCTATCAGTGGTTTTGTGAGTTGTGCATAGGCTGCATTTTCAATTTAATTTGCTCTACTTTTTCTCAAAGTAAAAAGTGAAAGTAAAACTGAAAGTGAAGGTAATGCTTGAGTGCTTGACTATTAATTTATTCATCTTTTTCGGGTCTTAATTACTTATTACTCATTTATACACATTGTGGTCGAAAGGTAGATTGTTGTGGATTATGCAGCAGATATGAAACCCCAAGACTGGACATGAGATACGAGAAAAAGAAAAGAGAAGTTAAAAGGAGAAAAAACTTGATTAGATTTGGGTCGATGTGATATTAAAGTTAGTTCTAAGATTGAGGGGAGGCAGATATTACTTTGTGAGAGCAATTTCTTTTTTTTTTTTTTTTTTTTTTTCAAAACTACAAAAAGAGACGTAAAGTAAGATGATCGACGTGTGAAATCTTATCACCTCATGTCATATTAATAATTTCCCTTTCTTTTGGTCCTTTTCACTTTTACCGGACAATATGAATACATGATCTTTCTAGGGTTGAGAAATGTTCGACCAGCCAATAAGGTAGATCTTAATTAAGAATGATGAACGGGACAGTGGAATTAAAGTAGTCGTCTCGTCTACGTACACTAAAGAGTATAAATACGAATAGGATGAGATGATGAAGCTTTAAACCTTATTGTCTCTTCCTTTCTTTCCTATGAGGTCTTACATGAGAAAAAGAGAACCCATTGTAGCACAAGGACAACATGCCGGCCTGCTTCTATGAAACCATAGTTTAGGTAATGCCGGCAAGTCATCCTTGGCTGCATTGGAGTCTTTACCTCTTCATCTAGACCTCTGTAGAATGGCACTGATCAGGTATTCACTTCAGCAGCATTTTCTATATAATCATCTATGACTGAAATGAGAAAAAGATAGGACAATCTAGCCAAGGACTACCTGCCGACTACCATTTGGCACTAGACCAAACATCTAAAAACCATGCTAATTGGCAGCAAGTCATCCTTGGCTGTACTGTACTATCAATCTATTCATTCCAGTCGTTTAGATGAATTTGACTGACCATCTAATGCAACTATTTGATAGTTGAATAAATGAAAGAGACCCCAAAATAGGCAATTAAAAATCTTGCCAATTCGAGCTACTGGATATCTCCAAATCCTAACAACTGGAGTCTGGACGTTGGCAAAGCATCCTTTGCTGCATTACACTTCCTACTCTTCATGGAAATGGTTAAAAACACGACAGTGAAAGACCTCTATAATCACCAGAACATATGACCACATGATCTTTCCAGGGTCGAGAAATGTTCGACCAGCCGATAATGTGGATTTTAAGGATGACGTTCACCTTTATCGACACTCCTGAAAAGAAACGGAGAATGATATTAAAGTAGTCACCCAGGTACATAAAAGAGAAAAATACGAATGGAAAGAGATGAAGCACTAAACCTTATTGTCCTTGATTAGTATTCATTGTTGATGAAGCGTTTGTTTGAGGTCTCTGTCTTTATACCCTTTGAGGTCTTACATGAGAGGAAGAGAACCCAGTATAGCACAAGGACAACATGCCGGCCTGGTTCTATGAGAACATAGTTTATAGGCGATGCCGGCAAGGCATCCTTGGCTGCATTGGAATCGCTACCTCTTCATGCTAGATCTCTGGATAATGGCACTAATCAAGTGCGCGCTTCATCTTTACTGCAGTATTATTATCATCTATGACTTAAATGAGAAGAAGATAGTTCAATGTAGCCAAGAACAACCTGCCGACTACATTAAAAGGCCAAAGTTTTGGCGATGCCGGCAAGTCATCCTTGGCTGCATTGTACTATCAACCTATTCTTTCAAGTTTCTAGACGAGTTTGAGTCATTTGACTGACCATCTAATGCAACTATTTGATAGTTATATGAATGAAAGAGATCCCAAAACCACTACTTCTACTACTTATGTCATATGTTGCTGTTTCCATCCGCTATTTATAGATAAAAACTTACGGCAAATTAGTTAAGACATGAGAGTAAAGATTTGTGCTGGTTGTTGCTCATGAGATTCTCTCCTAGAGAGAAAAAGCAGTGTGAGAAACCCAAAAGGGATTAGTGTGATCTCCCACTCAAAGGGCATGACCCATCCATGAAAAACATCTTCAAAAGGTAATATATTTTCCATATCATTCAAAAGATCCATCCATGAAAAACATCTTCAAAAGGTAATATATTTTCCCATATCATTCAAAAGATCAGACACTCCAAATTTGGTTACAATAGCTGTTTCCCTATACAGCAAGGCTACTTTATTCTTTCCAATAATAAATTAAACAATAAGGAAAGAAAATCAAATCATGGAAATTAGTCTAAGTGTTGATTGGTTATTGTGGGAATAGAATATTTTGAATGGATGTTGTTTCTGTAAAAATATAGTTGACCCATACTATATGAAGATTTTTTATTTTTTATTTTTTTTTCCAATAATCTTTTTTCTTAATTCATTTTGTAATTTACTTATATTTTGAAGCATAATCCATTTTGTAATTATATATCTAAAAACACTACAAAAGTGAAAAAATATTAGATGTGTCTTTCAAAAACAAATAAACTATGTGATACCGCAAAAATCCATTTTGAATTAGAAATAAACATTACAACTTGTTGTTGCCCGAATTTGACGAAGGTTGAACTTTGTCAACTTCTAAATAGGATTCTCCTTTGGCAGCCAAATTTACACCATTTTGTAGCTTAATGGCAGTTAACTGCAGTTGGGGAGGATATGTGTGTATTATCTATAAGAAAGTTGCACTAACTAAATTGGCATCAACGATTCATTGTGGTTTGACGCGCGCGCAAACACATATATATATATATGTGACGGAATTGACCTCTTATTATGTTTATATGCTCGGATATTTTAGTAAAGATTTACAAATAGTACCCAGCCAAAACTCACATTTCTACGAAAATGAATTGTGCGGTTAGATTTGATTGGGGATATGGGGTTTAAAATGCAAAATTGAATTTTAGTTCAATAAAAAGTCAAGAACAAAAAAATAATACCGAGAAGAAACTGGTTTTCGTTCACAACGGAGATATAGTTGTCGTATTGCAAGCCATTACTTACCAGCACTAAAGATTTGTAGTTCATATCAGTCAGGCAAAACTAACAACTACAATTTAACAAACTTTGTTACCATAGTGATTTCTCATTGCTAGATTGTAGTCAAAAATGAGAAAACATGCTTCCTAGTGCTTGCTCTTACTCAATGAATTTGAGAATGCTGATACCTCTATCTAGTCCATTTTATATTGACATAGTGGATTTCTCTCACATTCAGAAAAATCTAGATTTCATAATTTAATTTATCCATATTTTTGTATTTTATTTTTTAATAATGAATTACCCATTTTGTTTTAGTATTTCCTTCCGCGTCGACTAAGTCAACAAATTAAGGAGACCATGAGATTTTCCTAGATTACCCTTAACTATTTTCTAATTTATTTTTTATAAAAAATGTTATTACTGCCTAAAATTACCAACTCTATTTTAAATAAGAAATAAAAAAGAGGGAATAAAATATACTTTAAAAATTGGGAACTTTATAAGAAAAATAAAGGAAAAATTATTTTAGAAAATTGAATAATTATATTCATGGTGTAAAAACTTCGTAATCGAAAAATTTAACCTTTACAATTAAAAATAAAATAAATCTTAAAAGGAATGAAAATAAAAATAATAGATAGCAGTCGAATCTGATTCTTATTTATGCAATCACTATGCCAAAAGAGGAAAAAATCGACATGGGGCCTTTGTGAAATTTGACAGTGAAGACATATAGACTCATTTTTGATAGTCCAAACCTATCGGATTTTTATAGTGTAAATAAGCAACTCTTGGTTTTGATTTTTCGACGGGCTTAGCGAATATGCGGGTATTTTTATGTGGAAAATAGAAGCCCTAAAATTACCAAACTCATTTCATTCTCATTTTTAATAGTCAAAACCCTAGATATACAGAAAGCGAGAAATTGAGAGTGAAATTCAAAGTTGATATCAGTGGTTTATGTGATTTAGTAATGAAATCAGCATCACCAGTAAAGACATTCATAGAAGACGAAGAAGAAGGAGAAGAAAGTGATAGAGGGATTTTTTATAAGAACTTGTTTGCTTGGGGATATTATCCATGGCAAATATAATACATATGTTGTTTTTGTGTGGATTTTTTAGAAATTCAAGTCATGTTTTGTTAGTTCTTATATTGGATGCAGATGAGATTAAAACTGTTAGTTAGGGCTGTCAACGGACACAAATCCGTCGGATTTTGACAATACCGATAAGGTTAAGGTTAAGGGTTATCGGAATTCCGAAATCCGATAAAATCCGATGTATTCTAAAAAACCCAATCCAATAAGGTTAAGGTTAACTTATCGGAAATTCGGATTTTTCGATAAAATCCGAATTCTGGGTAAAAAAAAAAAACAAACAAAGTTAAAATGACTTCTTCTGACTTCATACACATTCAAAATGTTCTAAAACAGAGTTCAGTTCAGTCTCTCAGTCTCACACATGAAAAGAAAATACAAAGACAACCCATAAAAAGTCACAAACAAATAACATGCAGCAAAAGAAATAAAGGCAATGGCAGACTGCTAGTGCTCTTGCTTGGCTGCTTGCATGTTGTTGCATCAACTTCAGTCTTCAATTTCCATATCTGCATTAGTACACAAATATTCAAAATCAATCAGAAATCAGAAATCAGAAGAACAACAATTGAAACTATGAAAAATTGAGGATAAAGCAAAGGAAATTTTTTTTAACCTGGATCAAAGATGTCTGGCAACCAATCACTTAGACAAAGAAATGCTTGGACTAATTCTGGATCTAATGAAGTTCTATGTGTTGTAAAAACCCTACCACCATCACTAAACATGGATTCTGATGCCACACTAGTCACTGGAACAGCCAAAACATCTCTTGCGATCTTTGCGAGAATTGGGTACTTAGGGGCATTTAACTTCCACCAACTCAATATATCAAAGTTAAACTCATCTTGGGGTGACAGAGATGGAAGAATTGGTTCTTCTAAGTACTTCTCCAACTCAGACTTCTGAACACCATCTTCATCATTTTCCATCATTTTGATTTCTTGTGGTGTTGGTCTAATATGATGGAAAAGTTTCGTGTGATTCATGCGGATATATAAAGCAGTACGTGTACTCGAGAATCTGGCTCATAAAAACTTAAGGATGGGGTCGTGCTATGAATAGAAGTCAAAATGGACCAAGGAAAAAGCATAGCATATAATACCTTTACCATGGAATATGATACCTTGCCTTGGCATCTTTATAACTTGGCCAAAGCATCAGAGATTCATAGTGGAGGGCCGGAGGGGAATCTAACCATCTATCTTCAATGTGGTTGATAACAGCAAACTGATGAGCAACTATGTTGCCTGCTTTGTCGATAAACTTGAACTGAATTGATGGGGAACTCCTTGTGCATGCACCTATTCGATTTAGGATAGGACCAATTGTCCATGAGGCAGCTTGATCATGGTTCTGTAAGAGCAAAACTACGTTTCCGGGCATCACATTCAATAACGCCATATTCAATATTGTTGCACTTTAAATATCATGCAGCTTTGATGAAACGTGTAGCCTCAGCAGTCTGGGGGGTTCATTAGGCCTTTAGAGAGACATGAGCTATAAATAACGTTTTTAAATGACAGCTAATTATGCGAATATGGTTTTATAAACAAAATCCGTCATATAACATGAAAATAATGGGGCCCATCATATAACATGAACAAACCACGTGGTAATTATTAGGTCTGTTATTCAATGGTTCACCATTAAATAACGGAACAAATCCGACAAATAAATTAGATTTATATACAACCACCACTAATCTTCTATTGTGTACCCAAAAATGGCTATTCATTTATAATATCATGTTCCAGTAGGATTGAAAATGGTTGTCCACCGGCTAAGTTGCCATAAATCTTTCACATAGTTCATATTGGTCCTCCAACAAACCCCGAAACCTAAAGAGAAGTCGTTATTGAATTTATTTATTTCGAAAGGATTTAATTCCTAATTTCTTCAAGTTTTTGTTTTTTTTTTTAAATTTTATTTGAATTCGTTCTGATTCGATCCAATATTTACCAAAAATATTTACATTTTTTTCTTCAATTTATTACAATTAAAATATCAAATTCTCATTATAATTATACAATTTGATGTAAATCGTCTAAATTCAAAAGGATTCAAAATTTTTATTTGAATTCGTTCTTAGTTTCACCAAAAATATCCAAGAATTTTTCAATTTATTATAAATGAAGTATCCAATTTTAATTATAATAATAGAATCCGATGCAAATCGCCTCAATTCAAAAGGATTAAATTCCTGATTTATTCAAATTTATTAAATTTATTTATTTTTTTCAATCCGTATTAGAACCCCAAACAAAATCTCTACCGTCCAAAAATTTAGTAAATTTAGTTCTTAGTTTTGTCTGTCTTGTTGTTTTCTGTAGGTGTGGTCGCAGCTAGAACAAACTACTTGAAAATGGAACAACGTAAAGTTTATTTGAGGTTAACGGGAAGAAAGACGTTCTTATTAAACGGATTAGAGAACATCTTGGTTAACGATGATATGGTATCTAATTTTACTTTTTTTATTGTCTTTTCGATCTGATTTGCTTATTGACTGTGTGTAATTTCAGGATCATATATGGTGGTGGATAAAAGAAGTATCCGGTATCGAGCTTTATGTATAACTGCCAAGGTGATGCTGGCACTGAAGATATCGTAATGTTTGAACAAAATGTTTATGAAATGTACGCCTTTAAGCTATTTGGTGCAATTAGATTTTTTATTAATTCCAAAGCCATTTCATGTTGCTGCTTGTTATCTAATTTGATTACACCGCCTTTTATCATAGGTATAACATAGCATCTAGGAGTGTTACTGGCCCTCCATGTGGAATTAGAACTATTGCAGGTTGTATTGTGAAAGAAAGCTATGGCTCTGCCAAGCAGCAACACACATTTATGATGAGCTTGATTGTTCTATATGTAATCTTAACTTCAGATTTCCTGGAATTTCAGTGAAACTAAATTATGTTATTGGCTAATATTTGGGCATCATATGCACATTGAAATTCTAACGTTGCGCGGTTTGATCAGGTTGAAGTATTATGGAGCAAGGAGAGAAACCACTTCCTCACCCTCTTCTAATTAAAGCTAGAAACCTTTAATAAGCTAAAGACAATGAGACAGGTCAGTCCAGTTACGGGCTATTTTTTTCGTTATTTTGGGGGTATTTTACTTGTTTGTTGTGAGTGTTTTCTGCGTAAACCTTAGACAAGTAAAAGATCATCCTCATTTCTTGTTGTGAGTGTTTTCTCTCCAACTTTCTGACATGAAGTAGTTGTGATTCTATCTTGATTAATTTCTTCTGTTGTCTAGCCAGGAATTGACTTTCAAAAGGTATTTTGTTGTAATCCGGAGCAAATGGCTTAAGATGTGTTGGTGCTGGTTTGTTTTTTTCCCAGCAGGTATCATCATTAACTCAATGTTGTGTAGTTTTAAATGCCTAATTGTTCAATAATATTCGTGTATGACTCACACATGGTAGATCACAAGGCAACTGAGTGTGTTATGTTATGGATTTCGTCATTCTCTGATCTTGGTTCATCGCCGACTAAATACAGTATTTTGTTATTGTAGGCAGTTACTTTGTTCTTACTTGCATGATATTACACTTCCTAGAATAATGGACCATTCGTTGCTGTTTGTGCTTTATTGCTGTATGTTGGATGTTATCAGGTATGAAAGACTTTGTTTTAAAGATTTAAGTTTCTAAGTGTTTCCTTTTGTCTTACTCTTTGTCCTGAGGCTTTTTATCTACATTCAGTTTATTTCTGAATCAAGTCTTTCCTATTTCTGCAGCTATCGATCCTTTGGACCTATTGGCTTGTTAATGATTTCATAGATTTTCCCCTTGCGCCTTAAGATGACATATATTTTTTATTATCATTGTTATAATTGATTTATATGTGATGTGACTGTGTGATTGAAGAAATCATGGATGTAAGTGCGATGTTATGCGATAGAGATGGAGTACTTGGAGATGTTTCAAGAGGTGCTTTGATTAAGTGGCCAAAAACTTATGTAACTCCTGTAGGAGAGCGACCAAATTAGAGTGTCAAGGTGACAGTTGATTGAACTCAATTTTAATATTCTGTAACTTTTGGTTTGCTAGTATTTATCTTTCGATCTGATTCGTATTTGGAGATTCTATTTTTTTAAATGTATTTTGGGTAATTAATAAAGTTAATTGCAACGGGTTCTTTTAAGATTCTATTTTATTTTCAGATTCAGTTGAAATTAGAATTATGTTTCGCGTCCAGATTCAGTTGAACCAAAATCAGTTTCAGATACACCAAATCTGAATCTGAATCAGTAACATGAAAATGATGTAACATTCTTGTTTTAATTAGTATATTTATTTTTATGAAAACGCCTCCCTTATGATAGATATTAACACCCAATAACCGTGATACTAAGCACCACACTTATGACATATATTATCCGTATGACCGTGGTATTAAATAACAGATTCGTATCTTAAAGTCACGTATTTTATTCGAATATTTAATAACGTTTTATGTTCGTCATTTACAAAAAAGTCGTACTAAATATATAATTGTTTGAATAACATATAGAATCCGTCATAAACCATGTTTTATAACGGATCATGTTATTGGTAGCCCCTTCTGGACCAGCGAGTATCACACTCTATAAACCCTCCTTCATTTTCCTCCTGAACATAGCTGTGGCACTTGCCAGATCTATAATCCCTGTATCAACATTAACCTTTATCTGCCCAGGTGGTGGTGGTGACAGTTTTGGAATTGGCTTAGGAATAGGTTGGACTTCAAACTGATGGTGCTCATTTGGATCGATCGGGTTACACGGCATTCTCGTAGGAAGCAAGGCTTTCTTGTCTTCGTAAACTAATAACTTGTTTCTAGCTTTCCACCAGGAGACGAGCAGTTAGACTAAACGTAGTGAGTCCGGTTGCAATCTATGGCTGATGTGACTCGTGAAGAGTAAAAGCTTGAGTTGATATACACATACTGAATAAGGTTCATGGTTTCAGGTGATGACCACAGAGTTTGCGTACACTGTCATATATTACAGACTCTTTAACCATTAGCAAGAAATGAAGACTCAGGGGATTCCAATGCAAAGAAGCATTGAACCTATAACACTGTTAAGCATCTCAGTTCACGTGGATAATCCGCAAATGAAGAGCATTTTCTCTTCAAAAGTGTCCAGCAAGATAAAGCCCTTCCTCAAGTCGAGACTTTGAGCCAGTTTCACCATTGCTAAACCATAGTCCTTCATTCGCAACTTAACAGATTCAGAACGTCTCATGTTATTGATTGACACCATGCACTCTCGTAGTGAGTAAGCATCCATATCAGCTCTTTCAAGTTGCTGTCTAGCATCCACTTCAGCACTTTCAAGTTGCTTTCTAGCCTGTTGCTCGGCTTTTTTTTCTTCCTTATGTTGCTTGTAAAACGAAAAATGCTCCTTAACTAACTCTATAAATTCGTCCAGTTTTGCAACAACATCATCAGCAGGTTCAATTCTTTTCCTCTTCCCTGAGTTATTTGAGGTACCAGCGTTACTTTGTGAACCCGCATTGGCACTATCCTTGTCTGTTTCTAGGTGTGGACATAGAACTCCAGTTGACATATGAACAAATGACTCATTTTCGGAGGCCAACACTACTTCGAACAAGTTATATAAATTATCAGCATATTTTAGGCCCGAGGTCCTGAATTGTGCAGCTTTTGGCTGGCTCTGTTTAAAAATAAATAAAAAATATATATAAACGTTACCAAATGAATTCGTTATATCATAGAGAAATGGTTAGTGAATTCTTGCCTTGATTACTTCTTCCCATTTCAATTCAGGCCAGTCCAGTTTTCCGGTTGTCGTGCTATAATGATGACTAGTTAATCCTGCAATGGTCCTCCACACAGCATATTTTTTCTTCAAGGCATCCCAATGGTTCTTTAATGCTTTTTGATCTAAATCATATGGTAAACTTTGCTTGAACTCATTGTTTAGAGCTTCAATAATTCGTTTCCAAGAGGTTACTTTAAGGGAAGCTCCACAATATCCTTCCTTCCGAATCTCTTCATGGCACAAATCAATAAACCTCTTGGAAAGACCATCAATAGATGTGAAGATATGCATACCCCCTCTCTTTTTTAAATTCCGAGCTTTATTATCCATATGTTTGCTGTATATAAGTACACAATCGACTAAAAAGCATACAAAAATGATCATTCAGGTTTTCTACAAACATATTTATCATAGTATGAACCAACATCGATTATATATGACACGCTGACAATAGTGATATACTAATGAAAATGCACGCGCACCTGCTGCGTGAACCTAATGCTTTCCGAAGCTACGGAGAACCCGACCCAGCATACATAATACTATCAAAAGACACAATCCTACATATCCGTATCACTACGTAGTCAAATCTAATTACAAACAAATGTCAAACAGTAACATAGTTAACCATAGAAATATTGATTCGAGAATTAGTTTAAAAGTTCAACAGAGCTACAATCCAAAACATTAGTCCCCAAATAATGATTGCAAATCATTTCCTAAGTAAATTTTAAAATTTCTATGGCTAGGCAATTTATCAATACGGTTCCATTTGCAAGAATTAAAAAACAGCTTACAATCTGAATTTCGAGTTAATGACCTGCTAGCTAACAAAATCTAAGCCTAACAAACATGAATAAACACACCAATTAAGATTCAAAACCACAAAAATACAATTGGATACCACTCAAGATCATTAACAAATCATTGAATTACTAAATCTATTCTAAATCCAATGTCCTATAATTCTTATTTACTCAATTATAAAGATCCATTCTTAATCTCCACGCCTTAATTTCACAATCACCCAATTCCAAATAATATCAATCAAGTAAAGAATAAATTCATACAACTGAATCAAACAGACCCAACCTGAAATTAGTTCAGTAAGTTGATTCACTTACCACTTGTACTGGTTCTCGCTTCATGGTCTTGTGGTCGAACTTGGGTTCTTAGCAAAGACGTATGCCCCCACGGTGAATCATTTATAGATGTCTCCAAATCTGCATACGCAACATTTTGTGTTTTGATCAGAATGCAATTGAGCACAATCATACTGTATATCCATACAACAAAAATGTGATTCCTACTAAATATGTTTTCTAACTTAATGCTGTTGTAGGTGAACTGCATATTCGATTAATTCTCTTTAACTGTAATGCTGAAGGAGACTGAGTTTCTGATTCCTAATAGATTATCTATTAGATGTAATACAACTAATGAATACGTGATATGGGTTGATTTTAAAGGAAACCATTATCATGTAGAAGTTGGTAAATCGATCAAGGATTACGTCTAGTAATTTCAGAGAGAGAAAACATTGAGGAAACAACTACGTTACAAAGATTCCTAGCACTTCCTTAGTCAACAGGGAAGCTATCCCTCAACATTGTGTTCTTCATACTTATCTTAGCAGTTAGTCCCATTATATGTATCCCATCACTTACTAAAATTAAACAATGATGATATTTTTCTCTTAGGCATTTATACAAACAACTAGTGTTCACAAATTTAATCTTTTAATACTCCTACTAATATCAAACTTGATTAAACTACCAATCTAATAAAACCGATATAATTAAAATTTCCCAACAAATCATTCCATATTAAGAGCTAGCCTACAAATAAGCATATATGAAAACTCAAAAATGAGTAACCTAAAATTGAGACCAAAAAGAGTCCAAGTGAAATTTCTGTTGACAAAATCTAAGGATTTTAGCCTCTAATTCATAAAATATCATGATCATATATATGGATTTCAGCTTTAAAATGAAAACAAGTTTTGATGACATTAGAAACTCACCTCTTTTAAAGGAGAATGATGAGAGCTGCTTTCTGAATTAACTTCTGTTTACTGTGAAGATTTGGAAGGAAAATAAATGGTAGATTTTGGGAGGGAAGAATATGACAAGAATAAAGCAGAGGTAGTTGAAAAAGTTAAAATCACTTATTGCTACCTTGTTCGGCTTCCACTATCTAACCACTATCGAGATAGTGGCCCCAGTGGCAAAAACAAACAAAATGTGTGGCCACCCACAATGCAGTGGCAAAAACAAACTTTCCACTGTCTAAATTTGTTGTGCAGCCAGCTACAAATTTCTGTAGTTGTTAGCTAACTGCCACGGTGCATGCTTTACGCACCGGGTTTGAAAATATTATCAATTCATGTACAACTGCTATAATTCATTTTCAGCTTCTCTAGAAACTCCAGCTTTTGTGTTTGGAAGATGAATCTGGTGTTGGAAATATGTATCATCTAGTTATAAATTTGGAATGCTAGCTCTATGTTAGCTCAAGGGAGGTACACACATAAATAGCATGGCTGGTATTAAAAGTAACAACTGAATGTGTTTATGGGGATTCCCTTAAATTGGCAAAACAGATAATGGTGATGCAAACATATCAAACCTTTTTGAAAAATGATTCATAAAGAATATATTTCTTGCTATGAAATTATTGATTACAGTACTGCTATTAAAAAATGACTCAGCTCAAAACTCGATCACATATGCACTTGGCGCGCACACTCTTGACTCATCGCAGACCATATATGTGCACGGTAGGCACTTACAAACCATAAAACAACATCCTATTAGGATAACAACTATGGTAGCATGATCCAAGATTCAACTTAATTGCCACGTCATACTCAATCGACTACTATCTACTATGGTAATTCAAGATTCAAGTCAAATGTGAAAAATGGTTTGCCGTATCGCGCCAAATGGTTGGGCACAAATAGATAAACCGTCACTAGTAGAAATATGACGCTAGGTAACTGTTACCGTATTATTTCTGTAACAGTTTCATTTTTCTGCGGTGTTACCAAATCCCCTGATACTGAAAGTTTATAAGAACTGTTACAAAAATGTCTCTTTATAAATGTTACATAGCGACTAAAACTGTCATTGTTAGTGGTTTTTGGTAGCAGTTTATAGGAAATATTGTTACAGAATTAGTACTAGCGTAACAAATTCTTCAGAAAACATTCACCATTAACGGTTTATAGTAGAATATTTTGGTAAAAATTGTTGCTATTGTTAGAGTACAAGTAACAGATTTTAGCTAAATTGTATCAGTCTTGGGTTATAGTAACAGGTTATCTAGTCAACAATGACAGATTATATTTTTAAACCACTACACAATCTATGCTGAGGCAATAGTTATGGTTGATATGCCGGAACTCGGTATTGTAATCAGAGCATAATAACATTTTACTATAACTACTACAATATCTTTAAGAGACAAATAAAATGTACAATTATATTATTACAAAAAATAAACGTACAATTATTTTTCAGCATACAAGCAGAATATTTTGGTACAAAGTTCCTAGATAATTGCAACTTAAAATTAGAGACAAAATACTACATTAAATAGTACAGATTGCTTAGGCATTTGCACTTGAGATTTTAGGTAAAGGTGTTTGATTGCTCCCTATTATCTTTTGACTCAAGGTCAAGGCATTTGATTCTATCCACACCACCCCTTGTTAGTGTCTCCTCTAGCAATTGATTCTTTACATAGCGCCCCTTGTTTGCATCTTCTCTAGCCTCCCACAACATCAACATCAAATCCTAAAACAAAACAAAGTTGATCATATTAAACATCAGACGTATACCTACAACAATACTCAGTTCACTAGCTAGCATTGCAATGTTTATACATTTGAAATCAAAGAAAATGTACTTGATGGCAATGCTACCTACAATTGGAAGTATTATCCACTTTTGCTTCTCACAGAGATACCACAAACGTATGATGCATGTACCGATATATCAACTGATAAAGACGTAAAAGATATACTACATCCTGTATTCTACTCCAATCGATAATTTTGATTTTTATTTTTTCAGTATAATGGACACCTTGGATAAAACAAAATCATCATACAAATACTACAACCAGAAACAATACGAAGAATACAGAAATGTACAGTATTAGATGTGAAAACTCACTTCACTCATTAATGCAGCAATTGCAGTTTCGCGCTCAGCTGGATCAATTGCAAGATGAGTTTCAACAAGTGGTGTTGATGCCGGCGGAAAATCTTTAAGATCTATGCTATGCACCTCTTGTATGGTTGTAACTAGTGTCAGTTACCACTTAGAAAAAAAAAGTATGAATGGTCATAAATCTATTGGCGAAGTAGGTGACAGATTCATAGGGCTATAGGGTGCCATGGAAGGATCAGTAACATCTGGATTTTGCAAAGTTCCTTTGTCTGTGTGGCAAGTATTTGAACATACATCTAGGTAATTTTCTCCATTATCAATCTCCAGTACTGCAGCTAGTACATTAGAAATATTACCTTCTACTGATGTTTCAAGAAGCTTATCCTCTTTAAGACTAGCCCCGGTGACATTCTCAGGTGTAGGAGCTGAGAATGATATTTATACTTATGACGTTCTCAGCTAGTGCAGCTGTACCACTTCTTCCGAGAAACTCATCATTATGAGTTGTATTTTCTTCCAAATTTTCTGCAAATTCCACTTTGTTATTCGTGGAAGGTCATCTGTATAATCGCCTCTCTTATGAGTGATATTTACGTGATTGCAAAGCCAAACCTGCCGGAAAGAAGTTATATAAATAACGGTACGTTCATTGATACACTAGGCGCAGATCATAACAATAACTAAGTAATAAGCAATATGTCTTTTACCATGGGTAGAGGAACACAACCGGATACTTTATGTGGCTCCTTCACACTCTTCATTAAATAAGTGTGTATCATGTCAGACCATGACATATGGTACGTCGAGATCGGATAGAGGTGTAAAACAGGCCGGCACAACATAGTACAGCCCAATAAGATGCGAACATACTGTGTTACGTGTCGTGTCAAAGATTAAGACGTGTCGTGTTGTGCCGTGCTTTAGGGCGTGCTGTGTCATGTCGTGTTGTGCCTCGCATATTTATTTTATATTTTTCAGATATTTAGATGTTGTTTGTGTTATATAAATAAGTCAACATAACGAAGATAAAATACCAAAAATTGATTAGAATAAACATTCTTTTTTGTAACATATGCACAAAATGTATTAATTATACCGTATTAAGTAGTGTTTTATACATGTTATAACATGTTTTTTTAGCGTGTTATGCTGTGCTACGTGCTTATCCGTATTACTGTGTCGATTAATCTGGCCCAACACAACATATGAAACTACCCTGGGATGGGCTTTACACCCTTAATCGGACATATGTTTTAGATATCCAAATAGGATGCGGCAACCTCTCCATCTAGTAAAGAAGAATGTAATAGCCATGAAAAGTATCAAAAATTTTACAAAATCCTCTTCTTATCCCTCGGTAGTAACCGTTTCCAACATTTTTTTTTCTTACAAAACTGATTTTTAAATGATCACCAGCTGATTTATCACTAAAATATGTTTTGAAAAAAGAATCCTCTCTGTAGTCCTTTTTATGCTCTATTCCTTTGTCATTGGTGATTTGCATCCCCAGGATTTCAGCAAAATCTTTAACTTTAAACTCGAATCTCTTATTATCAATAAGAAATATGTTTTCCGAATTTTCGTCCAACTTTCTAATTATCATCTCTGATACATCAACCGTTTTTACTGTTTCACCAATGGACCACCATTTTTCCTTGATGAGACTGAACAAATTCCAAAAAGGAGTATTCTTCAGTATCTTCAGATTGAATCACCGTCCACACATTTAACTAAATCCCGATGAACAAGTTTCACTATTGCCGTCAAGCCAGACCTGAATTTAACTGTATTAGGTCCTGATATATATATAGATAAGGAATCATAACAGATATGAAGGCCAAAAGCATCCGAATACTACATGCCATTGTCATACTTCAACACTTTTTTCTTTTTTCTTTTTGCCAATTTCATTTTCCCCACAACATGTACGTCAACACATTACGGTACCAGCCTAATACTTAGCAAAAATCAAAATCAAAACTGTAAATTAGTAATCATCATTCGCAAACATACATACGTTGTGTCGTCCAAGTCGTCTTTTTCATGTCATTTGTTGCTCATGCATTGATGATCCATCTTCGGTTCGTTTTCTCTTTGATGATTCAGATTTGTCTATTTCCATTTGTTGTTGTGTTTATCATGCGGGTTCTAAGTTGAACTGCTTAGTATTGGTGGTTCAAAAACAAACAAACAAACAAACAAAGTTATGCCTAGAGCATATAAACCCTAAAAGTAAATTAAGAACTAAGAGTGTAAGATTCATTTGTGTAACCAAAACTAAGAGGAAATAAAGTCACCTTATGTTAGATTTACTATCTAAGACAAGTTGGCCTTGAATCCAAAAACTGCTGCATCAGGTCTTCAATTTTCGATCAGTTCTATATTGTCCTTAACTGAGGTTTCAGAATGTTACCTCTAAAATCCGTTCGCTGCTTCGTCGACGTTTTCTTCCATCTGTGCAAACAAAGCCACCGGAGCCTCCACTAATAATCTTTGCTCCAAAGGAAGTTCCATTTTCAGATTTACGTACTGACACTTTACAGTGTTGCATTTCCTGCACCAATTTTACTAGCCTGTCCGTTCCATCAGACCCAAGTCCACAAGCAATGTAACTGTAAGTGACACTGTAAGTATACGAGGCACTAAGAAAATTATTAGTCCACAAATTTAAGCTAGTACTCATATATGGCAATCTTTAGAAACACAATGTGGAATTTAACCACATAGAGCTTGGAGTTTAGAATTGCGAAGGTACCTGGTACATGAATTCTCCAATAGCAGAAAACTGATCATCAGATGATACAGCTGCAAGTAATGCTTTAAAATCCAGAAAATCAAATAAATTTAAATTGGCAGTTTGACCAAAAATCAAGTATAAAGTTTCAACGGGAAGATTTATCCTTCTTCTTGCTCACAATTGAGGTGCTTGAACTTTGAAAGTTCAAATATGTGGAAACTAATTGTTTTTCAAAATAAGTTTTAGTAGTAAAATATTTATTCTTTAATGAGGGGATTACAAACAGGACATCCTGGAAAACATAAAGAATACCCACATTAGCAACACTGCAGTGACTGCCATCGCAACTAAGGTTGGCGCCCACAGCCACCACAATTTGCAGGGGAAAACATCCGAAACAAACGCTAGGACAAATACAGACAATGGGAAACAAGACTTTGGATTTTAATAGAAAAATGATGGTGAGAAGAGAGAAACTTACACCCTGACTCGAATTCTTCAAAATGAAATACTGGCCTAATCCTAAATAGCAAATACAATATCCACTGCTTGGAGAATTTGAAGAGCTTCTGAGTTGGTTGTTTGGTTGGTTGGTCTTTCATAAGAAAAATTAAGACGGATGCTAGCTGATTCCTCGACCAAATATATAAGGGAATAAGAAAATATTAGCTCACAAATCTAAGCTAGTAGTGATGGCGCTCACGTTGTGGAATTACACCAAATCTAACCACAGAGAACTTGGAGCTTAAAATTAGGAAGATACCTGATACATGAGTTCTCCAAGAGAGGAAATTGATCATTATATGATACAGCTGCTAGTAGTGCTTCAAAAGCCTGAAATCAAATTACTATGAATTAGTAATTTGATCAAAATTCAAGTATAAAGTTTCAATGGGAAGATCTATCATTCTTCTTATTCAGATTTAAGTTCCTTGAACTTTGAAAGTTCAACTATGTGGAATTGTTTATTCGAAATAAGTTCTAGGAGTAGAATACTTATTCTTAAAGAAGGGATTACAAATAGTAGCTAGAAAATTCAAGAAAACATAAAGAAAGATTTTCTGCCCACATCAGCAACACTGCAGTGACTGTCATCTCAACTAAGGTTGGCATCCACAGCCATCACAATTTGCACTTGCAGGGGGGAAACAACCGAAACAAACGTTAAATACATACAAACAAGGGAAACTGGAATTTCTGTTTTAATAAACAAAAATGATGGCGAGCAGAGAAAAACTTAAGAACCTGACTCGAATTCTTCAAAATAAAGTACTGGCCCAACCCTTGCAATTACAGTATCCACTGCCTGGAGAATTTGAAGAGCTTCTCAGTTGGTTGGTCTTTCATAAGCAAATCTAAGAAGGATGCCTGGTTGCTTGCTAATTCCTCCTCGTAATCGAACATTTCATATCCTATCAAATGAAGCTACAAAGTCGAAGTAATAACTCCAACCAACCTGGTGAACCAATATAGAATTCATAAGCAAAGTGACTATTAGAATTAAAAAGTGATTTATTACCAAAAATTATTTTGTTACCTAATTTATTTTGATGGGACCAAAGGGTCACTAGCCTATGTGAATGAGAAACCTTTGCTTTGTCCTACATGAGATAAACCAATGATGAAGTATATCTATATTATCACTAAAGTTGCCTCTAAGGGAAAAGACTTGTGGATTGGATATGGACTAAGGGAATGGGCTAGTGGGCAAATTCACACATGTGCGGTGCTTCGCACCGAAGCACGCACGCGGGCCGCGGGCTGCGGAGCTTGTGTGTGCTTGCGTGTATTTTTTGCGTGAGCTGGCGTGAGCCGTCGTATGCCCAGCGTGTGCCCAGCGTGTGCCTATCAAGACTTAATGGTTTTTATTTTAAGTTCCTATAATAAATAAAAAACCGTTTTATTATTTATGAGAATTTATGGGAATTAAATAAAAAGATTTTTTATAAATACAATTTAATTCTCTTCTCTAAAATTTGCCTATAAAATAAAAAGAAAATTTCATTTTTCAACTTATCCCAGTCACAGCTACTATCCTGATGACTTTTCTCCTCTTCTCGCTTTGATTGCGCACGTAGTTTTACTTTTAAATAATTCTTATTCTGTTGTTAAGTTCGCAACGGGTCAACGAGTTTTTGCTAGCTGGGTTGGTATCAGCTGGTTTTATCCTGGATTCGATTTGTCCACACAGGGGTATAGCAACACTCTTTCTAGAGGTGTACCCGACAAATATCGAGTTAAGGGAAGTCTGTTGAACAGGCGACTCCATCTTTCTTTCTGTGTTTGTCTGAAATGAGTGCTTCTATTTTCTAATCAATAACCAATTTCAAGTTTTTTGTTCAGTTTGTTCATTGTTACAGGAGCATTATCCAACAATCTGAACTCAATAGTTTTATTTATTCTGTGTCAATGGATAAAACCTCGTTTATCAATGCTTCAATCTCTTGGTTCATCGTCAGCATCATCGACTACTACTTTTGCTCGTGATTCAACTAGTATCTCTAATGATTTATTTTTATTGAGTAGTAGTCATGAATCGTCTTGTTGTAATTCATCTTCAAGTCCTAGTTCTGTAAATGAGGAAATTAGAACCACTTCATCAACTTTATCATACAATATTGGATGTTGCGTTTAGGCAGTGAAGTGAGCATGTGGGTCTGTTGGGTTCGTTGCAGGACGTGGTGAGAAAGTGGAAGCAGGAGGTGGCTAGTTGGTGTAATAGCCGACACAGTCGGTGGGCTGTGAGGTCTCAAGAACGCAAATTGAGAGATGGTGAAAAGGGGGTTTTGGTTTTACTGTTGTTGTGAAGTCTCTACACCGATTAATTAGAAATGGAATGTGTGGGTTCAATTCAACTGATTTTACTAAGTCTTTTCTTTGTAAATCTCAAATCTCATCACCTTGGATCTATAGATACAAAACGAATCGAATCGTTCTGCTATGTACTATCGCAATTGTTTCATGTTTAATACTTGTTGTTCTTGCTAGAATGTTGGTAATTCGGTGTAAAGGAATGAAATCAATGGTAGTTGAAGAAGATCCAACATCTGTGTTTCTTCATAGGCATTGTGGTCGTGTCGTAACCAACCAAAATATTCAAGTTCTTACTTTACCAAAATAGATTAAAGTATAGCAATAAGAACAAGTTCGTTCCCACAGAGAGGCTAGTGATTATTAATTACTTTCAATTACGCAAGTAAACAGTGGGGGGTTTGTTATTTTACTTAAACTAAATTAAACTAACTTAAATTAAAGCAAATTTATAAAACGTAAATCAGGGATGAGAAGTATTGGTCAGAGAATTCATCGTCCGTTTTCCAACATGTTATTAATCAAAGCATACTCAACGTTCATGCATTAGTAATACCAAAAACCCTAAAGTAGCCAGTTATCTCGTCTACTTCAGCAAAACTCCTAATATCATCAAAGAATGAGTACCTCCACCCTTAGAATTCTTAGCACCGGATAACCTGAGTGAGTACCTCCACCCGAGTTCAATCCTATGATAGCTATGGTCTTTGTGAGTTGAGGTTAATTTAAGTAACCCGGCGCAATTCGCCACTCGGATTCAACCTAGGTCAAGCTTCTACACATACTTGCATGGCAATTTTAAGTATCATTAACAAATATGTTATACTACCTATAACCGGAGTCCCTCGACAGATTCGACTCTTAGAACTCCAGTTTAGTTGTAGATATCAATGCCTATTTACTTGATTCCGGACTCAAACAAATTAGCAATCAATCATATGTAATACTATAATCAGTAGAACATGAACGATATTAAAAATAGCATGAAATTATGAGCATGCGCCATTCAATCAATAAACATGTTTTCTAACTTCAGATTACATCCCTAACCAATAAAGAGGGTTTAGCTCATCATGGGTTTCTCAAAACCCATGGAAATCAATAAAGAAAATACAATCAAACCCGGAAAGATAGCGAAGAATTGTTTCTGCAGAATCGCATGTATGAAAAAGTGGTCAGCCTTCAAGTTACGCTGTCCCCTTTTCCTTTGATGTGTTCTCCTCAAACCTAATCTCCTGTATGATAACGTGAACTAGATGATGTTCTATTTCCAGCCAACTTCTCCCTCTTATACGTGAGGGAAATTCCAGCCCAGCCGAGAATCCTTGCGTTTTTAGCTTTCCTTACGTGAGTAGACTTGTGTCCTGCCTTGTATAGTAAACCTGACCCCCAAATATCCCTTGGACCTCCAATATGTGCTATAGCTACCTCTCCAAAAGGCTTGCCACGAGAAAGGCCTGAGTTCCTTTTATAGAACTTGAGTTAGCCACTTTCACAATCCTAGTGGAATTAGGAAATGTGCTAAGTTTCCTTATTCCATCCCAACAAGATATAGCAACTCCAAATTCTTTCCTAATCCCGTATGACTTCCCCAAACTAGCTACTACTCCACCAAGGCTAGCCACTAGTCCACCAAACCACTCTAGCACCTCCAACTAACCACTTAGCACCTTAGCACCTATGGTTCAGCCAACTTAGCGCCTGGGCGCTAGCAGCACAAGCTAGTTTGCCACCATGTGGCTTTTCCCATAACTTCCTCATACGAGATCAGAATGACCTCGTTCTTTCGCTGTTGGCTTCATAATTCAATTTCCTACTCTGTGGATGGTGAAAGGCCTAAATTAAGCAGAGTTTTACTGGCTCCTCGGTAATTCTTCTCATGCAGCTCCATTCTGCAGGTTTCTGAACTATAACCTGAAAAGACAACTAAACTTCGAAAGTAATAATAAAACATAGTAATTCACTCAAATATAGCAAATAAGGGTCAGGAAAAACTATTTAAAATGTATGATTTATGCACCTATCACATTGTTCTGTACATCTTCTTCCACCAGTTTTTAGTTTTGAAGAATTGGAATCGGCTACGAACATGTTTGACTCGAGGAGGAAAATAGGTGACGGTGGTTTCGGGTCAGTTTATCTTTCAGAACTTTATGATGGCAGAATCGTAGCAGTAAAAGTGCTCCATAGAAATCCGTCGGCTTCCATGAAATCATTTTTTAACGAAATCTTAATACTTTCATCAATTGATCACCCGAATCTCGTCAAGCTTCATGGGTATTGTAGTGACCCAAGAGGGATTCTACTTGTTTATGACTATATCTCTAATGGGACCTTAGCCGATCATCTCCATGGTTCCAAAAGCATGCTCAAAAGAGGGTCTTCAACATGGAAGTATGGACGGTGTTGTTCGATCTAAATCTGACAACATCGGTATATGTTGCTCCACTTCTGGTCATGATCATAGGAGGAGACTTTGAAGAAGAAGAAAAAGAGAAGTAAAGATATTGCTTGAGAAGTGGCCAAGCAGCTCCAGATGCAAATCGTGAAGGTGAACCTACTGTTGCCATGGATGAATAGTTGCCGAGAAATGAAGGAAACGGACAAGGAAGATTGGTGAGGGTAATCCGCTAGGGTAAAAGAAGATGAGAAAAAAAAAGGCCATTTCGCCCCTCCTTCATATGACACATATGTGGCACACATGATTTTCTAGAGTTTTCTTTCATCTCTCCTAATTGTGCTCAGTAAAAATAAGGGATGACTAAATGGACTTGGGCACTCTATTTGGGTTGGATTCGAGTTTAAAGTCCTAGAAAGGTGGTCATCCGGGGCGTGTTTGTTTTCTTTGTTTTCGTCAGAGGAAGGTGTTCAATTCGTGGTTAATTGTATATCTGGGTTATTTGCTTCTGGTGGTTTTCGGAGGCAGTTTTCTTGGTCGTTAAATTGCGGAATTTTTGGAGACAGTATTCTTGGTCGTTCTAAAGGAAGCAACAGAAACTGAATATGGACGAATCTTAATTTACAGGTATGATTTATTAATTATAATCATAATATATTTTTTAATATATGAATCGTATGCATGATGTCTTGAAATTCTAAAACGGTTAATACACTCAACTTAACAACCGTAGGTCATGTTTGATGAAACGTAATTTGCACTAAAATTTAATGCATAAAATCAAGACAATTTTTATACGCATAATAAAACGTAGTTATCATGCACTAAAAATGATTTAACATAAAGAATACGTGGGTGTTGATTATAAATATATCATATTCATAATATAATTAGGCAATATTTTATAAAAATCGTAAGAATTTTATTTATAGAGAAATAAAATAAAATAATGCTAAATTATTATGAAAAATCAAAAGAACAAGTGTTCTGGTACAGTGTCTGAAGTCAAATTGGTAACCAACGTGAGAGACTGGTGGGTAGAATCTGGTGCTACCAAGCATGTCCGCGGAAACAAAGATGTGTTCACCTCCTATCAGAAGGTAGGGGAAGGAGAAAAGCTCTATATGGGTAACTCGTCTGCAGCACAGGTTGTGGAAAAAAAGGCAAAGTTAGGCTGAAGCTCAATTTTTTGGCAAGACTCTCACATTGAAGAAATTGTTCATGTTCCGGACATCTGTAAAATTCTTGTATCTTGTAGTATATTAGATGATAAGGGTTTTTATGAATCTGAGAAAAATAGTGTAACTCAGTGTAAAAACTATGTAGAAAAGAGCTATAAGACAGAGGGTCTTTTACAAATTAATTGTAAATAAATAAAATTGATTCCTTTTATGTTTGTTTGTTATTGAATGTTTGACATGACAGACTTGGTCATGTTTTTCAATGATTAATCTGGCGAGCATAGGCTGCATTCCCTAATTTAATTTGGAAAGTAATCATAAAGGTTAAATATGCATAAATTAAAATATGCTAAAATGTCTTATAAGAAAAATGTTCAGGAAAAATTCTAAACCCTTGGAATTAATTCTCAGACCTAGTTGACTTGAACTCAGTTCAAATTAGAGGTGAAATTATAATCCCTTAAGGAGATGATAAAACCATGAATTAGTTCAGGACTACCCGCGAACTTGTGGGGGGAGGCCGTCCTCTCAGCTTGCCATGTCCTGAACAAAGTACTTATTAAAGGATCAGATATATCTCCAAATGAATTATAGAAAGGCAGACAACCCTATTTTGCATACTTCAAAAATGTGGGGGTGCTTAGCTAAGGTTTCTATCCCTCCACATAAGAGGACAAAGATATGACCCAAACTGTTAAATGTGTCTTCATAGGATATCCTGAACACACTACAGATTATAGGGTTAATGTTGTGAATTCTGACATTTCAGAAATTGGTCTGAATACCAATATGGAATCTAGGGATGTTATGTTCTTTGGAAAAAATTGTTCACCTTTGAAATTTGAATCTCGCATAATATGTGTTGATCCCCTAGATGTCCTTTATACTTGTCAGACAATACTTCTAGAGGGAGATGAATTTGAGCCTAGAAGAGGAAAAAGATTTAGAATAGAGAAATCTTTTAGAGCATGAAATTTTTGATATGTAATGATTTCTAGTGGTTTTAAAATAAATGAATCTGACAAGTATGTTTACAGTAAACTTGTGAATGATACCTGTGTGATTGTATGCTTGTATGTTGATAATCTGATTATACTGGATACAACCATAGATGTAATTTATTCCACTAAGAACATGTTGAATGAGACTTTGACATGAAAGACTTAGGTCCTTCAGATGTAATCTTAGGAATGAAAATTAGAAAGGAGTCTGATGATTACAGTCTTAGTCAATCTCATTACGTTGAATCAATTCTTAGAAAATTTAACCAGTTTGACAGTAAACCTGCAAGTACCCCATTTGACCTTTTTTTTTGTTGACTCAAGAAGAACAAAGGTAATTGAGTTTCACAACTTGAGTATTCACGTGTCATAGGAAGTATGATGTATTTAATGAACTGTACGAGACCATACATTGCCTATGCTGTGATAGGTTAAGTAGGTATACTTGTAATCTTGGAAAAGAGCATTGGGATGCACTTATCAGAGTGCTAAGGTATCTAAAATACACTTTAAACTTTTGTTTGAGTTATGAGAGATACTCTGTAGTCCTTGAAGGATATTGTAATTCAAACTGGATAGCAGACTTAGAGGATTCTAAGTATACGAGTGGATACGTCTTCACTCTAGGTCGTGGATCAGTGTCTTGGAAGAGTTCCAAACAGAACTGTATCGTTAGGTCCACTATGGAACCGAGTTTATTGTGTTAGATAAAGCAGGAGAGGAAGCCGCTTAGCGAAGATGCTTTTTAGAAGACATTCCTCTCTGGCATAGGCATGTGCCAGCTATATCTATACATTGTGATTGTCAAGCTACAATAGCTAATGCTAAAAACAGCAATTATAATGGAAAATCCACTCATATTCGGAGAAGACACAATTCTCTAAAACAATTAATCTCGAATGGCGTTATTTATGTTGACTTTGTGAGGTCTAAGGAGAATATCGCGGACCCTTTGCCGAAAGGCTTGTCCAAGGAGATAGTTAGTAATGCATCGAGGGGGATGGGACTTAAGCTCGTCAATTAAAACTTGCCATGAAGGATACTCAACCTTGCTGACTGGAGATCCCAAGATCAAGGTTTTGAATGAGACAACTAATTTGAGTCGGGTAAAAATTAAACACTATCAGAGAATTATTTTCTCTGTCCCTTCCCTATGGTGTAGACGTGATAGTGTGACTACATGTGAGGATGACTTATAGTAAAGTCTTAATGAGTTCTATAGTTTCAATTTAAGATTGAAATGGGGTGTAGCAGTTAACACTCTTGATAGAACTCACCTATCTGAATGAGGAAGTGGGTCACTTCCTATGAGAACTGAGCTGATTCTCTAGAGAATTCTGAGAAATGGGATACGTCCAGGGCCAAAATGGGCACAACGGCGTGAACTTAACAGCACTCTTGAGAGATATCTCACGTAAGGAGCTATTGATGAATTACACCAAACGATGGCAGTTCAAGACATCGCGTTCACTGTCCATCAAGTAGTTCCGGTACTTCTCACTAAGCAAAGGTTCAATTCCATATGGACACCTATTGCTTAAGAGGTATTTCTCGTTTTCCGGTTTTCTAATTTATCGCTTTCTTCATTCATGTGGGGGATTGTTAGAATTAAAAAGTGATTTATTACAAAAAATTATTTTGTTACCTAATTTATCTTGATGAGACCAAAGGGTCACTAACCTATATTGGGGGTGGAAATAACAAATCCACTTTTCACTTCTATGTGAATGAGAAACCTTTGCTTTGTCCCACATGGGATAAACCAATGATGAAGTATATCTATATTACCACTAAAGTTGCTTCAAAGGGAAAAGACTTGTGGATTGGATATGGACTAAGGGAATGGGCTAGTGGGCAAATTCACACATGTGCGGTGCTTCGCACCGAAGCACGCACACGGGCCGCGGGCTGCGGAGCTTGTGTGTGCTTGCGTGTATTTTTTGCGTGAGCTGGCGTGAGCCGTCTTATGCCCGGCGTGTGCCCAGCGTGTTCCTATCAAGACTTAATGGTTTTTATTTTAAATTCCTATAATAACTAAAAAATCGTTTTATTATTTATGAGAATTTATGGGAATTAAATAAAAAGATTTTTTATAAATACAATTTAATTCTTCTCTAAAATTTGCCTATAAAATAAAAAGAAAATTTCATTTTTGAACTTACCCCAGTCACAGCTACTATCCTGATGACTTTTCTCCTCTTCTCGCTTTGATTGCGCACGTAGTTTTACTTTCAAATAATTCTTAGTCTGCTGTTAAGTTCGCAACGGGCCAACGAGTTTTTGTTAGTTGGGTTGGTATCAGGTGGTTTTATCCTGGATTCGATTTATCCACACAGAGGTATATTAACACTCTTTCTAGAGGTGTATCCGAAAAATATCGAGTTAAGGGCAGTCTGTTGAACATGCGACTCCATCTTTTTTTGTGTGTTTGTCTGAAATGAATGCTTCTATTTTTCAATCAATAACCAATTTCAAGTTTTTTGTTCAGTTCGTTCATTGTTACAGGAACATTATCTAACAGTGACCAGATAACACAAAAAAAATAGAGTTGAAGTTGTTTTACATACAGAATTTGGAAATGGAACATTGAGAGAAACACAATTCTTAACATCATATTAACAAGATGAAATTTATACAAGAAAGAGAAGGAAAAAGGACATGTTACCTGTTTGTAGTGTTGGGTCGAAGAGATGAATTGTAGCAAGCAGATCTACTCCTTCTCCATCAAATTTATTAAGTCAAATATACTAGATGCATCCCGACCGAGCTCATCTCTTTGAATGAAATCAACATAGAGTTCTTCGAGAAACGTGAGGGACTTCTTAAGATCATAGGGTATTGACTCCTTATTCAGTTTGTCGCATCTGTAGATCTTTAATTCCCTGAGAGAAGTCTGCATTCTTAAATCTGGTAGAGACATCAAGACAGGGCAACCTTCTAACCAAAGCAATTGAAAAGAACTGTTGTTGTTGTTCCTGTCTAGATCATCATCATCACGAAAACCTTGAAAATTATAGCATCCAATAATACATAGTTTTTGAAGAAGAGTATTGTGTT
Source organism: Papaver californicum (assembly GCA_023531435.1). NCBI lineage: Eukaryota > Viridiplantae > Streptophyta > Magnoliopsida > Ranunculales > Papaveraceae > Papaver > Papaver californicum. The sequence goes on from JAJJMC010013614.1 coordinate 123,726, forward strand.
GGAGTAGTACGCCCAGTGGTGGTAAATTTATTAGATCTTGAGAATACTCTATTTCAATGGATGTGAGAGAAGTACTATATCCTTCTCCTCCACCTCTATTGAATAATGAGTTTACTGCATTATCATTGGTACCATCTAATATCAATGTCTTCAGAGAAGAAAACAAAGTTATCGTTGTGGTTTTCAAACTTTCACAGTTAATAAAACTCAGCTTCTCAAGGCAAGGGAAACAAGAAGAAGAAAGAGGAAGCGCAACCCATTCTTCCAAGTTTTCCATTCTGATGTACAAATAATCTAAAGAAGGGAATAATGAGGATTCTTTTGTTGTGTTATTGGTACTACTACTGCTATCTTCATCTTGGTTTTCATGTTGATGATAAAACTCCTCACCCAGGCACGATCTTATTTCATCAGTAATCTTAATAAACCTAAGAAATGGGAGCATACCCAACGTTGGAAGTTTCACACAATTGTGGCAAAAGAATAAACTTAATTTCACCAAATTCGGAAGGCAATTAGATGAACTTATCCAATTCGGAAACTTTAAACCAGACAATCTTATTATATCCAAATCTTCCAAATTAGGGTGAGGCTGGAGACCCTCCAAAACCATACCATCCATCATACTTCTGCTATTTCGCACTTCTTCTTCTCCATCATCACCAGTGAAACCCCAACATAGCTCCAATTCCCGAAGGTGTTGCTTCTCTTTTAACTTCGCACTTTCCGCGCCTTCTTTTCCATTTCTTACATTCTCCAGATTTTCTAAATGTAACACCTGAAGGGAGTTTAAGCCTGCCAACTCTTCAATCCCACTAATGCAACTGTTACCGGGACTTCAGCAGATCTCACTTTCTTTTCTAACACTATAAGATATTAATGTTTCAAGGCAAGTGAGCCTTTCTATACCTCTGGGCATTACATCATCGCTTCTATCATTGTATGTGTTAGTACCAAAAAGCTGCTCTAACACGTGGTAGCAACGTCAGCGTAGCTCAGCATTTCCGCTACCCGCAGTGTCCCGATACACCAGTCCGAAGTGCAGCTAGTCCGAACCATGGACCCCACTCAAAGTGCGGAGCACAGATGTCCCGCTACTCAAAGTCCGGACCACACTCAAAGTCCGAAGCGCAGACTTCCCGATACAATCATTCCCGCAACGAAGCTCAGTTCCGTAGCGTGGACCGAAGCATGGATCGTACGAAGGTACGAAGCATGGATCGTACCAGTCCCGCAGGAAGATCATTTTCATTTCCCGCAAGCCAGGTCCGCAAGCCAGATCCGCGACCCGTTCCCGTAAGCCAACCAGACCAGCCCAGACCGTTTGAGGGAACGCTGGATAAGAAGATAAGGTGGACAGATGGACGGATAGGGAGAGGCCACGTGGAAGTATCTGAAAAAGATAGAGTCGACAAAATGAGATGACTTGAGGATGCCACGTGTTACAAATGGATGCCACATCACTTGAAGTTTGGGGTCTTTTCTTTAAAAGAGAAGGAAAGAAAACAGAAGAGGGGATCGGTTCTTCCCCAAGCAAAAAACCTCACACTGTAAAATCATAGCTCCAATGGAGTTTTCTGATTTGTAACCTCAATTGATCAATAAAACCCTGACAATTTTATGACCCGTGGACGTAGGCTATTCATAGCCGAACCACGTTAAATCCTGTGTACAATTTCTTCAATCTTCTTTTGTTAATTTGAGTTATGATTCTGGTTGTTTTGGGTTGATTTGATATTCTGCCCAAACAATTTGGCGCTAGAAACAGGGACGAGTAATGGATTTATCCAACTTATTTCACTGAAAACATGAACAATTGAAAAGAGGATATCAGAACCAAGCTTACCATCAGGTTCAATTCCGAGGAGAATCAACAGCAACTATAACAACAGACGAAAAATTAAATTGAACTTCTTTAACTGATTATTAGTTGAATTGTTTCTGGTCATCACAAAATTTTCTTTTTGTTTTTTTTGTCTCGTTTATAATTCCCGGAATTGAAGTTTTGAAACCAAGTTTTGAGAAAATTCACAGAAAAGCTAAGTTTTGTTCTTCACAAGAAATCTTATTTTCTTTTGAAATCTTGTCTCAAAATGAGTTTTGCTTATAGATTTACAACAACCGAATCATGTCTAACAAACCCATTCAATTGATTTCAAAAATTTTAAGCATCACAATTTCAATCTGATTCGGGGATTTTTCTCTCTAATTTGATTTAGCTCTTTTGATATGAATTAATTGCTGCGATTTCTATGATTTTGCGGATGATTTAAATGATTGGTTTCTCTTGAATGAGTATGTACTTGCAGGGAAAAGCTAGAATGATGATGTTGCAATCACCAACATTTCCATGGAGGAATCAACAACCCAATGCACACAAAGCATTTGAGTAATTTTCTAACCGAAAGTGGCTGAGATTTGATCGAACTAATGATCCACTATCCTAGTGGCAAACCCAACTTCAGATTACCATTCAGAGCATCTTAATTTTTGCTACCCCATCTAATATTTTCAACTGTGTGCAAAGAGAAGCAGTTTTCTCAAGCAAATGGTTATCATCATATAGAATCGCTTGAATCATTTGTTCATCAACTGTCAGTTTACTCAAGCAATTTGGATAGCTTCAAGAGAATCCTCTTGTGCATCGAATGATCGGGGAACCTTCGGCATGCGCAAGGTTCGCAAAGCAGAACCCATGGCAACAACCATCTCTGCCTTGATCCAGATGTAATAGCTCAAGCTTGTGGAGCGTCAGTACTTTCTCCACAGGTATACTTAGAAGATTCAGGGGGCTGCTGCTGCTTGCAGAAATGAGCTCTGCTGGTAACCTTGCTACTGGGGAATACACAGCACACATAATCTCAAGCCCTGGTATTGTGGATGGCCTTAAGTTGAAGGGTTTACCTCGTGGTAGGGGGCAACTGTTTTGTAGCTACTATAGACACAAATGAGTACTGAAAGCTCAGCAACAAGCTTACTCCAACAAAAGAAGTGCTGAATACTGCCCAATAGAGCCATCTAGCATCGCAGCAGGGACGCGCAGTCATACCAAAGCGTCTCAGATCACAGCGTTTCGAGCAAGCTAAGACACACATTCAAGCATAGAGAGGAGCAACAGTCGAGCAACATCCATAATTTGGCGAGGAAATGAGCTAAGTATCGCATGTTTAAGCATGAGTATGAGCTATAAATTTTACTTCAAGCTTATCAAGCTTAAGTACCTAGTATTATTATTCTTAAATGCTCTAACAGACTTTTTAAATACCTGATGCATGTTACAGCAAGTAGTGATCAACCCTACAACATTTTCGGATGTTTTTTATTGAACTGATAGTGCTTGTATCTGTTTTCAATCTTTTAAATCTCAATCTTAGAGACCTAGTGAGCAATATTAGCCCATTAATGAATGCAGTTAAGTCACTTTACATGAGAAAAAATACCTGTAAGACTGAATACAAGAGTTGTTAAATCTGTTACAGCTTATAAACAAGTAATTTAAATCATCCTGTGAGTATAATCCATGCACTCCTACAGACTCTTGAATCTGTGTTGTAGAAATACATGTTGTTATAAATGAAGACAATGTTAAATAGCTCTTTATGATTGCTTTAAGTCCAGATAACTTATATAGCTGCATATTTGCATATATATGAATCTTAGGCTTGGAATTTCAAAACAAAGTTGTCGGAAATCTTCTTCTCAAACTTTCAGCTTGCAATTTTTGTTTTGAAGCTTTGATTTTAAAAATTGTTAGGAAATTTATTTTGAAGAAAATCGAGTCTACAGTGGTGAATTCTGTGAGTCGAGTTCAAACAGGAAGCAATGAGGAGGATCTGCTATGGATTTGGATGATTGAGTTCATTGCCATGGCTCGTGATTTATGAATGGGATTTGTTCAAGGAAGAATGGGTTTATGGTGGATTTGAGTAGAATTATGTCTTTGGGCATATACTCGATAATTCATGATAAGCATATCATGATCAAGTCAAATTTTTAATTTATATTGTCATCTTATACTGACTATTGTCTGTGTGAAGAGATCAGGTCCCATTGCTGTGATACTCGAAACAATCTCAATCTTCCTTGTCCCATCTTCTGCTCGCGTATTTGTTGGACAAAGGTTGTTGCTGGTAAATGGAACTACAGCATCAACTCACATCTTTAAGGCAGTCGTTTACGCTAACGTTGTTGCTCTTGTGAAAAACAAGATGAAGGTGTTGTCAGTGACCAGGAAGATGGTCCAGGAAGGTGCTTTGAGTACTCCCTGCACATTTCAATTCAACCTGAATTGAGAGATAAGTATTCACATGCTCAGATCATGAATTCCCTTATCACTTAAAAGCATGAGCATTAATGTTCCATTTCAGCTAAGAGCATGTTGAATCTTAACTCAAAAAATCTTAAATTTGTACCATCATTAGTCCCTGCATATGGGGTGTAAATGTTAATGTTTGGAGCTTATATGAATCTTTATGCCCAATTGAAATGCTAAATTAGCTGTGTAAATGGCTCTGTTTGTAACTGAAGATATCATAATCATCTTCAAATCTTCATCCGGGCTTCGTGAACTGGATGTTTTAAGTCATCTAATTGCTCTGACTTTCTTATCTTTATTAGACCCCTTAAAATTTTATTGAACTTTAGTAAATCAAGATGACCATGATCTATTGCTTCTAAAATTATAAGCTTAATCTCATATGATTTATTTATATCTGTTTGTTAGGAACTTATGTATGCATGGAATTGCATCATGTTAACTTTAACTATAAAAATTTAACATATCATGATTGTTGTGGCTAAAGTAATCTATTGTGCGTGCTGATCTACCCTTCAGCATAAACTATAACAAGCTTTGAAAGACTGCCAACTTTCCAGGAGCGCAGGCAGATAAGCGCAATTATATTTTGATCTTTTGTTTATCTCCTAATGCTCGATGCCATGAGTAGTTATCTACAGTTGCATAACTAGTAATTAGCTAAATTCTAACATCCTAGAATTGCTGATATATATAAAGCCCAACCTCATACATGAACACATAAATGATTCATGAATGATTATATGCAACCAAGAACATCTCATTTGTAGTTCATGTATAAAGAATTAACAAACTGATATATTTATTCCAATAATTTTTGACTTGCAGCACTGCAAAGTATTGATCTGAAAGAAATCATATTTCATTTTTTATCTGCGCCCCATTATGCATGATATGAATTGATGAAATGCTCTGTGATTGTCATAGCATTTCATGACGATATCTTTACATTGATTTATGTGTAAGCATTTTAGCTAGAAAATGAATAAACATGAATTATCTCATTAATAGTCTGTTGCATGAAAGTAAAAGGTACTGACATTTTTTAGTTTGTTACTAGTGATGACAACTTGAGAATAAAGATGCTGAATTTAGTCTCTAAATTTATAGTCTGTAAGGGTATTTTTATTATCCATCTGATATTTTGAATTGGAGTTACTTTTTATTTTACCATTGAGTCCCAGGTTAGGGGGAAAGAAATCAACAGAAGATGTTGAATGCTTCACCTGTCGTGCGTGTCGAGTGCTCGACAGATTACCTAAATCGTTCGCCATCTGGTGGCCAAGATCAACCAAATGCAGCGAAGAATGTACAGGATCGCCATCTACACTCAACCACTGATGCTTCTGATGATATGCATATGCCACTGCTAATGGACAAACATTCAGAAATAAGTTTACCTAATCTTACATTGTGAATAGAGGCATGAGATCATCCTTGATTATCAATTATCATCTATGTCTGATTTAATAATGAACTTTCTTTACTGCTGTAGAGCATAAACTCATTCTCACGTGTTTGTAATCAAATCATGCTTGGGTGCTTCTTTATTTGATGAAAGGAGAATTTTTAAGTATTCCATGCTGAATCCATCAATATGTTAGCCTCTCTTCTCAATCTGTTGTCTGATGAATGATTGATTGATTGCTTGTGTAGTCTCTCATGATATTTGTGCTTTGAATTAAGTTCATTCGCTCATTAGTTTAACAACATCAGTAGCAGGGTCATTTCTGTTGTATGAATGAAATGGTTTTGATATATTATATTTCTGTTAGAATGAACCTGTATGAATTGCAGGAAAGAACTGATTGAAATAGCCTGAACTAGGCTGGAATACCCAGAAAACAGATAAGACTCTGTCAAATTTTCTTCCCAGTGGGTCGACTCACTGAGTTTGATTGCAGCTTAATTCAAATCTCTTTGCTTATAATTTTGTTTGCAGCTTTCATTATTGACAAAAAAAATAAAAATAATAATAATAATAATAAAAATATTAAAATATATATATATATATATATATAAATAATAATAATAATAATAATAATTGTTATAAAATTAAATTAAATTGTTGTAGCTAGATAATTTTTATCATAGCTTCAATAGATAAGAAAAGACATACCGATCCACAAACATTTTTAAAAGATAAATATGTATTATCTTTTTTTAAATTTTGATTACAAAGTTCATAATGTTAATTGCATATTTGAAGTAGCAATTTTAAATTTAAAAAATAATTCTCAATTTGTCATACAGTATGAATTGATTAATTGCTTTCAATAACATCTGAATTGTATGTGATATCATGCATCATGACAATTAATGTCATAATCGTAGAAACCCTTAATATGATAAATTTTTAGCCTGAACAAATTCTAATTTGTTTGATTAGATTTACCAGTGATATTTAATTAAAAGCATGGAAATCATTTCTCGCTTGTACCCATTTAATATTATGAAATATTTAAGATATTTTTATGACTGTGAAGATACCTATGAAGGACACTTCAGAGATGCGGCAGCTATGCAATAATGATGCACTGGGGGGCATGCTATAAAGAAATCAAAAATCCAGCTGTGAAATGAGTTAAATACTGCACGCCAATTAGGTATTTCATTTTAACAATTTATTAATGCTAAATAAAAATAATGTATTTCGCTACTTTATGTTATACGCCTTGTACTTCTTAACATAAGGCATCATTTAATACCTTAAATGAGCCTTCAAGAAATGATACTTCAAATGGCTCATACTTCACGGAGAATGTTCAGTAAATACTTCAATTTATTCTGAACTTCTTTGAAAGGCGATACCTCTTATACTTCTTGCAACAATCTGAACGCTCCTACATGTATTAACATTCAAAATGGGTATTTCTTTCAACCTATCATTAAATATTTTCGGAAGGCGAATACTTCTACATTCGTATACTTCTGATCTCTCAAACAACGATTACTTCGGAATAAAATGATATTTTATCTGGATATTTTTCATGTCTTATTTAAAATATATTTCATATTTTCTTTCTATATATGCTTCTCATGGATATAAAAGAATATGGGATATTTCTTAAATAAGAAATGAGAAATGAGAAATATCTGGATGATTTCCAAGTATACTTCTCATCTACATTTCAGGTATATTTCTTACCGATGTTTCTCCGTTCAGGAGACAAGATAAGACTAGTGGATACATCCCCAAAGAGGGGACTCATGTAAGAGTCTTAATAAAATAATGGATCACACATAATTTACTCTATGCCCGAGATAAATTAGGCGTGTGTTCCTGCCGAGCTCCGTGGCTAGGAGACATGATAAGATTATTGGGTCGCAGAACCCATGAAAGAGTCCTGATACAAAATACTCCAGGTATACCTTATTCTGGAAAGCACCTACGATTGGCGACACAATTGTAATACAAACAAGAAGGGTATTTCGGGACCAACCCTGTATCTTACCCCTGGCTCGGGTTTGTTTCGTATGTGTGGGATCCCGAATGTCATCCCGAATATCATAACTCCGTGGAAGGAGGTGTTTCATTGCAAAAAATTCCAACCCAGGGTTCAAAGGAATCTTGTGGTGAAAAGCTAACGATCAATATCTATATATATATATAAAATTTTGTTTTGCAGTAACAAAAATGCAACATAAAATGAAAAAGCATAAGCAACATCAACCACCACATTATGGTTCAGACAAGACGAGAAGTTGTTTTCTTAAGAGTTTTTCTTCAAAACAACTCTCAAGAAAAGGGGGCATGTTCTTAGTACCAAAAAGCTGCTCTAACACGTGGTAGCAACGTCAGCGTAGCTCAGCATTTCCGCTACCCGCAGTGTCCCGATACACCAGTCCGAAGTGCAGCTAGTCCGAACCATGGACCCCACTCAAAGTGCGGAGCACAGATATCCTGCTACTCAAAGTCCGGACCACACTCAAAGTCCGAAGCGCAGACATCCCGATACAATCATTCCCGCAACGAAGCTCAGTTCCGTAGCGTGGACCGAAGCATGGATCGTACCAAGGTCCGAAGCATGGATCGTACCAGTCCCGCAGGAAGATCATTTTCATTTCCCGCAAGCCAGGTCCGCAAGCCAGATCCGCGACCCGTTCCCGTAAGCCAACCAGACCAGCCCGGACCATTTGAGGGAACGCTGGATAAGAAGATAAGGTGGACAGATGGACGGATAGGGAGAGGCCACGTGGAAGTATCTGAAAAAGATAGAGTCGACAAAATGGGATGACTTGAGGATGCCACGTGTTACAAATGGATGCCACATCACTTGAAGTTTGGGGACTTTTCTTTAAAAGAGAAGGAAAGAAAACAGAAGAGGGGATCGGTTCTTCCCCAAGCAAAAAACCTCACACTGTAAAATCATAGCTCCAATGGAGTTTTCTGATTTGTAACCTCAATTGATCAATAAAACCCTGACAATTTTATGACCCGTGGACGTAGGCTATTCATAGCCGAACCACGTTAAATCCTGTGTACAATTTCTTCAATCTTCTTTTGTTAATTTGAGTTATGATTTTGGTTGTTTTGAGTTGATTTGATTTTCTGCCCAAACAGTATGTGAGAATTCTCAGTTTTGGCCAATTCTTAATTTCTTTGGGAAGCTCACACTTATCTAGTTCCACTATCTCCAAATTGCAGAGGTTGTTAATGCATGAGTCCGGCAATACTTTGGTCTCAGTACCTTCCAAATCAAGACACCTTAATTGTGTCAGTGCTCCTAGCTCTCTAGGTAAGGCATCTAAATTCTTACAATCTTTGAACTTCAACGTGCTTAAATTGCTGATACAAGTGACTTAATCTGGTATCTTAGAGATTTTTGTATCTGAAAGATCGGCATCTTAGATGTTCTAAGGACCCAATATTTTCGGGTATATGTTTGATATACGACGATGAGATATCAAGATGCCTTAAATTCTTCAAAGACCCAAGATTACTAAGAAGCCTGCTGGGAACATTTTTGCATCCATGCAGTACAAGTGTTTGCAGATTGTAAGAATGATGTAAAGACACCTCGGGTGAGAAAGTATTCCCTGAGACGTCAAGGTACCTAAGATGCTTCAGTTTAAAAATCGAAGAAGCACCACATAGTTTGCAAAACTCGGTACCACAAGAAAACTGAGCATTTATACCAGTCACAGTCACCTAACGGACATAATATTCTTAGATGCCTATAACGAAAGAAAGAATTAATGTGTTGAAAATTATATGGTCTAACAACAATAATACTTCGCAACTTCAATAACCCACTTGCAAATGCCAAAGTTCAACCTTTATCAAATAGCAGTTGTAAACGACGAACCTGTGAAACTTCTCCCTTCCCATCCCCTACAGTTGCAATTCCAAATTCATGACAATCAAAAACACTCGTTGCAAGATCATGCACCAAATCGTGCATCTTACATGTCGTAATGTCACCCAATTTCTGGTCCTTCTGCACATCTTGAAAGAATGAACTCCATACCAAATACTCAAAATATTCATTTCCTATATCTTCAAATGATATATTATCTCCACCTCTAGATGGTAAAAGGAATCCTTCTGCCATCCATAATTTGATTAACGTTTCTCTATGTATTATCCAATCTTTTGAAAATATATAACAATATGAGAAACATTGTTTCAAAGGCGAAGACAAATTATCATAGCTCAATTTTATTCGTAAAGGGCATAAGGGTGGGAGAATCCACTTTAAGTTGGGATCTGACCCAACTTACTATCTTTTTCAAGATACAATAATCGCGGAACAACCTGACCAGTAGTGCGACTTTTTGTTTCGGAGGACCGCAACATCTACGTCTTCAAGGTGCCTAGACAACAGAATTTAGTTTGCCTCTTAGTCTAGATTCTTTTAAAACTCTTATCATCTATTTTAAATAACCGACCTGCGTGTCGAGGATAGACCTTTTCTTTTAAAGATGTTATTTTTACTGGATTCATTTATAACTCACATTTATAAATGCATTTTTTCTTCTTCTTAAAACTTATTATTCTTCAAAAACCCCACACGATAGCCGGATTGACATTTGTTGGCTTGAAGGCTTAAGTGTGCTTTATTGTCCCATGAGTAGTGCCACACTTTTATTTTAGGGCGGCCGACCTAGAATGACGAGGTGGGGCGTTACAATTTCATCTAATATTTTATTATGCAGGTAATTTTACGAGACATCTTGAAATGAAATACAAGTGGATTAGAGGGTGAGACAAAGTCTCGTACCTTGTGTTTAATTTGGCTTCCCATATCATGACGACGCATGGTTTCGTAAGAGAACTCATCCATAACATCGTCGACATCATACACAACATCTTTAAGCCTTCTCAACCAAGGTCTCACAGCAGCATCATTAACTTGTTTTTTCTCAGCATGTTTTTCCTCAGCAGAAGTAATTAGAGCTTGAATGGACTCCAATGTTTCCTTGAGCTTTCTTAAGTCGTCTTTTACACCCCATGCCAAAGTAATATGTTCATAAATTAAAGAGATCAAGGGTTTCAAGATCTCAGTTACACCATTAACTAGAATATTTTCCATAGCCATGATGAAAAGTAAGATGATGAAAAACAATGAACAGATGAAGATGATAAGGTAGCAAAGAAAAAAGTAGTTAGATATTTTTCCATTGTAGGCCTACGACATTGATTTATCCCCATCCATAAAATTTAATGCTCAAAAATGAATTATTTAAGTTCAAATTGAAACTAAAGTCATAAAAGGTCATCCACAGAGAACTCAGAAGCATATATATATATATATATATGAAAGTTTTATAATCTACATTGTTATTGATAAGTTAACCCTAGAAGCAAGTAGTGCCTCATATATATAGGGTGTACAAAAGATAATACTTACACTCTAATGACACTCTAAAACTCCCCCTCAAACAGATGCTATACTAGTTGATTGCATCAGTTTGACCGTTAGAGAAATCGAAATCACTCTTCATAAGTTGTTTGAGACAGTCGGAATGCCTCTTCAGAAGTTGTTTGATGTCATTTGAGGGACATCAAAGTCATTTGAGGGACTTCTTTTTGTTTAAGGAAATTTACGTCCTTCAATTTGTTTTTAAGGAAATTTACGTCCTTCAACTTATTTAAGGAAATTTATATCCTTCTTCCCAGTCACATTTCAAGGGTGACTATTGGGGACTCTTTAGTTTCTTCTTCTTTCTTCAATTCAAACTCCACTTGCGTCTGCATCTTATTCAAAAACATGGAAAACACAACTGCAATTTCATGGCAGTAACTCCTTTCTTCTATACCATCTTTCTGTTATCTTCTCTAACCTTCATCTCGGATACTAAATCTTACACACTAGAAAAACCCCTAAGAGATTATGCAACAGCAAACTAAGGATTGTAATTTGAAACAGGGAAGTGATACCTGCTAAAACTGATGTTGATACGGATGGTGAAGATGGGAGAAACAATTTGTAGAAGCAGAACTATCATCACCACCATCAATTTCGGAGAAGAATAAACCAGCTAAACCCAACGCTAAGACTTCCCAAATCCATAAACGATTCAGAGTCCCTAAACCATTAGGTCTCTCACTCTGCAGTTCAATGGGATATTACTACAAACATTTGATGTGCAATCCCGGCTAGTAAGTCAGGTAGAATTTGCTTGTATTTCCGACCGTTCAACTCCGTCCCTGCAAACAATATATCAACACGCATTCATTCAAAACATCATTCACACACTCATCAATCATCAACACACATCCAATCTTCACAGGCTCGTATTCAATTTACGCAGCAGCAACATCTCCTTACTGTTCTTCACAGCTCAAAACCCATTGAATCCTCTTGCTCTTGTAACTCTGTATCCCAGTTTCCATCTTGATTTCTTAGTAACTCATGTCCAATCAAAACCTCAAACTTCATCTGCAAATACACAACTGTTGCCTTCTCGAGTTCAAGACTACCCACCGAACAACAGATTCAATCCCCATTCCATCTTTTGTTTCTGATTTCTTGATTCAGTACGAACCCATCTTCTCAAACCCTAAATCCTTCTCATCTTCAATTATCAACACCAGTAATGGATAACAACAATTATTCTTTCAGAACCCATCTCTCAGCACCACCAACACATCTACTTCTCTTCTCAATCATCTTCTCTGTGATTCTAACCAAAACCTAGAAATTTTGTTTCTTCACTGCCATCTCGACCTGAGTTCTCCTCTCAACAAACCCATCTCTGCAACCAGCGACACCAATTTCATCTCCATCCGAAACAACAATCAAACCGCCCCAAATCCATAGAGAGTTCTTCCTTGTCTCTTGAGAGCATAGACAAATCCATAGCATAGATGGTAGTCGTTGTCTAGAATGTAGAGACAGGCTCGAGTATGAGATGGGGTTATTGGCAGGTTCACTTAACAAGACTGAGAGGAGATGGTGATTAAGTGAGATGGATTCCAAAGAACAGAGAAAGGAAGCAGAGAAGAAATTGGGTTTCAGTTGAGATAGAAGATGGAGAAATGGGTAAAAAAAAGAAAATTGAATCTGAAGAGAACCTCGCTGCTGCTGACTGCCATTGATTCTTGCTGCCGTCTATGGGATTCAATGAACAAAGAAATAGAGGTGTTGCTTCAAAATCGGCCGCCGTAAGGCTCGGGGCTCTGATACCATGAAAGTTTTATAATCTACATTGTTATTGATAAATTAACCGTAGAAGCAAGTAGTGCCTCATATATATAGGGTGTACAAAAGATAATACTCACACTCTAATGACACTCTAATAATATATACGAAAATTGAAAAGAAAAAAAAAGCAATAAACTAAAGTACCTGAGAATTCCTGAATCAATACACCGGAACCGTATATGCGTAAGAACTTTCCAATTCTTAGCACCTCGGATGGCTTCAATGAAGAGTTATTAAATTCAGAGCAGAAAGAATGAGCACCGTAATTTCCACAAAAGGGGTTTTTAATTGATTTCTGAGAATTCAAATTAGTGACCGAGCAGAAAGAAGAAGAAGAGATTGTGATAAGGAGTGCCGCCAAACAGAGATATTAGCACTTTCGACTTTGTTTAGGGCGTTTCTTACACCTTTTAGTGAGGAGCTGCCCAAATTGGACATGCTGGTGTCCCAAGACAGTACTAGGACTGTATACATCTACCCCACTACCACCAGACCTTCCCTGAACAGGTCCAGCCACAAGTCCCAATTCATTATGTCAATTTGGCCGGGTTGGGTCACAACCGTTTTATTTATTTTTTGGTATAGTACCAGATTTTGTATTAAGGGGTAAGTTTTCATCACAAGGCAGATTTTCACTCTCAAACATAATTTTAGGCCATATTGGTTAGGTTTAGATGTTGTTAGCTAGCAGGGTCGTTAACTCCAAAATCAGATTACTGTTGTTCTTTAAATTCTTACAAATGGAACTATATTGATAAATTACCCAGTTATTAATTGGACGACCGAAGGTAGTTCTTATATATTGTAAATATGAGAGCTAAAATATGAATACACGTAACGTTTTTCTTTTAGCTGATTCAATTGAATATAAATTGATAATTTTTTTCCGAAATTGATTTGATGATTGAATAGTTATAATTTTCAACTATCATTAAGTACCATCAAATCGATCAAAACTCGAATTGATCATCATTACGACCTAAAAACCTTGAAAAAACCCTCACCTAATCTAATTTGTATCGGTTTCATTCAAATTTTTTCTGGAAACTAATTTTTGGAGTGTAGCTCTATTGAACTTTTAAACAAATTCTTGAATTAATATTTCTATGGTTCTTAAGTTACTGTTTGATATTTGTTTGCAGTTAGATTTGATTACTTTATTGGCATTTTTAAATAGGTTATTTAATTGTTGATACCTAATAAATATCCAACACGATGTTTTAGTATCCAATATTTAATAAATTAAGGATTGGTATTTAGATCCGTCCTTGATTGTCTGGTCAAACCGTTAACGTAACCGAGTTAATATTTCTGTCACATAATATATATTATTACTATATTAACCTTGCGAATTATAAAAATGCATAGATATGTCCTAACATCCGGTCCTAAATATTACACGTGTTTGAATTTGAACATGACAATCAAAAAACGACCACGACATAATTCTATAAAAAACCTAATATCAATCTGCTTCTGGCTCTCTAATGGCCGACAGTAACAGCATCACCCACACCATAAGTGAGAAACAACTAGAAGATGAATCAGCCTCAAGACTCATTGTCCGTTCTTGACAGATCCAACAACAAGAGCATCTCCTCCATTGATTCTGTCGGCTATTTTTGTTCTAATCTCGGTAACCCATCTCACCATCTTCTCTCATTCTGTAACGTCCCACCTCTACATTTTAGGTCGGCCGTCCTAAAATAGAAGTGTGGCACTACCTATGGAATAAAATAAACACACTCAAACCTTCAAGCCAACAAATGTCAATCCGGTTACCAGGTGGTGTTTTTGAAGAATGATAAAATTTAAGAAAAATCTTATAAAAATGACGAGTAATATGAAATTAATCTAATAAAAGAGAGTCTAAATAAAATAGTTCATCTTCGACACGCAGGTCGGATATTTAATTTAAATGATAAAAGTCTTACCTAAAGTAACGAAATCTAGAACTAAACGCAAGCTATATAATGTTTAAATCATTTAAGCACCTTGAAGAAAATATTGTAGCTTTCCGGGAAAAAGATCGTTCTACAGGTTAGGTCGCTCCGCGACTGCTGTTCCCTGAAGAATAGTAGTAAGTTGGGTCAGACCCCAACTTTAAGTAGATTCTCACACCCTTATGCCCTATACGGATAAATTAGCGAAACAAGGTTCATGAAATGATTTCGTCAGGTAGAAATAGTCTATAAGAGTGCCTCTTTGAAAATAGTAAGGTCGACGACTTAAACAGAAAAATATAGACTTTTAAAATCAAGACAAAACACAAGGGCAACAAAACCATTATATATAAAATAAACGGAAAGCAGATTCCCCACCAAAGAACTAATCGACTTCCCCTCTCTATAGTTTCATTCTGTAACTGTACGACGACATCTATCGACCCTTACGTAGTCCATTTAATTTCTTACAGTGCCTAGGAAAATAAATGTTGTCGACCTCCCTTTCAAGATAATAGATTCATATCTTCTAGGCAACCCCTCGGTCATCGCCCAATATATTCTGGGAGTCGCACCAACTACGAGTCTCAAACAAATAACATACAAAAACAACGATCACCATTACTCCCAGTGATATTTTATTGTCCAACAATTGCTCTCAATAACACGTCAACTGTGCCAGAAGGGTCGGCTTGCTCTCAATAGTTTCAACTCAGCAGTAAGAAATTACTACTATTACTAGTGCTGTTGTTATTCAGAGTCTAAGTTTTGAACCCTAAATAATGGACAGGACCTGCTACCACACCGTGAATTTTAATGTGCTCTAATCATTCTAATCGGAGTAAGAATTCCTGCCTGAATTCTACTGCCGCTAATGCTACAACTGACAAAGACTTAAAACTTGATTTCATACGGTTTGAATTTAAACAACCATTCAAGTACTGGACAGTAAGCAAAACATAGAAACTAAGTGCATAGGACCGACCAATCTAATTTGCCTAGCATGAGTTCAGAATTACGTACAGCAAAATCCTATTCACTCCCAACAGTGTGTAACCAGGCCGTTCAAACTTGAATACACATTTCATGACACCTTATGTCCTCAGCCGCGCAAGTATAGCAGCACTAAAATCATAGATTCCCTACTCCCATTCACGAAATACATACTCAACAATTCAACTACACTTTCCATCAATCTTGTACAGCACATAAATTCACTAACTTTCAGATGTACCAAGTATAGCACAAAGAGGTTATCTATTGCCAACAGGGACATACTAAACCTCAAAACTATGGGTTGTGTCATCGCCCTACAAGCCTGATTAACATTACTACTACTAGACGGCTGCCAGCCTCACGTTCACATGTTTACGACGTGGTTCTACAGGCGTGCATGAAATCACACGAGAACCCAACGTTTTGGAACAACATACAAAAACTCATAGAAAGAAATAAGAACTGTAATCAACATGGAATCTCTACTATAAGATTCATCGTATGAATACACAGTAGTAAATAATTAGTATGAGCTACTTCCCGCATATTCTTTAAGTATTCAAAATGTTGGTTGTCGTATGTGTATACGGCATAAATCACAAGACTTCTATAATAATAAGGGGTTGTACCTAACATGTGAAATTAATGTTGGATTAACTCTGTAAGTTGCTTACATATACACAGTAGACAAAAAATCAAATCTATAAACAGCATGAATTAGGTTTGTTAGATTAATCCATAAAGAATAAGAGTAAGAGAACCTACTTGGTGTGAAGCAATTGATCCTCAAATCACTATCGACACCCTCCGCTCAAAATCAATCCTCTTCTTCTTCGGCTCCTCTCTAGATTTTTCAAAGAAACAATTTAGTTCTTCCGAAGAACAACTTTTCCCCACTTACAAAACCCTAACCATCTATTAATACTCTAACTAGTCTTCCTATAACTTCTCCCACTTCTTTTCCCATATAATTCATGACAAGTCCCACTACTAAAAATATAACTCCTAACTATCTAACTTAGGTTTAAAGCTTAAGAATATCTAAACCCAGGATAAGGGGTATTACACATTCTCACTGGCAACTCTCTCAAATTCAACCTTCTCTGCTAACAGCCAAATCTCACTGTACCCATCTCCTATTTCTTCCTTCTCGACTGATTCTTCTTGCTGACTTAAAAACCCATTAGATCAGCGTAATGAAATTTCATTAATGCTTTTGAATGATTATGTTGGGTCTTTGTAAACGAGATTGGGTTTCATTTTCAGATATGAATGTGCTTCTTCTTCTTACCAGGCAACAGTGTCACCACTTATAATGATTGATCCTTTAAACAGTTTATACTGTAACAATAGCTTCTGCACTTAATCTTCTTGTTAGTTGGCTTTACAAATCATGTGAGATGGAAATCAAAGAGTTGGTGGTAGGGAAGGTGTAATAGAATTGTATTTTTGATGAACTCATTATTAGCCTTCGGATCAATCAAACTGTAACCACAAGATGAAAGTTATTTGGGTCACATGTTTTCTTGAAAACAGCGAATTAACACCTTTAAGTAATTCATATTTATTGACAATTTTAATTAATAAATAATAGTCATTAGGTCAAAGGGTTATATTATAAATAGTATATAGAATAAAGACTAATAGATAAGCCCGTAATATGATAAATAAAATTTTGGGAATGGATTAAATTAATTTTGTAGATTATGTATCACGTATATTCTTTAACTTTATAATAAAAAAAATAACGAGCATGTTAATTATATTAAAACTCGGAGGCATCAGTATTGCTCCTTCAACTTCAACGCTTCATATACACTAAGACAGAAGTTATCCGTTTGTGGATGGAGCTTCGACAGTCGATGATAAATCAAAGTACTAACCTTTAGTTTTTTAAATGTTGGGTACTAAAGCAATATGTTGGACATTTACTATGTACTAACCATTAAATAGACGTTTTAGATACGTAGTGATGTAATGACCCGACTTTCCATATTGTCCGTATTTAGCCACAACGGTCATCCGGCAGTAGGGTTTTTTATGGGTTAACTGCAAAGCTTTTTGCCAACTCTGAGCCAGTCGTCCAATGTACTCTCTCACCCTTGGCAGGTGACCCGTCGTCGACTCTGATACCACTTTGTAATGACCCAACCTTTCATCGAGTGTCAAATTTTTGTCTTCAATTTGCTTTGAGGAGAAAATCTAAGCATAACTCCATCCATCGTTGGTGCTTATGTCCAAATGAAGATGCCAATATACCTAGATTATAATACCAAATGTAACAAACATAGTGGAAATGGCGTAATGTACTTTTAGAGACATCTTAAAGTCAATCTTTAGTGTTATGTGTAAGTAGTTAGCGGTGTTCTTATGGGTACTATGGTAGCGTGGAAGTGGTGTTGGGCCATAGGGGAGGATTTTTCCTATTACTGCATTATTTTAATCAAAAATCACTCTAAATGTGGAAGTGGGCCGCTTCCTATGAGAATTGAGCTGATTCTCTAGAGCATTCTGAGAAACAGGATATGTTCAGGGACAAAATGGACACAACGGCACGAACTTGACAACACCTAGAGTAATATCACGCGTGGAAGTTATTGATGAACTACACCAAACGATGGCAGTTCAAGACATCGCGTTCACTTTCCATCAAGTAGTTCCGTAATTTCTCACTAAGCAAAGGTTCAAGACCTTATGGACACCTATTGCCTATAGTGGTATTTCTCTCTTTCTGATTTCTGATTTTCATCGGGTTTTCATTTATGTGGGGGATTGTTGGAGAAAATGGGCTTAAAAGTTTTTATTTTTTGGGCTTGGATTAATTGAAACTTAGG
The DNA here is from genome assembly GCA_023531435.1 of Papaver californicum. Classification (NCBI taxonomy): domain Eukaryota; kingdom Viridiplantae; phylum Streptophyta; class Magnoliopsida; order Ranunculales; family Papaveraceae; genus Papaver; species Papaver californicum. The sequence continues at coordinate 142,465 of JAJJMC010013614.1, forward strand.
ACCAAGAAGTCAATAAGGAAACTAGCACATTTTCACTATTTGTGAATGAACCTTTAGTCCCACATAGGAGAAACTAAAGATGTTACCTCTCCATATTACGTGGAAATTTACATCTAAAGGAAGCCCCTTAGGGGTTTACACACTTTTGTGTATGGGAGAGGACTAAGGCTATGTGTTAGTTGGTGCAACCACACATTTGACACACGCGCGGTGCTTCACACTGAAGCACGCACGTCGCCGCCGTCCGTCGATCGGGTCGGGTCGGGCTCAGCCTCGGGTTCGGGTGCAGGCTCGGGTTCGGAATCACCTGTTATGAGAATTACTTTCATTAGGATGTTAATTTTTATTGCTAACATTTATAACCTAGAAATACATCAAATGGATGTAAAGACAGTTTTTCTAAATGGTGAATTAGATGAAGAAATTTATATGGACCAACCTGAGGGATTTGTAGTGAAAGGTTGTGAAAACAAAGTTTGAAAACTGAAAAAATCTTTGTATGGTTTGAAACAAGTACCTAAACAGTGGCATGAAAAATTTGATCATGTAATGATTTCTTGTGGTTTTAAAATCAATGAATCTGACAAGTGTGTTTATACTATACTTGTGAATGATGCCTGTGTGATTGTATGCTTATATGTTGATGATATGCTTATACTTGGTACAAACATGGATGTAATTAATTCTACGAAGAACATGCTAAGTGATAACTTTGACATGAAAGACTTATGCCCCGCTGATGTGATCTTAGGGATGAAGATTAGAAGAAATTCTAATGGATATAGTCTTAGTCAATCTCATTATGTTGAATTTATACTTAAAAAATATAATCAACTTGATTGTAAACCTGCTTGTACTCCGTATGATCCTTGTTGTAGACTCAAAAAGAATAAGGGTAATGGAGTTTCACAACTTGAATACTCACGTGTTATAGGAAGTCTGATATATTTGATGAATTGTACGAGACCGGACATTGCTTATGCTATGAGTAGGTTGACTAGGTATATCTGTAATCCGGGGCAGGAGTATTGGGATGCACTTATTAGAGTGCTAAGGTACTTGAAGTACACTTTGAACTTTTGTTTAAATTATGAGAGAAACCCTGCAGTCCTTGAAGGATTTTGTGATGCAAACTGGATATCAAACTCAGAGGAGTCTAAGTCTATGAGTGGATATGTGTTCACTCTAGCATGTAGGTCTGTATCTTGGGAGAGTTCCAAATAGACATGTATAACTGGATACACTATGGAATCATAGTTTATTGCGTTAGATAAAGCAAGAGAGGAAGCCGCTTGGCTAAGATGCTTTTTAGAAGACATTCCTCTCTGGCATAGGCCTGTGCCAGCTATATCTATTCATTGTGATAGTCAAGCTGCAATAGCTAATGCTAAAAACAACAACTATAATGGGAAGTCTATACACATTCGTAGAAGACATAATTCCCTGAAACAACTGATCTCAACTGGCGTTATTTCTGTTGACTTTGTGAGGTCTAAGGAGAATATCGCAGACCCTTTGATGAAAGGTTTGTCCAAGGAGATAGTTAGTAATGCATCAAGGGGAATGGGGCTTAAGCTCATTAAATAAACTTTTCATGAAGGATACTCAACCTTGCTGACTGGAGATCCCAAGATCAAGGTTTCGAATGAGACAACTACTTTGTGGTGGGTTAAAGGAAACACTATCAGAGAATTTCATTCTCTGTCCCTTCCTTATGGTGTAGACATGATAGTGTGACTGCATGTGAAGGATGACTTTTTATTAAGTCTTAAAGAGTTTTATAGTTTTAATTTAAGATTGAAGTGGGTTGTAGCAGTAAACACTCTTGATGGAACTCACCTATCTGAATGTGGAAGTGGGCCGCTTCCTATTAGAATTGAGCTGATTCTCTAGAGCATTCTGAGAAATGGGATATGTCCAGGGCCAAAATGGACACAATAGAGCGAACTTGACAACACTTAGAGTGATATCAATCGTGGAAGTTATTGATGAACTACACCAAACGATGGCAGATCAAGATATCACGTTCACTGTCCATCAAGTAGTTCCGGTAATTTCTCACTAAGAAAAGGTTCAAGACCTTATGGACACCTATTGCCTATAGTGGTATTTCTCGCTTTCTGATTTCTGATTTTCATCGGGTTTTCATTCATGTGAGGGATTGTTGGAGAAAATGGGATTAAGAGTTTTTGTTTATTGGGCTTGGATTAATTGAAACTTAGGACCAAGAAGTCACTAAGGAAACTAGCACATTCTCACTATTTGTGAATGAACCTTTAGTCCTACATAGGAGAAACTAAAGATGTTACCTCTCCATATTACTTAGAAATTTACATCTAAGGGAGGCCCTTAGGGGTTTACACACTTTTGTGTATGGGAGAGGACTAAGGCTATGGACTAGTTGGTGCAACCACACATTTCACCCATGCGCAGTGCTTTGCACCGAAGCACGCCGCCGTCGTCCGTCCGGTCGGTCGGTGGGTCGGTCGGGTCGGGTGCGGGTCAACCAAGACTTAAATTTTCTTAACAGTAACTAATCTATTCGTACATAATTTTTTTGATTAATTAAATTTATTTTCATTGATTGCTGGCTGATTTCTTTCCACTTCTCGCCTATAAAAAGAACCAGAATTTTTCATTTCAACTCACACCAGAAGCAGCTATTATCCTGCCTTCTTTTCCCCCCTTTCTGCTTTGTTTTGCGCATGCTTCTTTAGTTCCCTTTTGTAACTATCTTGTTGTTAAGTTCGTTTGAGGGTGATTTGTATTGTGTTTATACAAATCATAACGGACAGTTCTATCCTGAACACATCTCCGTTGTGGGGGTATATCATCTCTCATTTTTAAGGAGTACCCATGAATTACTGCGTTAAGGACAATCTGATAAGCAGATGGCTCTGTCCTTGTGTGCATATCATTCAGAGATTTTATTAACGTTAACATCTTCTGTTTATGTATTTTATTGTTGCAGATCCAACAAAATATATGCACAATTACATTTACAAAAGCCACGGACGCGCAAGAATCTCTGGCAATGAATTGCACACACTTAATAAGTGCTTAATGTAATTGATGCAACTTACTCTATCTGTAATTGATGTAATTTCTTGCTGACATTTTCCTTTTTCACATCCACTTGAATGTTCGCATATAATATCTCTTCCTTCACTTGAGGTTTTTTGTTTTCTATAGTTTAACAATTTGAAAAATAAAAATCAGTTTGATTCTGATTATATTTGGTTGATTCTTTTTAGTTGGTTATCATAATAGTCGGCCGGTCATTTCATGCACAAGTAACTTGCAAATAGAAGCACAGATAAATTCTTTATATTTGCATCTTAAGTTGTATATAATGGTGTGGATTCATTTTAATTAGTTATTATATTAGTCTTATAAGGCTGATAAGAGAAGTAGCTTTTATGGGTGCAATTGCATTTCTATTGACTATGAAGTATGAGATAATAGTGGTGTAATAATTTTATTTTGTCACTTAGCTTGGTGATTTGTAAGCTTCAGGAAAATATCCCTTTATCATTTGCAAACTATCCGGATTGCCATAAGAAGAGAACTTCCACAGTAACGGTTGATAACTTTCAAAGTATTGAAGTCTGCCAGTAGCGAGCAAAATCTTTTTAAGTTTAGTAAACACAAACAAATCTATGAAATTTAAAAACACAACACGAGAGGATGAAAATTTCAAATCTTTGAAATTTAAAAATCATTTTTCAAATCGACACCATTGTTGCTCAAGATTACTGGCGATTAATTAAAATTTCAACTAGTTTTTTCTTCTAAATGATCTATTTGAGTTATCTTGTTACTTGATTTACTATTTTTGAAGTATAATTTTATTGATAGATCTCAAGTATTTGAATTCTAAACTTTGAAAAGTTTTAAGTTTCAATTTTTTGTTTCTTTATAAATAACTAATTTACCCTTTTTTCCTTATGTGTTTACATATTGTGTTCTCTCATATGACGTTTGCCTTGTTATCAGTTGTGGTTTTAGCGTTTGTTGTTGTTGTAAAGCTTTTTGAAGCTCAAGTGTTCTCTTTGGAATCAATTGAAGCATGGAAAAGTGTAACTAGAGACTGGGTTAACACCGATTTGAACCAGAAAAAGTCTCCCCATATTTCTCGTAATAATTTTTATCCAAAAACCTGTTATAAAATTCTATGCCTAGTCATTGTTACCAATTACAACCTTTCCTCTTTTGTCAATTATATGTCTTCCCTGAATCTCTCAATCATGGAGAAAATTCAGCGAGATTCAGTCAAAAATTTGAACCAATAAAGTAATTATGGCATTATTAACAGTCGATGTTTATTTTATTTTGTTAAAAGAGCCAAAATCAACTTATCGACTCAAGCCCTAAGCAATTCTCATCTCAAAAACCTAACTATGGCAGGAGTTGGGGATAACACGGTTTGATTTGGCTACTAAATTCAAGAATGCTACTCTTGAATTTGGGGAAGGCGATGTAGAAGAAGAAGAAGGTGAATCTCAATGGGATATATGCTTGATAGGGAAAATCATCATCGATGGAAAAATGGGTCATAAGGCAGTAGAAAAGCATATCAAATTCACTTGGTCGTTTATTCCTCCTGAAGAGTAGAAGGTATTTGAAATAGATGAAAATGTCATGGTGTTCAAATTTAAGGATTGGGAAACTCTTAATAAGTTGTTTGATACAAGATCTTGGACTGTGGATGGGAATCAGATTATCTTGCATGATTATAATCACTTGGTTGTGTATCCGAGTTGGATTGGGTGAATCAGTTCCTCTGGATTCAACTGAAGCATTTACTTCCGGAGCACATGAATGTTAAAGCAGTGGAATCAATGGAAAAACTGATCAGAGATGTTATAGCTATTGAACCTCCTAATGCAATACTAACATCTAGTGATCCTTTGAGGGTATGTATGAAAATTAACATCAATAATCACTAGTACAAATTTGGGCTTTGATGACAGTTAAAAATCCTAAATCATGACAGTTCACGAATTAAATGTCATAAAAGAATCAGCTACGAGATACAAGCGATTGTTTCTTACCAAAACTCACACTAATAATGGTGAAAAATTGTGACAGTTTATTAACTGTTACTGAATAACTATACGATGACAGTTTTATAGAAAAATGTTAGTGTACATTGATGTATAATAACAGTTATAAATTGTTATTATTCTTAAGCTATTGAAACCGTTTCATGTAGGAACTGTTATAAAAGTGTTTATCTATAGATGACTGTTCTTTTAATTACCACCACTTCCATTTATAGTGACAGTTCTAATCCAAAACAGTTGCTATTCATATAATCTATCATAAAACATTCTCAAACACACGATGTTGTTAGTTTGAGTTCCCAGTTATTTTTTCGGAAGAGTGGGTTGTACTATGGGAGGTCTGTTTTATAACTTACGTTAGTGGGTCTCTCGACACCTTCGCTTCTCGTCTCATTTACCTTAAAGACGATTTCTCACCTAAAAAATCAGGCAGATCCCATCTCTCTCTTCTCTTGTTTTTTCCCTTACCAAAATCTTTGTTTGATTTTTGCATTCAATCTTCAATTTAGTTTTAACAGGAATCTAAGGTTTCGAAATATCTTGTTCTATTTCTACATTTGGGTCTTCTGTCTAGGGTTTCAACTCCAGTCTTTCTAATCTGATTTTGAGTTTGAAGTTGGTACATGGGTTTCTTCCAATTTTATCTTTTAGGTCTTTGATTAGTTTAGTTTTTCTATTGGCTCTTCAAGGGGAATGAAACATAAAATAGAGAAGAAGATTCAAATAAGTTATGCCAAGGTAATCACACTCTTCCATGTATTGTTTTCTTTCAAACTACAACTCCTTACCTATTCACATTTTACTTGGTTGGTTTTCATTTGATGTATCTATTCCCCTTCTCTTATACTTAGCTAAAGGAGTAATTTTTCTTTCAGTAATTTTTCTTTCTCAATTGGAATGCTGTGATTAAACTTCGATTGTATAGATGTTATCTGAAGTGGTTTACTATTAGCAACATTGTTTACAATTTCTAGACATGCTTTCTTGTGAGTGCACTTTTAAATTTTTTTCGTTTGTTGGTTTTTTAGTAACATATATATACTCTGTTCCTACATGTAAGATGAGGAAATTGAAAGAACTAATGCTTAACAGTGATAACTGCACTTGTGCAGACTGTGGTGCTCAAGAACCTAAGTGGGCGTAAGTTCTATCGAGCACTCCATATATATATATATAGACATCTATTGAGCTTTCTTCGTACCTTTAGTTTTTTGTGGTGGATTATTATCACCAAAATCGATGGTATTCTACCCAAAGCTTAGTGGTGTTTCTTTCACACTCTTTTACCTAGTACTTGCATAATATGATGCTCTTGATCAATACTGCTCAACCACCTCACTACTGGGAAACATAGACTTTTGATAACTGAACAACGACTTTGTTTCTTTAACTTGGTAGTGTATGAGAAAGCCTAGGAAGATCACATATTCAAGAGGGAAGGATTTAACAGGGCTTGCTCTAGAAGAAAATCAGTTATAACACCCATGGTCCTGGTGTTAGCAATTTTTTCAATAACTAATTTATTTAATTATTAATTAGTCAAAGGAAAAATAAATAAATAAAATGATCCATTTAGTGGGAAGTTGCAATTGATCAAGGCAACTCCCCATGACTCTCTCCACTTTAGAAAACCACCCCACTTCATCCTATCATGCCAACTACTCTATGATGGCTGAGTTAGTATATAGGAAATGATAGCAAAAATAAGGATTAAGGTCACCAAATTCACTCTCATATGAAAATACACCATCTAAGTTGAGGAGGAGGGTTTGGATACAAAGTTCTAATCAAATGATCATATAGAGCATACTCAAGGATTAAGCTTTCAAATAGCAATGGCTGGAGGTATTTATAATCGATCTCTTTTGCTTCCGTTTTTAATTATAGTATATTCTTTTTGTTATTAGAATATACATAAATATAAATATTTAGGTTTTACATTTGGTATCAGAGCTATAATCACCTCTGCCTTGCTTGCTATGAAATTATTTTGTTGATGAGTTTTGATTCCAATAATCTTTCATAAAATTAATTTGCATGTTAATATTTTTTCAACCGTTGGTTAGGGATGGATTTTGATTATGTCTTAGTCGATGTATCTCATATGTCTTCTCTTAAATTTTAAAGACAATCGGACATTGTTAAGGCTCCGAATAGATTGATTTTCGGAACTGTATTTCTGGAAAATTCAGATAGTGGTACTGAGGAGCTCTTGTAAATAATTATCCAACCGTTAGATGTTTTTCATAATTTAACTACGTACGATACCTGTTGTTATAATTGTCCTGTAAAAATTTCAGGAAGATCGGACTCCGTTTAGTACCCCATTACCCTGATAGACCAAACTGTCTCAGTAGAGAATTATGTTGGAATAAGGTTTATTGAATACCTTAGTCTGGAAATTCCAGCCGTTAGAACCTGCTGAAAATTTAATATGTTGTAGTGTAGGTTCTTATAATTTTTCAGGTTGAATTTCATAAAAATCAGGTAAGTGTAACGTCACTCTTTACCTTTAAATGTTAGTTTCAGTTTTGTGCTGAGATTATGTCTTTGATCAAGTAGACGACAATATTTACGGTTAAATTGCCAGTTTACATTAATTAGTACATACAGAGACTTGGTAAACATAAATGAGATATTATGAGCATTTCTGAAAGGTTAGGGTGACATTAGAGAATATAGTTTTGCAGAATATATTTAATTTAAAAACTAAGGATGTTTATGTTCTGTAGCTAAATTAAGGTATCGGCCAAACCCCACAGTGATAAGTTTATGATGCTTTTAAACTCGAGTATGACTTCGATTTTAAAGGGTCTAAGTGAACTTTTAGAGTGATAAAACCATTGAGGGCACATACAATCTTTAATTTTTCACATGCTGATTTTGTTCTCAATCACATACAGGCATAGAGAGAATCATTTAAATATGTATGTTTAGCTCTAATAGTATTTGTTGTATTATTCTTTGTTGACATGTGCAATGGTTATAAATAAAACCATTAGGATTGTACATGAACAAAGATTAAAGAAATATGTCAAGTGATTTAATAATTTTAGTAATTAGAGAGTAGCCACAACATCTCTAGTTATTTAAAATTTTCTTAAGAAATCACATGTGGAAACTAGACATAAATTTGTAATTAATCATACGTGATATGATGAAATATGCCTAAAAGAAATTTTATTATATTTGTATGATTAGTTCGGGTGAAATATTGAATTATGTTTCTTATTCTACCCACAGGAATTAAGGAATGAATATGGTTTAATAGTTTCATCATGTAGTTATGAATCTAATTTGAGTCATAACTACATGATGATTGAGTTTAAGTCTCAAATTTATGTTTATAAGCATGTATATATTTTTCTTTGCAACAATTTTAACTGGAAATATTTCTGATGTCAATTGTGACATTCCTGAATTAAAGGGTGATAACTATAAGGTGTGGAAAAAAATAGTGCTTTTACAATTGGGATGAATGGATATCGACTATGCTATTCGGAAAGACGAACCACCTAGCATAACTGAGACTAGTGCTCTAAATGCAGTTGATCTTTATGAAAAATGAGATCGATCTAATCGTCTCTCAATTATGTTCATAAAGACCAAAATTTGTACTAGTATTCGGGGTTCTGTCGATAAACATACTAAGGTTAAAGATCTCCTTCAAGCCATTGATGAGCATTTTGTAAGTTCTGACAAATCTCTTGCTAGCACCTTAGTTATGAAGTTTTCATCCATGAGACACAATGGGTTTAAGAATGTGCGTGATTATATCATGAGCATGAGGGATAGTAAGGCCCAACTTAAGGATTTGGAAGTTACCATATATGATTCTTTCCTAGTTCATTTCATTTTGTGTACTCTTCCTCCACAATATGGCCCCTTTTAAGATATCTTATACACACTGGTCGTGTCGTAATCAACCAAAATAATCGAGTTCTTACTCTTCCAAAATAGATTAAAGTATAGCAAATAAGAACAAGTTCGTTCCCACAGAGAGGCAATTAAATTGTTATCTACTTTAATTACGTGAGTGACAGGGGGGTTTTGTTATTTTACTTAAACTAAATTAAACTAACGTAAATTAAAGCAAATTAATAAAACGTAAATCAGGGATGAGAAGTATTGGTTAGAGAATTCATCGTCCGTTTTTCCAACATGTTATTAATCAAAGCATACTCAACGTTCATGCATTA
>JAJJMC010013614.1:156729-170894 GCA_023531435.1 Papaver californicum
ATAAGGGTCAGGAAAAACTACTTAAAATGTATGATTTATGCACCTATTACACACATAAGAATAAATGGTCAGTTAGTGAACTTATGACCATGTGTGTTCAAGAGGAGGGGAGATTGAGGATGGAAAAGGGCGAAAAGGTGAACCTTATTATTGCTTCTTCTTCAAAGAAGAAAAAGGATCACGTTAAGGAAAAGGGAAAGCTTTCAGCTAACCAAGCATAAAGAAGGAGTCTCCGTGTTTCTTTTGTAAAAAGAAGGGACACATGAAGAAGGACTTCATTAAGTTTAAGACTTGGCTTAAGAACAAAGGTAATTCTCTAGTGTTTGTTTATGAATTTAATATGGTTAATATTAATCATAATACATGGTGGATTGACTGTGATATTACAATCCATGTTTCGAATACCTTGCAGGGTATGACAAACCTAAGGAAACCAACGAGAAGTGAACATTACATCTATTCAGGCAGTCAGATGAGTTCACATGTGGAAGTTGTTGGGACATGCAGTTTAATTTTAAGTAGTGGTTTTATTTTGTATTTAAAAAAGACATTTTATGCACCAAGTTTCACTAGAAACTTGATTTTAGTTTCAAGACTTGTACCTTTAGGAATTTCCTTTAATTTTCTGATTCTGGTTTCAGTATTCTCAGAAATTATGAAGTTATTGGTTATGGTATTTTGTCTATCGTCTTTATTTGCAAAATCAAATCACTCATAGTTCTATGCATGTTAATATTGGGTTAAAAAGATGTATTATGAATGAGGACTCCTCTATTTTATGGCACCGGAGATTGGGACATATCTCCATTGAGAAAGTTAAGAGATTGGTAAAGGATGGGGTACTAGGTATTTTAGACTTTATCGATTTTGATACTTGTGTTGGTTGCATTAAGGGAAAGCAAACTAACAAACACAAAATTGATACCAAGATAAGTTCAAACCTATTAGAGATCATACACACGGACATTTGTTGTCCGGACATGAACGCTAATGATCTAAAATACTTTATCATCTTCATAGATGATTATTCACAATACATGTATCTTTACTTGTTTCGTTCTATCGACGAAGTTTTGGATGCCTTTAAATTGTTTAAGGTCAAAGTAGAGAAACAATGTGGTAAGCACATTAAGATTGTGAAATCATATAGAGGTGGAGAGTACTATGGTAGATTTCTTCATAGCACTAGAATTGTGGAATCAAGAAATACTAAATTTCTTGAAAATGACTTGATTAGTGAGAATGATCAATTTCAGGAAATTGTTCCTGAAAAAGATAATGATCAACTTCCACCTACTGTTTCAAGTGACAAGTTGATTGTCAACTATATCTAATGACTATTTAGTGTATCTGCGAGATTCGGATTATAATATTTGAGCCGATAATGATCTTATGTTATTTTCACAAGCCATAAATTCTACAGATTCATACTTATGGATCAATGTATATACCTTAAGATCAGTGGGAGACCTTAATTGATGGATCAATGTATATACCTTAAGTGTAGCACCCATTGTAAAAGATGATTGGTTCAGTTTGGACCAATGCCTAGGAATGGCATTGAAAAGGAACAAATGAAAAAATGTTCCATATGCATCAACTATTGGTAGCATTATATATGCTCATGTCTATACTAGACCCGACATTTCATATGCCGTTGGAATATTAGTAAGACATTAGAGTAACCCAGGAATCGATCACTGTAAGGCTGCGAAGAAAGTATTGAGATACCTTAAGGGTACTAAGGATAACATGCTTATATATGAACGAACAAATAGTCTTGAAGTAGTAGGCTAAGTTCGTTTCTTGTTTTGAGAATGCCTCACATGGTGTATGGCTGAAAGGCTTCATATTTGGGCTAAGAGTGTTTGACTCTAGTAGCCGACCATTAAGAATGTATTGTGACAATTCAGTTGTTGTTTTATGGCTAAGGATAATTAGAGAGGAAGTCGAAGAAACACATCGACATAAAGTATCTAGCAATAAAAGAACGTGTTCAAGAAAATAGTGATCATTGAACACATTACCAACGAATTGATGATAGCTGATCCCTTGACTAAAGGCATGCATATTAAAGAATTCAAGGATCATGTATTAAGGATGGGACTTGGTCCTATTATGTAGTACATTCTTTATGTTTTATCTGAAGCTTTCATTTAGTTGGATTATTTCTCATTTGGAATTATTTACGTACTTACTTTAGTTATTTTGTTGAGAAATATCATTATAGTTTGACCTAGAGTAAACATATGGTTTACTCATTAAGTTAAGCATGAGTGGTGAAAGACTAAGTATATTGTGATACATGGAAGATCAATTCTTGCTCTTAAAGAGGATTAGTCGTCATGATCCGTATATGAAGTCTCTCGTTAAATGGATCAAGTGGGAGAATGTTAGCAATTTTTTCAATAACTAATTTATTTAATTATTAATTAGTCAAAGGAAAGATAAATAAATAAAGTGATCCATTTAGTGGGAAGTTGCAATTGATCAAGGCAACTCCCCATGACTCTCTCCACTTTAGAAAACCACCCCACTTCATCTTATCATGCCAACTACTCTATGATGGCTAGAGTTAGTATATGGGAAATGATAGCAAAAATAAGGATTAAGGTCACCAAATTCACTCTCTTATGAAAATACACCAGCTAAGTTGAAGAAGAGGGTTTGGAACTAAATTTCTAATCAAGTGATCATATAAAGCATACTCAAGGATTAAGCTTTCAAATAACAATGACTGGAAGTATTTATAATCGATCTCTTTTGCTTCCGCTTTTAATTATAGTATATTCATTTTGTTATTAGAATATACATAAAGATAAATATTTAGGTTTTACACCTAGGGGATAGGAAAGTCATTGTTGACAATGATCAGCGTCTTAAAAAATATGTTGCACTACATGTTTAGTTAACCAAATAACTGACATCATTAAATGCTTATCGATGAATAAATTATAATAAGCGCCGTATTAAAGATTCAGCTTTGTAATCCTTGTAAATTGAAGATATCTGTGCATGTTGTTGTCAATATATTTGCGATTCTGAGGGTGCTTTTGGCATCAATGATGGATTTCCAAGACATAAACCAATCTGAATTGTGATTTGAAGAAGCGGAAAAAGGTTAGGTTGACTGGAAGTAGTTAGAGGGGTAGGATCAAAGAATTAAGTGTGGTACGTAAGCATGAAGTAGTCCGTACAGTGAGGCTGAGATATCTTGAAGGCATCCATTTTTTTTTCTTATTTCATTGGCTCTTCATATTGTATGAAGCTTATGAGAGGAAAGTCTTATGGGAGTAGTTAACGTTTGGGAAGCATGAACCAGCTCGATAGTTTTTTTCTTTGGAGAAACTCAGAACAACTAGCATTTGACACAGAAAACAAGAGTATGTTAAACTTATTTTACCACTGAGGAACTTACAAGCTTATTGGGGTTAGAGTAGGCTGTATTTGTTCCAAGAGTGAGGGCAGGGGCTGAAGTGGGACTCATATCTCGGACTTGTTGGTGCCTAGGGATTTAGGATATGGTGCATCTAGAATTAAAGCATGTGTCTCTGCGACACTACCTTATCTCCTTGTTAAAGAAAATTCAGATGGATCTATAAAATTTGTTAAAAAAATTCCAACAAATGACGCATACCCTCTCAATGAATGTGCCAGAGTTATACTTTACTCATTCCCTTTTGCAGTTTTTATGATTGGGTCTTCTATATTTATTGATGATATGATGTGTCATTGTGCATTACAGGTTCAAATGTCTTTTTCTTCTAATTTATTTATGACATTTATATTTCTCTTTCTTCAGGTCAGCAAATGTTGGAGTATTTCTATGCTTGAAATGTTGTGGTGTGCACCGAAGTCTCGGTACTTATATTTCAAAGGTAGCTTTGATGGATTTGTAATTTTGTAGTTCACGTATACTAAAATTAGTTGTTTTTATCTTGTCATTCTGCTCTCGGACAACTAGTTCTAAAAATACAAACACTTGGGGGTCTGGGACCTAAAGGTCCTAAGTAGCAGCATGATTAACACATGCATATCACACACATATCTGCACGAGTGACACAAGCTAATTGATTGAACCCCACTAGGCCTTCCTCGTGGGAAATGCGCTCAGCTAATTCAGAGCAGAATTATGCTTCACTTCCAGTTGGATCATAGAAACTGAGTATGTAGAACTGTCTAAATGAGAGCCTAGATTTACTGTCCATTTTTTGTTTTAAATACCTATATCTGACTGCTTGAACATTTACTTCATGAATTTCCTTAACATTTTTTGTTTTGAATTATCCTTAAGCAAAAATGTGAGTCATGAGTAGTACTATTATTTTTTATTGTACAGGAGTTGGTTTGTTATCTTTAAACCCTAGGATTTTGGGGGTTGTTTAAACTACTCTCCTTCTAAAGATGCTTTTGCTTCACTTGTACAATTCAGGTCTTATCAGTCACCTTAGATGATTGGTCTTATCAGTAATTTTTCTTTCTCGATTTTACTGACTTGTGTTCTCTTTGTTTGTCTATTACCAGGTTTCGAGTGAAGCTGGAAGGGCTTTGATGTGACAAATTTCTGATAGCTTCTTCGATATCTGATCATATGTCCACAGGCCTCTGTGTTGGTGCTTCCTTTTACGAGGTAAATCTTGTCACTGAGATATGGGTTTTAGTTAGTTTCTCTCTGAATCTGAATACCCATACAATGGAATTTTATAATAAGATTGATACTTGATATTAACTAAGAAAACCAAGCAGTTACCATCCAATTTGTAACCTATGGTTTTTTTCTCTCACTAATTTGACTTAGGTAGGTTGCTAAAATTTTGAATTTGTATGCGATGAATTCGTATTATTTGTTTGTTGGTTTGGGTATTCAAATTTTGGCATCATACAGTGTGTAGGTTGAATATTTGGTTTATAAGAAACATATTGTCTCACATTTAGGTTCAATTTCCTGTTTCCATGTTTACTTTTCAATTAATTGCAGTTGATCCTCCTGATTTAGTCTAAGCTCTCTTCTTATTTCTCAGAAATTTTGTCTCTGGATTTGATGAATTAGGTTTCGATTGTTTTATCTACTTGTCTTGCTAATATAGGATTTGTTATATTTTGTGTTATTTGGTATAATCATTGTCAGGGGTTGATGCATTATATTTCATTGCCTTTCGAGATCAATGTTATAAATTTAACGTGTTATTGAAGTTCTGGGTTTGCAGATGTATGTTGAGATGTAAACCAATTCATGATAACAAACATTGAATTTTATGTAATCTAATGGAGTTTCAATAGTTCTGTGTTTTGGGTTTTGTCTGATCTGTTGGTTTGTGTCAATCCATGGTTGTTCTGCATTTTTTTTACGGAATCTCATAGATTATCATTTGTTCGCAGGATCGCTCGCTTGCTCGCTGCATGCTTAAAACTTGCGACTAATCGATCATAACTGACTTCTGAAGGTAATTAACGATGATGTTTGGTTGGACAGTGGAACTGATGCCCAAGTAGTTCATCAATTTGAGTTTTAATTTTTTTATTTTTCATTCTTTTGTGGCATATGGTCAAGTAATTAGTCAAAATTGTTTGCTTTATGGGACTGTAAAGCTTCTCTTTATCCTGATAGCTTAGTAACATAATTGCCATACAAATTTATCCTTGTTTCTTTCTTAAATTCAATCTTTTTGATGTGCTTTCGTTGGTTCACACGCTGTAATGTCATGATTTGTTCTTCAAATCCCCTTAGACAAAATATCGAGTGTGCAATTAAGTTATGCTTGGATTGTTTTGGTGCAATTCATGTAGTGGAGTTTTCATGTATGTTGGATTTTGATTTGTAGTTTGTTTCTGCTAGGATGAGGTACTACCAGAGATGCACTCGGGCTAATCTTTATGAAACTATCTCTTCAAGATATTCTGACTATGGTTCCTAGAGTCTGCAAATCATGGGGCAAAGTTGTTACTGGACCTTACTGATGCCCTCAAGGAGCTTAACACGGATAATTATGATGAAGAGGATGATGGTAACTTGTATATATATTTGTTAGTACTGTGCATAGATCTTTATGGCGATAATAATGCTCGATGAGATATTGAAAAAGTCAAGTTTTGTGTAATTGTAATTTTTGTGAAGAAGGTACTGAAGGTTTTATACCAATCTTGAGAAGTCTTTTGTATAAGTCCTGTCAATAGACTTTTGTTCTAATTTTGATACTTGCAGAAGTTGCAGTTTTGTGGATGCTGATTAAGTTTGTTGTTGTACTTTTGCCCTGTATGTCATGAAGGCAAGGTTACTGCGTTGCATTCATCCTAGATAGAAGACAACCGGCTAATGGTTTGGTGCATATCTGTCTACTGAAGTGTGGGACCTTCCAATAGATCAGAAAGTTCCCTTGAAAGAATTGGACAGTGAAGCTAAGGGCATTAAATTGCCTTTTATCCATGATACAACAATGTTGCATCAGGAAAGTACCTCTTCCATAAAATTTTAGTCATTTAGGGTGTTTCTATATGCCAATATACTTCTTCATTTTCTCCAAAAGGAGGGGTTGAAAGTCTCATGTCGAGGTCGACAATCAATTGTTCAATTATTTGTAATGATTGTAATTTGTTTCTTTGAAACAAGTTATAGTTGAGGGAATAGGGATCTTCAATATATGCTTGGGGAAAGATTATGCTACCAAAGGATTTCTTCATTCTTCGCTTTATTTATTACTTGAGAACCTTATGTGTTCAAGTTACGAAATAAAAAGTGCTTTTGATGCCGTCTTCCGCATAATATCTGATTTTTCTGGTCACCTAACTGTAATTTCTATTATAAAATTATTTGTTAGTTGAGTTTATATGGTTCTGGATGACGTTGTTTAGTATGTTTATGACAGGTTGGAGAATTGGTTGTGGCTATTGCAGACTATAAAATTGATTCTTTATGTGATACACTCCATCATTTAGATCTAAATCCCCATGTTCCAAACATGCTTGCTGCTATGTTTTCATATGTTAGAGTAGATCATGGGGTTTTCCATTATTGGAGGAGCAGGTATGGTTTATAACACTTAAATTCTGAGATTCTTAGAGTTCCCATGCATGTCACTTGTTTCACCCATTTTGTCATAAAAATTTGAAAGTGGTAGTTTTACCCATGTTTGAGAATTGTAGTGATACTAAGTTATTGCATATATTGGTGTCTTGGCGGACCACTATATTTTCAGGCTGCTTTAATGCGTAACTGATATTTTTTTGTTCATCAGTTGCGTTCTGTTTCACCGGAACTTGAGGTTATTGGCAGACATCAGCATCACGATCTAATTGTTCCGTTTTTGAAGGTTGTTTCAGCATGAAGTCTTTTTTATATTTAAACTTTCTCCACTTCTATTTGCACATTTATCTTTTTACACAGGTTGTTTTATTTTTTATATTTTTCTATCAGCTAGGATGTGTTTTTATGCAAAATTTCTTCATTCTTATTGCTATATTCATTGGCTACCGGACTGATTATCCTACAATCCCAGGCTACGAAATTTCAGCTTGGATTGGTTGTTGAAAGCATTAAAGGTAGGTAGAAGGCTGGCATGTGAACAACTAGCTTATATGCTCAGGTGTGTCTTAGTATCTGCATAGATTTATGGTCATTAATTCATACCTTTTTTTTTCAAAGGGGTAACTGACGCTTCTCCATTATGTCATAAGTTAAGATGTATTATTTATCTCGGTATGATCCATATATATGTTTGGATTTTTTAACTAAGGTATTTTGTAGAAAGATTAAGCAGCTAGATAGTTAGAGTAGAAAACGGTCAATATGTGCATATATAAGTTTTATATTGCCGATAAAAACAAAGGATTTATATATTGAAATTTTCAAATATTCTATACCCTTGCTTTATTTTTCATGTCTGTTAACTGTGTAGCCTTCTTTTTGTGTGCTGACCAGGCTCACTCCTTCCTGTCTGTAATTAATTTGACTGAAGAATATGGAAAGAAACATCTCTCAATTTGTCAGATGGAAGTATTAAAAACTAAGGTACCTATAGTTCCTAGGTAAATCAAAGATACCATAGCCTATATATTGTTTTTTCACAAATGGTGACGGATGCGGGACCTATCATTTGTCAACTAGAATACATCAAACGTGTTACTGGGTTCAGATCCCAATGGTGTTCAGTAATCTATTATTAACTTCATTCTAGTTGTTATTGGTATGAATGATAGTTAACTTAGTGTTGGTGAATGGGTGGTGCTTCTGAATGCTTGGTTTGGTGGGTGTTGTTTTTGGGGAGTGAGTGAATGGAATCATTTAATGGTAGTTCTTTTATATTTTTTTACATAGGAAGTCCGATTATATTGAAGGAGAGATCATGGAAGTACGAAGAGAATGGGTAAACCACGTACTGCCGTTATTGGTGACATGAATTGGTAGGAGTAGATTTCGGGGACATGAATTGGCAGGAGTAGATTTCGATCAACACTTTGAAAAATGGATGTGTTTTCCAACTTCACTGTTAATTTCTTTTAGTTAGTACTCAGACCTACCCCCACTCCAGCAACGAATCTTATTCTTTTCTTGGATTTGGTTCGTGATAAGATTACTTTCATATGAATTCTTTTGAATTATGTTGTACATTCACTTCTGGTTAACTTATTTTGTTTGACCTTACTAGTTCTGTATTATCTGTGAAACAGGTTATTGAGTAATTAAATGACAATTTTAATAAAGGTTAAAATATCTTTCCATAATTATCTCGATATTAATATCTGACTGAGCATGTCACCGTCAACTGAAACATGAACTAGCTGGCTACAAATTAGCCTATATGATAATCATTTGAACAAATAGTGTGTCACATAATAGGATTAATGATAACAGTTTTCTACAAAGTTGATTGTTCTATGACAGTTTTATTTAGAAAATATTACTGATATTTGCCAACAATGACAGGTTTATAAAGAAACCGGTATTTTAGCATAAGAAATTGAGTTATCGATGACAGTTTTCTTGAAAATATGTTACAGTAACTTGTCAATAATGAGAGGTTTATGAACAAAATGTCATCTTAGTCTAAGAAGTTAAGTTTTTAATGACAGATTTGTTTAGCAAATTTTACGGTAAGTAGTAACAATGACAGGGTTAAGGAGAATTTGTCACCTTAGTAAAAGAAATTAAGTTACCAATGATATTTTATTTAGAAAATGTTGTTGTATGTTGTCAACAACGACAGGTTTATGAAAAAACTGATACTTATAGTTATGATTCCGTAACAATTTCTTATAGACCCTTTCGTAATAGAGGCTTTAATGACAGTGCAATTATTTTTCAAAACTGTCACATAAATATTTTGGTGGCAGTTTTTAACTGTCACATAAGACTATTTTTGTACTAGTGAATCATTAAGGAGGGGTGTGATTGAAATTACAGTATCAGGTATGACAAGATGGATACGTTATTTCTATGAAAAATAGGCTGATAATATTTGTCCATAATGTTACATCATCAAGCCTTCTCAAGAAGCTTGTAAGGCGGCGACTGAGTATTTGGAGGTAGGTTACAAGAAACCCCATGTCTTTGGAACTTGGGAAGGTGGAAGAAGAAAGCAACCAGTTCAAACAAGGTGTAGAGCTCAACCTACAAAACAGAATCCTAAGAAGTTTGCGAAAAAAACTCCTTTTGTACCGCCTCAAGATGGATTTGTAATTTTCAAAAACAGCAAAGTAGAAGAGATTAAAGATGATGAAAGTGGCAGTACCGCAAGACTAGGTAAGCGAAAAATCAATAACCAAACCTTGGATAATAAAACTATTTTGGATCAGTTAAACTTATCCACACTCAACTCCGCATCCAAAGAGAGACACAAGCAAAACAAAGATCCACAATAAGAGAGACACAAGCTACCAAAACTGGTGGGAAAACTAAGGTATTCATCTTTGAATTTTTTATGTCGTATAATTTGTTTGATAATTTTAAAACTTTCCTGCACTTGATCGTTTCAGAAAAGTGGTAAAAATGTGTTCGTTCGCTAAGGCTTGTGAAGATTCGTTTTAGACCTAATTCTGAATTAAACTAGAAAATAAGTATAATATTTTAACAATATTGGGAAGAACTGGAACTCAGGATTCCACCAAAATCACTTCTGATTGATTTCTACAATATTTATTTAACAATTATAGCTCTTTTATTGACTATGTTTCTTTGCCAAAAGTAGATTTCTAAAACATTAACTGTAAATCACAAGCATGGCGCATCAAAAGTCAAAATCACAACTAATTCCCAACATACACCATCAAACAAAATCACAACTAATTAAGAAAAATAATAAATCTATTCAAAATCAATGCAAAAGTCATTAAGAATCAAAAATAGTTACCATTCATTCATGAAATATGGCTTCCTCCATTTTCCCAGTGGTTGGGTTTATCTCCTCATGATGTACACTCTCAAAATAATTATTCATGGCTCAAAAGTGTGTCAAAAGAATAAAAAAAGAATAACTCAGATGGTTCGCAACGGTGTGATGGCGTTGCAAAAAACTGTTCTCACTGTTACAAGAGAAAACTGTTTTCAACCGAAGATAAACGTTGCAGATACTAAGATATCCGTTGCAAAAGGGTTGAAGATTGCAGCAGAAGATAAATGCTACAAACCTCAAGATAAACGTAGCAAAATGGTTGAAGAATCCGTTGCCTTTTCTTTGTTCTTCACGTCATCTTCAGCAGCAGCATCACACTTTTTCCTGTGATGATTTTTTTCTCCTTCTATTGGCCTCCTGAGCCTGACTCAACCTCTCTCAATCCTCTGTATCCCTTTAATTGACTTAAACAACCTTTTTTCTACGCCACAAGAGCAAGGAATCTCTGAGAGAATTCCTTCCCTTGATTTCCCGACCGAGCTCCCCCTCTTCCGCTTCCTGTCAATCCATGTCTTTCTGTTTATAGTTCTTAGACCCTCCAAACTCGAAAAGGATATTCACCCATCAATTCAAAACTAACTAAAACTCTAAAAACACGTTTTAATTTCTCAAATCCGAGTAAAACTCTTTTCTTTTTATTCACGGCAATAACCTATTTTCGGCTATTTTCATGGTTTGAAACTCTTGTTTTTGACGCATATTAATCATGTAAGCAACGTGTTATGAGTTTGGTATATCTAAACCTCCTTAAATCCAATAAAATCCGATTCCCAAACATATCAGGATAAGCTTCACGCAGAGAAAATATTTTCCCGCCATTTTCAATTTAAAAAGAAGAGGTGCCCCTATCCAGAAGTGGGGTGCCTTTATCAACCAGCATGGGTGCCTTTACTAATTTATGGGTGCCTTTAGCACTTGTTGTGCCAATTTTTTACAAATGTTTTTTTTTAAAAATACCTACAAACATATAAAATCACACAATAAGTACCAATCGAGCATTAATAATATAGTGATTTGAGAACAATTTAGACACAAAATTGTATCTATCAAATACCCCCAAACTTATTATTTGCTAGTCTTCGAGCAAATCTAATCTAGAAATAAAATAAAATCCTAACTCACTTTTGCAGGAATCGCGACTACATTTAGCATATGTAATAAGCCTTTAAACCGTATGTGTCCCTAGTGGACGAGTTTTGTCTCGTGAGGGTTTACAAGAGGTATATCCACAAAACCTTTTTACTCCATATTCTAGCTACTTGTTAACGATTGAGGGTTAACACTAAACAAGCTATTTAGTTGGCATACTAAATTCTTCGGCTATGGAAATCATTACTTTATATGAGTCCAATTGTTGTACACGAGTTTGCACTCAGCTTACAAAAATTCATATATAAGAAAACAAAGCTCTACTTAGATAGTCGTTCAACCACGTTACTCAGAATCTATCAAAGTACAATCACATGAAAAGATTTAGAAGATGGATGTGGACAAAATGAAGTTTGCGCATGTTGACTAAGGTGAACGGTGTTTCCCATATTTGTCTGAAGGTCAGTGCCAGGATGAATCCTAATGGACTGAAATACGCTCCCACTGGTCTTAATCCTTATAATAATATCGACTTAGCTATTATATACAAGGGTACCAGCGATCGATTTATTGAAAATAAAACAGTTATTTATTATTTTATTAAATGTACTGACAACATGATTGGATTAAATGAATCCAAGTGCATGCTCCTTATCAGCATCTTACATGATAGTTCTCATGGATCCTGCGTTCCATGCTTGCTTAGGCGACGGAGACAGGGAGAACACACACATATTGCTATCAAAGTGTCAATACTCGATTTATTTTATTTTATTTAAAAAAAATGATCTAAATAACATACAATAATGGGGCTTGATTTCAAACACTCTACTCCATCCTGGCGGCGATAACAACAGAAGGTGATATGGTCGAGATAGACTCCGAGATATGGTGACAACTATCATGTTATTTCTAACACCTGAGGTCTGTCCTTTTATGAATAAACCATTTAACTGGGCACACCAACTCCTATAGAAAAAGTGATAAGTTTCCATCTACGTAGAATGGTTAGTGTCATCCTGAATTGTTCACAAGTTTCTAAATTTTAGAGTTTTATTATTGCACTAAAAGTTTCTCCCTTACCCCTAAACTTACATCTAATATTGTCCTCAATGTTCTAAAGATAAATGATTAAATACATGAACAAGGAGAAACTGTTACCACTTGAAGAAAAGAGTTAAGGATATTACCGTGTCGCATGAGCATGGGTTACCTCCAAAGAAGTACTAAGTTTAAAGTCTTCAGCCGGACTAAGAAAGATTAGTCACCTCATAAAATCATATATCAATAGCCGGAACAATTGTGGATCATCTGAATCAAATAGTGGTATCACAAATAAAAGGAAACTGCAACAGGCTAATAAAATGAACAAATCCAGTACACCCTTATCTAGTTTTCTGTTTAAGACAACTACATCTAGCAGTGGTTCAGGTTCAGGCTCTATAAAAGGGTCTAGATAAAAAAAAATCATGGGATGGATTTCCTCATATGTAGGATCAAAAGAATCAGGTTGTAGTGTCTGGAAAAACTCAACCAAGAACTTGGAAGCACATAATAATAACCTCAATAAGATTGGACTCAACAGTTGACTACTATGAAAAATGTGGTCATTCTTAAGAAAATGTATCGATTTTAATTCCCTAATGAATTGGCCTAGTCTCAAAACTTAATAACTGACACATTTGAAATTCATATGTTTCCACATATGGAAGAAAATATTTTGGTGGGAAAACAAAGTCAATCTTGGTTTGATTTCCTAGGTAAACCACATCGACCAGAAGATGGGTTTCTAACAACTGAACTTTTTTCTGGACATTAACAGGCCCAGGGAATCTAGTTTGAAGATGATCTCGAAAAAGGGTAGAGGTGCAATGTCAAGCTCCAAGTGAGAGATAAGCAGGGATACTTGACAATCACAAGATTCATCGGTACCCCCAAACTTAGGGTGGACATTACTCTCAGATGGACTAAAAACTATTGGTTGGATTCTAGGGTCCTTAAGGTTAGAACTACACTCACCTTCCTCTATAGAAGAATATAAGGTAGACTTATAAACTGTTGGAAGTTCAAACTTAGCTTTCTATATATTATAAGTGTTTATCAAAGCTGCAGAATCTAACAAAGTATTCACCTCATTAATAACACTATCATCGTCAACATCAAACCCAAAGTAGGCTAGGCATTTCTCTAATGGATCTTCTAACAAAGTGTTTGACAAAGATTTCTGAACTGAAGTAATAGTTATGTTCACTTCTTCTAAATCATAGGTCTCACAAGAAGGTTGTCTACTCATAGTAAATAGATTCAGTTCAATAGTCATGTTACCAAAAGAAAAATTAATTATTTCATTTCCATAATTGATGAAGACATTATATGTAGCTAAAAAGGGACGATCTAAGATCACTGGTATTTGAGCCTCTGGGACCTGAAAAGGTTGGGTGTCTAGGATAACAAAATCCACTGAGGAAACTATTCTATCAACCTGAATCAAATCATCCTCTATCACATTAAATTTCTCTATGAGACTATCATCTTTGTCACAAACTATTGTCTTGAAATTGTTAGACTCTAAACCATCTTTGTGTTACGCACTGAGTTTAATGAAATTTTTTTATTTGGTATGGTGGAATTTCATCCAACTCCTTCCCGTTATGATGTTATATTTATAATATTTTGACAAATTTATAATAT
>JAJJMC010013614.1:185894-203704 GCA_023531435.1 Papaver californicum
CATTGAACTATCTTCTTCTCATTTAAGTCATAGATGATAATAATATTGCATTAAAGATGAAGCGAGCACTTGATCGGTGCCATTATCCAGAGGTCTAGCATGAAGTGACAGAGACACCAATGCAGCCAAGGATGACTTGCCGGCATCGCCAAAACTATGTTCTCATACAACCAGGCCGGCATGTTGCCCTTGTGCTACACTGGGTTCTCTTCCTCCCATGTAATACCTCAAAGGATATAAAGACAGAGACCTCAAACAAACGCTTCATCAACAATGAATACTAAGGACAATAAGGATATTATAGAGGAGGTTCATTCACTGTCGTGCTTTACATGAAGAGTAGGAAGTGTAATGCAGCAGAGGATGCTTCGCCAACGTCCAGACTCCAGTTGTTAGGACTTGGGAGATATCAGTAGCTCGAATTGGAAAGATTTTATTTGCCTATTTGGGGTCTCTTTCATTTATGGGCAATTTTAACGGCCCCCTATTTAATGATCCATTAGAAAGATATGAGTAGTTAAGTCAGTCACTCGACCCACTTTTGTTACCTATAAAGACTAAAATGTCCCTGCTTTTATTTTTAAACTATCCAGGTAAAAATTTCCCTGCTTTTATTTTAATCTTTTCAGGTAACAAAAATTAACCTTGAATCTGCATTCGCTGAGCCTGTCAAGAAAACTTTGGAGCAGATTAATGAAGCAGTTCATAAACTAGGTTCAGTTAGCGGCTCTATTCTTTCTGAAGACTCGCCACATGGAAACATCAATTTGTGGAGAGTTTTATTTGAGTCATCCTTAGTGAACCTTCGATTGGATGTCATATGTGAAAAGCTTGGTGAAACAATCAAACTAGCTGTACGTATTTTAATTTATCAGTTTACCTTTATTGCAGTTCTTTCTTATGTATTATCAATCTCCATCTGCCAATGTCTAAATTTGTTATCGTTTCCGATATGTTCTTATTTGAATGGACCTGTCTTTTACAGGTTGAACTGATAGAAAATGCCGGTCACAAAAAGCCAAGTGTTTGCTCTCAAGTGAAGAAATACTTGAAGCAGCTTCATGTGTTGATTAATCTACTCCTGACGTTTGGTGATAGCATCTTACTCGAGTTCTTAGCCATGCACCGAACAGTAAATACTATTACCTTGTCTTTTAGAGTCAAAATATTTTCTCAACCTAATTCTTTGGGTTTTAAAATTGCAAAAATTCTTTCAATGGAAGGTGGCAGAAATGACTCACATGCTAGCAAAAGTATTTGCTTCGCTATATTCCAAAGGGTTTGGTAGTCCACCTGGAGGGGAAGATGAAAGTGGAGATAAATCTAAAGATGCAACTGGAACTGGTATGGGCGAAGGTGCTGGTGTGAATGATGTGATTGATCAAATAACCGATGAAGATCAAATTCTTGGGGCTCAAGACAAGGTATAATATAGTTAATCATCTCTACCTTTCATCATTTCAGCTTATTCGTATTTATTGGGTCAGGAACTTCAGCCAACCTTAGGTTGTTCAATTTTGTTATATTTTGTGGTGGCACTCTTTTGATTTATTGGTTTGTTGTCCTCTGTTCTTCAACAGGATGAGGGACAAGATGCCTCGAATGATCTCCAGAGTAAGAATGACAAAGGATAGAGATGGAAAATGATTTCACTGCAGAGATTTTGATCTCACTCCGGACTCTGAAGATGATGACAAAGAGGATGACAATGACGAAGGAGAACCTGATAAGGCCATGGGAGAAACTGGAGAAAATGGTGAAGTATCTGATGGAACTCTTGGGGATAAAGATGATGAAGGTAATCAAGATAACAAAAACGAATAGTATGAAACAGGATCATCAGTGAAAGATCCAGATTTGAACTCCATGGAATTAAGAGCCAAAGAAGATGATGCTGCAGAAGACACCGAGACTACGAATGGTGAGGAGTTTGATAAGAAGAAAAATGATGGTGAAGCTGAAAATGATGATCCTGAAGAAGGTGACGATATGGAGGATAATGTGATGAATAAAGAAGATTCTTATGAGGAACCCACCGGAATAGGGCTCGATGGCAAAAAGGAGAATCAAGGGCCAGAAGAAGATATGAACCTGGATAAAAGCAAATCTTCTGTAAGTAACTAAATTTTGTGAAAATAATCATGTTTGCTTTGTTTTTTACTCAACTTTCTTTTTTGTTAAGGATCTGCACAAAGGGAGAATCCTTCTGCAAGGCAAGAATGAGAATGAGAATGGGCTATATGTTCTGGGTAGTGTTCATAGAATCAAGACCACTAAACCACCTGCTTATCTCTCTGCATCACTTCCTGTCTGGCACCAGCGTCTAGGCCATCCTCAGTTGTGCACAGTATCTACAATCATCAAAAATTATTCATTTCCTGTCAAAAATAAAGACTTCCAATTTTGTCATTCTTGTTATTTAAGCAAAAGTAGAAAACTTTCTTTCTCTACTAGTACAACAGTGTATGACAAACCTCTTAATTTGGTTGTCTCTGATTTATGAGTTTCCCCTCATCTATCCAAAAATGGTTTTCATTATTACCTGCTTTTAATGGATGCGTACTCTCACTATACTTGGATATGCCCTATAGTTAGAAAATCAGATGCTTTACAGGTTTTTGTTCATTGGAAAAAGAAGATAGAAAATCAGCTAAATCACACTCTTAAAATATTTCAATCTGACAATGGTGGGGAATACAAAAAGTTCACTGCTTTTTTAAATACCTGTGGTGTAATTCACAGGTTTTCTTATCCACACACCTCATCTCAAAATGGCCTAGCTGAGCGCAAAATCAGGCATATAACTGAGTCTAGTTTAGCATTACTGTTTCATGCATCTATGCCATCTGCTTACTGGTCAGAGGCATTCTCACCAGCCTGTTTTTTGATCAACAGGTTTCCTGCATCCAAAAATCATGTTAAGACTCCTATAGAGTTATTATTTGACAAGAAACCAGATTATTCTTTTCTAAAGGTGTTTGGGTGTCTCTGCTACCCAAGTCTTAGAACCTGCAATTCTAATAAACTACAACCCAGATCACTTCCTTATGTCTTCATGGGCTACAGTGGTCCTCACAAGGGATATCTATGTTTAAACCTTCCAACAGATAGAGTCTATATCTCCAGACATGTAAGATTTGAAGAGACTCAATTTTCATTTGAAGCCAAGCAAAGGGTTCCACCTGTGCATGAAGAAACCAAGGTAGTCAAATCAACCACTATCTTGTCTTCTCCTCCAGTCACAAATAGACAGTTCAATGCTTTGGCACCTGAGACACAACAGGTCCCTGTGTCTCTTGCACCTGCTGCAACAGAAACTAATACATATGCAGAACCCACTGTTTCTACAACATTGCCACAGACATAAACCAATGATGCAATTCCTGGGGAACAAAAATCTACAACAACACAACCACACCCAATAGTTACTAGAGCAAGAAGGGGCATCTCCAAACTAATACAAAAACTATGCCTCAATGCAACAAAACATCTACTTGAGACTTCTGAGTTTATGACCCCTACATGCTTCAGCAAGTCAAGTCAGCATCAAGCCTAGAGACATTCCATGGATGAGGAATACAATTCTCATATGCGCAATGGCACATGGTGTTTGGTTCCTTTTGTACAAGGCATGAATGTGGGGGGTTCAAAATGGGTGTTCAGAGTCAAACAGACGTCAGATGGGAGAGTAGATAGTTATAAGTCCTTTCCAAGGGCTATCACCAACAAGAAGGGGTCGACTATGGTGAGACATACATCCCAGTGGTAAAATAATGTACAATCAGGCTAGTGTTGTCCATTGCTACTATGCACAAATGGCCTTTGCGACAACTAGATGTGCAAAATGCATTTTGCATAGGGAGCTGGAAGAAGAGGTGTACATGAGACAACCTCCTGGTACACTGATCATGTCTTTCCTAATCATGTTTGCTGGCTACATAAAGCCCTTTATGGACTAAAACATGCACCTAGAGTGTGGTTCTCTAAGCTCAGTGCCTATCTTGTGAGTAAAGACTTCAAGGCTTCAATAGCTGACAGCTCATTGTTTGTCAGAAAAAAATCTACTCACATAATATACATCTTAATATATGTAGATGATATCATTGTAACTGGTTCTAATGCAGGTATTATCAATCAGTTAATCAGTGATCTCAGTGATGTTTTTGCAGTAAAAGACATGGGTACCTTATCTTATTTTCTAGGCATTGAAGTATTACATCAAGACAAGGCATTGTTTCTGAGCCAGCAGAAATACATAACAGATTTATTACAACGCACAAAGCTTGATGGCATCAAACCTATGAGCACACCACTTTGTCCATAAATGAAACTACGGAAGCAAGGCACAACTAAGTTTAGTGATCCATCACTTTACAGGAGTATTGTTGGGGCCTTGCAGTACCTGCATCTGACTAGACCGGATATTTTTGTTACGGTTAACAAGGAATATCAGTACATGCAGGAACCTTATGTTGAGCATTGGGAACTCATCAAAAGAATACTGAGGTATCTTAAGCATACTATTACTCACAGCTTACACATCAGCCAAACTTCAGAATTGTCCATTCAAGCCTATTCATATGATGACTGGGCAGGAAACCTGGATGACAGAAGATCGACAAGTGGATATTGTATCTATTTTGGAGGTAATCTCATTTCCTGGAGTGCAAGAAAACAAAAAAAGGTTTCCAAATCAAGTACAGAAGCAGAATACAGAGGGTTGGCAATAACAACTTCAGAGATCATTTGGATTCAGTCCTTGCTTAAGGAACTGGGAATAATCACAGCACCACCAGTCCTTTGGTGTGACAATTTGGGTGCAACGTATTTAACTGCCAATCCGGTGTTCCATGCACGCACCAAACACATAGAAATCGATTACCATTTTGTCAGAGAACGTGTGGCCAACAAGGAGTTGCAGGTAAAATTTATATCTTCCAAGGATCAAATAACAGACATTTTCACCAAAGGTCTGATGTCACAAAGGTATCAGTTCCTGAGAAGCAAGTTGCATGTCGACAAGCTCCCCTTCAACTTGAGGGGAAGTGTTATGCCAGCAGGCTCAGGAGTAAAGCCCTCCTCAGGAACTCATCCAACCAGTCCAAGTATGTGTCAAAACCTTATTAAGTCCGAGTAGCAAGGATCGGTTAGGATTATGCACAAGCTGTCAAAAGCCTTATCACCTTATCTTAACTAATCTCTGATTCTATCTTTGACTGCCTTCTGTATTTAAAAGAATGTAATCTCATAATGAAGAAGCTAAGCAAAAAAGCACATTAAAACCTTTTGTTCTCACTCAAGTTTCTGATCCCATAGAAGAGGATACAAATCCTAAAGAAGAAAATGATGAAAATGGATAGAATGTGAGTGATGGAGATGGAAAAGGGAATCCTGTGAATGAAGAAGATGTCATGGAGGAAGAAGTAGAAGAAGGGAGTAAAAATGTCGAGACTGATGATATGGATCAAGATGGAAGTACAAAAACTGATGCTGCCCCAAGTAAACCTTCTATCGAACAAACAATGCCTGATATTAATAGGGATCATGTGCCCAATAACAATTCTGCAACACGAATTAATGGTAATGCACAGGCATCGGATTCAAGCAATATTGCGCCAGAGGAGTAGTGGGCTAACAGTAGTGATATGCAGAATGGTCTTTCTCCTTCTAGAAGTATGCCTTCTAATAATGCTCCACAGATGGAGATTATAGTGCCTGATTCAACAGATGGTGGGAAGTTAACAGATGATCAACCGAATCCTCTATCAAAGACGAATGAAAGTGATATATCATCTGCTCAAAGAACAAATCCAAACCCTTACCGTAGCGTTGGGGATGCAATGGAAGAATGGAAAGAAAGAGTGAAGGTACCTGTTGATTCAGAGAAGGATGGAAAAGAGGGGACCGATGATATGGAAGATGATAATGCTGAGGAATATGGATTTGTTTCTGAGCAGGAAAGAGGAACTTCCCAGTCATTAGGACCCGCTACATCTGATCAGATGGACAAGAATATCAAGGGAAATGAACCTGAGGGAGGTGGAGGTGAAGATCATACTAAAGAGAACTAGATTGAGAATACTGAAATGGAGGTTGAGGAACAGGATCCGGAGATACAGCCTGTTAAAAGTTATAGTGGTTCCACGGTTAAACAGATAATTGACGAGAGAAGAGAAAAATAAATGCTCGACAGTGACGTAGCTGAGGAGGTTGGATCACCTGAACGTGATAACGATGATCGTGGTAATATGTCGGGGGATTTGGTCTCCATTAATAGGTCTTATATGAGTGAGAGCTTGTTATACCCAAAAACGCTACACGATAAGGGATATGCTGTGATTAATAGTCTCCCCGGGGGATTTGGTCTCCATTAATAGGTCTTATATGAGTGAGAGCTTGTTATACCCAAAAACGCTACACAATTTGACCGCTGTACATTGCTAACATCAAGAAATGGAACAGTCGTGAATCCCGAGTAACTGGCCGGGCCGCTAAAGTAGCTAAAGTTGTGATGAATCCCGTCAATAGAGACCCATCAGGATCCTCCATATGAATATAGTTTTGTAGTTCTAAGCGCCTTAGGCTTTTAGCAGACTAGGAACTCAAGAGTTAAGGAGTAATTCGGGACACAGAAAGGTATAGAAGTACAAATCTTAAGGAGCTTTCTTTTTCCTTTTTTTTTTAGGGAGGGTCTTTTACCTGCTGCTTGTGCTTCTTTCTTTGAAGGAATGGCGCTCTATGCGGGTTGGGGTCCAGACGCTGAGAAGAAGTTTCTATAATTTCCCCGTCGTATAGGAAGTGAAATCCCAGGCCTGCTATTCTCTTTCATCAAAAAGAGACAACAGCCTTTAATAAGTAGATATCACAACTAATATCGTAGAATAAGTATCTTCTTTCGTGGAATTCATTAATAGCATTCAAGGCTAGACTCCGATAGAGGAGTTACTAGACAAAGTTACTACGCTAACAAGGCTTGTTAATACATCCTCGGGTGAATCGAACTTTAGGTGGTCTAACCCTTGGGCCTAGTGGAACAAGTAGTGCTGATGGGCCAACAAGTGGAGGTATTATAACTAGTAGTGGCCTTAGTGGCAGAAGGCTTATAAAAAGAGAGTGATTAGCCCGGTTTCCATATAACGAACGAAGAATAAAGAATAAGAGGAGTCGGTCCTGTACGTGAGGATTCTATTACATACGATGCTTCTAATCGCGAGAAAGGAGTGACTTTTAATGAGATATACTCCCTTTCAGAATGAGATAAGAATTTCTGGAGATCTTTCCTCTCCACTAACTTGCACTTTCATTCGTAAGAAGCTTTCCCTCTGTAGAAGACTTCTTCGGAATGACATAATTTATTTTTTTTCCTATGATTCCCCCTAGACAGACAGATGTAGGAGTTGCGAAGAAGAAAACTCTCTTTTTTTGTTGGTTGTTGACCAACGGAAAGTATGGGAGTTGTATAGCTACTGGCTTTAACTAGGAATCATGTTCTTGTTTCAGGTTTAATAGGTCCATGGGCTTCTATATTACTAGTAATTAAAGATAATGAATTAAAGATAGGGCTGTCGTGGATTAAGATATGTGAAAAGGTAGTTATAATTTTACAAAACACACATTCCACGAATATTCTCTGATTTTCTTTTTTGATAAGAAAGATTTACCTTACATCTTAAAATTCCTCTTATACATAAACACCAATCCTCAATACTATTTCACATTAACCGCTTCTCAGACCCTTGCAAAGAAAAATTTGAGAGTTTTTTCCTACAGTTAAGAACTTAAGGTAAAATTTTTGCTTATCTTTTGATTATAAAATATTTGGTGATTCTTTAGAATAGTGAGGTATACTTTTATTCTGTTCCTTGTAATTATTATGCTCATGCTTTTACATTATGAAAGTGAAGAACTTGCATGGATTTATGATGGATAATATGTTTGTTTAGACTAACATGCAAGAAGAGTTGGTTTTTTCCATAGTCTGTGTCAAAACCTTTCTACCGATATGGTTCAATGTCTAAAACCTATATGTATATTCTAATCACAAAATAAGAACATACAGTGATTAAAAACGGAAGCAATAAAAAGAGATTTTTTATAAATACCTCCAACCATTGCTATTTGAAAGCTTAATCCTTTGAGTTTTCCCTAATTGCTTAGTTGTTATGAACTTTGGTTCCAAACCCTCCTTCTCACTTTTAGATGGTGTATTCAGTATGAGAGTGGTTTTGGTGACCTTAATTCTTATTTCTTTTTCTATCTTTTCTGTATACTAACCCTAACCATCATAGAGTAGTTACCCGATAGATATAGTGGGTGGTTTTTCTAAAGGTGGGAGAGAATAGTGGGATTACCTTGATTAGTTGTAAATTCCCAGCTAATGGATCACATATTCTTTTTCCCTTTATTTTAGCCCATATGGGAAAAAACCTAACATTCTCCCACTTGATCCATTTCACGAGAGACTCCATATACGGATCATGGCGATTAATCCTCTTTAAGAGCAGGAATTAATCTTCCATGTATCACAACATACTTAGTCTTTCACCACTCATACTTAACTTAATGAGTAAACCATATGTTTACTCTAGGTCAAACTATAATGATATTTCTCAACAAGATAACTAAAGTAAGTACGTACATAATTTCAAATGAGAAATAATCCAACTAAATGAAAGCTTCAGAAAAAACATAAAGAATGTACTACATAATAGGACCAAGTCCCATCCTTACTATATGATCCTTGAATCCTTTAACATGCATGCCTTTAGTTAAGGGATCAGCTATCATCAATTCAGTGCTAATGTCTTCAATGATCACTTTCTTTTCCTGCACACGTTCTTTTATGGCTAGATACTTTATGTCGATCTGTTTACTTCGACTTCCACTCTTGTTATTCTTAGCCATAAAGACAGCAGCTGAATTGTCACAATACATTCTTATTGGTCGGCTAATAGAGTCAACAACTCTTAGCCCAGATATGAATCCTTTCATCCATACACCATGTGAGCCTCAAAACAAGAAACGAACTCAGCCTTCATTGTAGAAGTGGCCGTCAAGGTATGTTTGGCACTCCTCCAGGATATTGACCCATCATCTAGCATGAACACGTATCCTGATGTGGATTTACGCGAATCATTGCAGCCTCCAAAATCAGAATCGGAGTAGCCTACTACTTGAAGACTATTTGTCCGTCTATACATAAACATGTAATCCTTAGTACCTTTAAGGTACCTCAACACTTTCTTCGCATCCTTCCAGTGATCGATTCCTGGGTTACTCTGATATCTTCCTAATACTCCAACGGCATATGAAATGTCGGGTCTAGTACAGACCTGAGCATACATAATGCTACCAACAGCTGAAGCATATGGAACATTTTTCATTTCTTCCCTTTCAATGTCATTCCTGGAGCATTTGTCCAAACCGAACCGATCACCTTTTACAATGGGTGCTATACTTGGTGAACAATCTTTCATACCAAATCTTTCTAAGACTTCGTTGATACAGGATTCTTGAGACAAACCTAAAATGCCTCGAGATCTATCTCTATGGATATTTATGCCAATGACTTAAGACGCCTCACCCATATCTTTCATATCAATGTTACTTGAAAGAAATTGTTTCACCTCATATAGTAATCCTTTATCATTGGTTGCGAGCAAAATATCATCCACATACAACACAAGGAAACACATCTTTCTCCCACTGACCTTAAGGTATATACATTGATCCATACCATTTTCTTCGAATCCAAATGAATTAATAACTTTATGGAATTTCATATACCATTGTCGAGAATCTTGTTTCAACCCGTATATGGATTTATTAAGCTTACAAACCAAATGTTCACGATCTTTAGAGACGAATCCTTCAGGTTGTTTCATGTAAACCTCTTCCTCTAAATAACCATTGAGAAATGCCGTTTTCACATCCATCTGATGTAGCTTTAAATCAAAATGATCTACTAATGCCATCACCACTCGGAAAGAATCTTTCTTTGATACAGGAGAAAAAGTATCTGTGTAATCGATTCCTTCCCTTTGAGTGAACCCTTTGGCAACGAGTCTAGCCTTATTCTCTCGATGTTGCCATGCGAGTCTTTCTTTGTTTTAAAGACCCACTTGCATCCAATGGCTTCTATACCATCGGGAAACTCGACAAGATCCCAAACTCCGTTGGATGCCATAGAGTCCATCTCATCATTCATGCCATTCATCCATAAGTCTGAATCTGTAGAATTTATGGCTTGTGAAAATGACATAGGATCATTATCAGCTCCAATGTTCCAATCCGAATCTTGCAGATACACTAAATAGTCACTAGAAATAGTTGATTTCCTTGCTCTATTAGATCTCCTCAATGGAACTTGTTCATCCTCATGATGAACAGTTTGTTCCTCAATGGTTGGTTATCTAACACGTAATTTAGTTTGAGGTGCGTGAATAACAATCAACTTGTCACTTGAAAAAGTAGGTGGAAGTTGATCAATATCCTTTTCATGAACAATATCCTGAAATTGATCACTCCCACTAATCAAGTCATTTTCAAGAAAATTTAGCATTTCTTGATTCCATAATTCTAGTGATATGAGACGGACAATATAATCTATAACCCTTAGACATTTCAGCATATCAAATGAAATGCCCACTAATAGTCCTTGGGTCTAGCTTCTTCTCCTGTGGGTTGTACACTCTCACTTCATACGGGCATCCCCAAATGCGTACATTTTGCAAACTCGGTTTCCATCCTTTGAATAACTCAAAAGGCGTCTTTGAGACGGCCTTGGAAGGAACCCGGTTTAATATGTACGATGCCGTCTTAAGAGCTTCTACTAATAAAAATGATGGAAATTTAACATTACTTCTCATACTTCTCACCATGTCCATTAAAGTTCGATTTCTTCTTTATGCTACACCATTCTGGTCCGGAGAACCAGGCATATTGTATTGGGAAACAATCCCATGCTCTTGAAGAAATCTTGCAAATGGACCTGGTGCTTGTCCGTTCTCGGTGTATCTACCATAGTGCTCTCCACCTCTATTTGATCTCACAATCTTAATGTGCTTACCACATTATTTCTCTACTTCAACCTTAAACAATTTATAGGCATCCGAAGCTTCGTCTTTGGAACGAAGTAAGTAAAGATAAATATATCGTGAATAATCATCTATGAAGGTGATAAAGTATTTCGGATCATTAGCGTTCATGTCTGGACAAAAAATGTCTGTGTGTATGATCTATAATAGGTTTGAACTTCTCTTGGCACCAATTTTTGTTTGTTAGTTTGCTTTCCCTTAATGCAACCAACACAAGTATCAAAATCAGTAAAGTCTAAAGTACCAAGTACCCCATCCTTTACCAATCTCTTAACTCTCTCAATGGAGATATGTCCCAATCTCCGGTGCCACAAAATTGACGAGTCCTCATTCATAATACATCGTTTTAACCCAGTATTAACATGCATAAAACTATGAGTGATATCATTTTGCAAATAAAGACGATATAAACCATCAGACAAAATACCATAACCAATAACTTCAGAATTTCTGAGAATACTAAAACCAGAATTCGAAAAGTTAAAGGAAATTCCTAAAGGTACAAGTCTTGAAACTGAAATCAAGTTTCTAGTGAAACCTGGTACATAAAATATCTTTTCTAAATGCAAAGTAAAACCACTACTTAAAATTAAACTGCATGTCCCAACAGCTTCCACATCTGAACTCATCTGACTGCCTGAATAGATGTAGTATTCACTTCCCATTGGTTTCCTTAGGTTTGTCATACCCTCCAAGGTATTCGAAACATGGATTGTAGTACCAGAGTCAATCCACCATGTATTATGATTAATATTAACCATATTAGATTCATAAACAAACGCTAGAAAATTATCACCCTTTAATTTAGGAATGTCATAATTGACATCAGAAATGTTTCCAGTTAAAATTGCTGCAAAGAAAAATATATACATGCTTATAAATAAAAATTTGAGACTTAAACTTAATCATGATTTACCAATGCAAGTCATGCATACAAATATGAATCTAGTGCCATAAAACTTGCATGTGGGCTAAAGTCCTACTCAAATTAGATTCATAACTACATGATGAAACTATTAAATCATATTCATTCCTAAATTCTTGTGGGTAGATTAAGGAACATAATTCAATATTTCACCCCAATTAATCATACAAATATAATAAAATTTCCTGTGGGCATATCTCATCATATTACGGATGATTAATTACAAATTTATGTCTAGTTTCTACATGTGATTTCTTAAGAAAAGTTAAATAACTAGAGATGTTGTGGCTACTCTCTAATTATTAAAATTATTAAATAACTTGACATAATCTTTGTTTATGTACAATCCTAATGGTCATAATATATATATAACTAATTATTTTATAACCATTGCACATGTCAATAAATAATAATGCAACAAATATATTAGAAAAAAATTAATATGATTAAACATATTATAGTCACTGGAAAACTAGAAGGTCACATTCCCATTAACTGGCAGGATAAGACATAGTAAGGTTGATTGTAAGCAGCACCCATTTTGCGACGATGCTGAGGCTCATCTACCAAGGAATACAACTTGATTATCATCTTGGTATGCACCATAAGAGTGCTTTACACATCATTAAGGTTTCACCACACTTAATTTGCTTGTCAAATCATTCTGAAAGATATAACCAGAACAAAAAGAAAGATGACGGAAGCATTGCTTCTGTTAATAGATATGCATCTCCTACTACCAAGGAAAGTAGCATTCTTGCACCCAATTAATGATCGTCATCCTTGGATTTTTGATGATATTAATGATAACACGCTAATAGTAGTAATGCATCTCCTACTGTACTGACTCTGCTGAGAGGTAATGCTTTCCTTTTGTCCAAAAATACTATTTCATTGTACCTAACCATCCGTGTGACTTTTTATGTACTAGGTTTAGTTCCACAGTACTACCTAGGAAACCATCTATAGCCTAGGCTATCACTAGTTTTCTCTTAACAGCGAATTAGGCTTTTATTGGGATCAGTTAATATGCATGGTACTGTGACTGTGAGTCTATGAGAGCTATGGGATTCAACACTCATCCACTACTTTAAAACTACAACACCTTTCAGTATGCAACTACTACATAATTGACTTGCAATTTCCTACCCAAGCCAAATGAAAGTATTTTTTAATTATTTATTTATTTATCGGCCAACATACATTACCTATTCCCATAGTACCGAATTACAATATTTTCATCTCAAAAATATCGGAAACCCAAAACACAGAATATCCATATGTTAGGTATTCACAGATTCATGAATCAATTTACCCAAACTCAAAGAACCTCAATTACTCAATCAAGGCAGAGGTTAATACAGGCTCTGATACCAAATGTAAAACCTATATATATATTTTAATCATAAAATAAGAACATACAGTGATTAAAAGCGGAAGCAATAAAAAGAGATTGTTTATAAATACATCCAGCCATTGCTATTTGAAAGCTTAATCCTTTGAGTTTTCCCTAATTGCTTAGTTGCTGTGAACTTTGGTTCCAAACCCTCCTTCTCACTTTTAGATGGTGTATTCAGGATGAGAATGGTTTTGGTGACCTTAATTCTTATTTCTTTTTCTATCTTTTCTGTATACTAACCCTAGCCATCATAGAGTAGTTACCCGATAGATATAGTGGGTGGTTTTTTTAAAGGTGGGAGAGAATAGTGGGGTTACCTTGATCAGTTGTAAGTCCCCAGCTAATGGATCACATATTCTTTTTCCCTTTATTTTAGCCCATATGGGAAAAAGCTTAACACAATGTTCATTCATAATGGGATTTACCTGTGTTACATCTCTTGCCGTTTAGTTGTAATTTTGATAGCCTCCTGGCTTTTAGGTTTGAGCTATTATTGTTGATTCTTTTTTCTTTATGTTTTGCTTTTGTTTTAGGAGCCTCCTCTCCTTGTTTTTTATTTTGCTTTTTGAGATTGATTTGTTTCTTAAAATTGCTGATCTGTGATATTTCTTCTATTGGTTTTCTGATTGTGATAAGTTCTTTCAAGAACTTGGTGTTTAATCGGAAATTCAAGAAAAGGGGAAGAAAACTTACAGAAATATTAGACAGAAGAAAATGAACAAGACAAAATGAATAAGAGAAATGAAATGAGTGAAACTTTTATTAATGATCATCCCATTACAATATTCCTAATTGAGTTTATATACTCACTCAATTAGCTTATGACTTTTAAAACAGAATTAAGCTAAATCAGACACATGACTAAGCTATCTGACAATCTGACTAGCTACCACCCACATGTGGTCTTCCAACTGTGTGTATTGTTGACTCTGCTCAACTGCCATAGCTACTAGCACTCCATCTTGCGAGAGGGGCACCTCTAGGCAGCCCGTAACCTATCATTTCCCCCTCCTAAAAAACTCACCTTGTCCTCAAGGTGCACTGTCCTGCCCTGCAACTTCAAAATCTGAAAATTGCTGAGAAAATGCAATAGAATCTTCCCAGGTAGCTTCTGTCTCATCTTTTCCCTTCCATTGAATCAACCATTTAGTATTGAGAGTTCGATGTCCCTCCATAGACTTTCCCAAAACTAACTTCTTCCCCAGCACCTTAACTGGAATAGCTTCCTGGTCATCTGGCAAGGATGGTAGACTGTGCTCTGGTTGCACCTGAGCCCCAACATGTTTCTTCAAACAACTAACATGAAACACTGGGTGTATCTTGCTCTGAGGAGGTAGTTGAATTTTGTATGCCACCTTCCCTATTTTCTGAATCACTTTGAATGGTCCAAAAAATCTTGGTAGAAGTTTGTGAAAAGAATGACCTGTCAATGAACTCATTTGATATGGGACCAGACGTAAGTAAACCATGTCATTGACCAGAAATTCCCTCTTTGTACGTTTCTTATCAGCTTGTGCCTTCATTCTCTGCTGAGCCATCTGCAAGTTGGTGCGCAAAATCTGTAGCATCTGGTCCCTGCTGGTTAATTCTTCCTCTACAGTCTCTACTCTTGTTGTGCCTACTTCATGCAAATGGATGATGGGAGGGGGATACCCATATAGGATTTGAAATGGGGACAACTTGGAAGATGAGTGGTAAGCAGTGTTGTAATTCCATTCAGCCCAAGGAAGCCATTTAACCCAAGATTGGGGAGCATGTGAAGTAAAGCACCTCAAATAAGTCTCAATGCATCTATTTACCACTTCTGTCTGTCCATCAGTCTGAGGATGGAATCCTAAGCTCATACTTAGTTTAGTTCCACTTAAAGTAAAGAATTTTTTCCAAAAATGGCTCAAAAATACTGGATCCCTATCACTAATGATGGATGTAGGCATTCCATGAAGTTTGGATACACTATCCACATAAACTTGTACTACTGTGGTTGCAGTATAAGGGTGAGCCAGAGCAATGAAATGAGCATATTTGGACAATCTGTCTACCACTAAAAATATTACTGTTTTATTCTTGGATTTTGGCAGCCCCACTATGAAGTCCATACTTATAGCAGGAATAGGAAGTGGTTGGAGCAACCCTGGAGGTGCACAAGTCTCATACTTGTGTTGCTGGCAGACTGTGCTTCAGCCACAAACTTCCTAATATCCTTCTTCATCCCAGGCCAATAGAAGTTTCTTTTCATTCTCATGTATGTCTTCAGTACTCCATGATGTCCAGCTACTGGACTAGAGTGTAATTCCTCCAAAATTTTCATCTTCCAAGTTGAATTTGGACTAAGTAAAATTCTCTTTTTATACTTAAGGAAACCATTTTCAAAAGTAAAATTTGCAGATGGAAAGGTACCTGTGGTAATGAATTTCTTGAGAATTTCTATAATGTATTCTTCCTTCTCAAGATGCTTGCGCAACTCATCTAACCAACTGGAGAAAGGGTAGGACAGTGCTTGTAACTCTTCTCTTGGCTTGTCCTCATTCACTCTGGACAGTGCATCAGCAGCAGTGTTGTCTCTTCCCTTTTTATACTGAATCTCATAGTCATAGCCCATAAGCTTGCTAACCCATTTCCTCTGGAATGTAGTATTGGCTTTCTGGTCCAAGAAATATTTCAAACTGTGATGGTCTGTTTTAATGACAAAATGTTTACCTTGGATGTAATGCTCCCATGTCCTAATAGTATGAACAATAGCTATTAGTTCTTTTTCATACACTGATAAGGCAGAATTTTTGATCCCTAATGACTGACTGAAAAATGCAATTGGTCTATTATTCTGTTGGAGTACTGCCCCAATTCCAGAGTCAGAAGCATCACATTCTATTACAAATGGCAATGTGAAATCTGGTAATGCTAGAACTTGAGGACTGAGCATGACTTGTTTGACCTTTGCAAAGGCATCCCTTGCTTCTTGAGTCCAATGAAAGTTACTCTTCTTGGTCAGCACAAACAAGGGTTGGCATAGTCTGCCATAACCTGGCACAAACTTTCTGTAGTAACCAGTAAGGCCTAGGAAGCCTCTTAGCTGCTTGAGAGTAGTGGGAATTGGCCACTCTTGAACCACCTTGATTTTATCTGGATCTGGAGTAACTCCTTCCCCTGTGACAATATGACCCAGGTACTGCACCTGCCTAGCACCAAACTCACATTTAGATTCTTTTAGATACAACTGATGTAATTCTAATACCTTGAATGTGAGCTCCAATTGCTGCATATGCTCCTTCCATGATTTGCTGTAAACTAGTATATCATCAAATAATACTAGAATGAATTTTCTCAGGTATTCCTTGAATATTTCATTCATAAGACTCTGAAATGTAGCAGGAGCATTAGTGAGTCCAAAAGGCATCACTAGGAACTCATATAGTCCTTCATGAGTTCTGAAAGCAGTTTTATGCACATCATTATCTGCCATTCTAACTTGGTGATACCCAGACCTTAGATCTAGTTTAGAGAACACTCTGGCACCACACAATTCATCTAGCAAATCATCAATCAATGGGATGGGGTAATTGTTTCTGACTGTCATGCTGTTGAGGTCTCTATAGTCCATGCACATCCTCCATGTACTATCCTTCTTTTTAACCAACAAAACTGGAGCGGCAAATGGACTATGACTAGGCCTAATGAAGCCAGAGTCTAAGAGATCTTTTACTGCTGTTTCTATCTCAGTCTTCTGAATTGGGCCATATCTGTATGGTTTCTTATTCACTGGCTTGGAGTCTGGATGTAAAGGAATCTGATGATCACATTTCCTATTGGGTGGTAAGGTTCTTGGGGACTTAAACAAATTCTTGAATCTCTGAGTCAAGTTCTGAAGATCCTGGAGCTCAGTAGAAGATAAATGTGCATAACTACTCTCACCCTCTCCTTTCATATTGTATAAGAAATAAGCCAGTTGAGTTGTTCCCATCAACTTCTCCATTTGTTGAAGAGTAACCAATCCGGATAGGGGTGTTGGGGTTTCCATTTGTTGGAGTTTATGCTGTTGTCCATCTTTATTGAAATCCGAAACCTTATCTTGTATGGCCAGGCCTTGCCTTTTACTATGCAGAAATTAAGTTTCGTATTCAGTCCTCAACATATATGCATACAAAGGCGTCCAGAAAACCCACTGACAGGAGATTCGTGAGTTGGTCGAAATTTACCTCCCGTACTAGACGGGCGACGAACCGTTGAAGTCGACTCGGGCCACTAATATCCTTTTTAATAGTGTGCGAACCCGAGAGGCCGAGACAATATCGTAATTGTCGTCCGTCCCTGCACACAGTTTGATATTTAAAATTACCCTTCCGTATGGTTTAAAAATAATAAAAAGTTCAAAGTCCAAAAATAATGTCCAAAA
>JAJJMC010013614.1:203714-218161 GCA_023531435.1 Papaver californicum
CTCGTAATACTTATCCCAAATTGATGAAACAATCCCTCTCCTAGCCGGAATCGGAAAACTAGTTTTTACCCGTGATTTCCGACCAATTTTTCTCTGTTTTTGACGTGTTGAGGCTTGTATCAATCTCTTCTAGCTTGTGGGACACTTTGGAAGCAAAATAATTCAATTTTCACGTGGATTAGAAGTTCACAGTTGAACACAGTTGACTCCCGTCCCGATCCCGTGCTGAGTTGACTTGGTCAACTCGGTTTGACCGATTTGCCTCGGGTTTGACCCGATTTGACCCGGTTTGACCGAGTTGACTCGAGGGTACCCTTATCCACTTCTAGGGTGCCAAATAACACTTGTCCTTGGGTGCCCTTATCACTTTTTGAGCCAATTTTTCCACAAATCTTTATTCTTCTAATGTACCTACAAAAGCATAAAAACACGTAATATTTGCAAAATCGAATACTAACTTAATAGAAACTAAGTTATAATTTAGACACTAAAATGCGTCTATCCGTCACAACTGAAGGAGTAATTTTCTTATATTCAATTCTTGGGAACACCTTAGTAGGAGGTACCACAAGGGGAGAGGAAGTACTAGTATTTAGTTTTTGGTTTTTTCTAGGATAGAAAGAGTTTAGAGCTTGTACCTTAGTATTAAGTTGTGCAGCAATTGGTATGCTTCATATACTGTTGAAGGTTTGAGGATCTGAACATCAAACCTGAGTTCATCCTTAAGCCCTCCAATAAAGCATCTCTTCAATGCATCTTGTGAGAGTCCAGATGTTCTTATTGCAAATTTCCTGAAAGTAGTAACATAATCATGGAATGTACCTGTCTGTCTCAATTTGAACAAAGATGATGTGACACATAATCTGCAGGACCAAATTCCTTGCATATTTCCTTCATAAAATCTTCCCATGTAGGACTAATGGAGTCATATCCTTGCCAATGGTACCACTGTAGTACATCTCCCTCCAAATGGAATGATGCTGTGGTAACCTTGTGATTTGGGTGGATTCCATAAAACTTGAAGTACTGTTCCACTTTGTAGATCCACAAAATAAGATCATCTCCACTGGTAAATCTTGGTAGATCTACTCTAGATTGGATGTTAGTTCTTCCAGAAGGTTGGTGTTTATCTCTTCTTAGAATGTATTCCTCTTCAGGATTTGTGCTTTCTACACCCTCAGGATGGGACTGGGTTCCATTTCTAGGATTTTCTTGGTTAGAGTTAGATCTAAATTCTTGCATAAACTGAAGGATAACATCCATCCTGGAATTAATTGTGTTAATCTGTGTTTTCATCACATTCCAGTTGTTGTTAGAGGTTTCCATCTGATTAGAAAATTCATCCAATCGGTTGGTGATTCCATCTACTCTGCTGGTTACGGCATTGAGACTTGATGAAATCCCTGCTGTTCTTTCGTTTAATGAAATCATCTCTCCATTGAATTCCGTCCATCTCTCTTCTAGATTGGAAATCCTTAAAATGTGGTTGGACATTTTACTTATTCAGTGATTATCAGGAAGAATCTGAGTTCTTTAAGAGCTTGGCTCTGATACCAAATGATAAGTTCTTTCAAGAACTTGGTGTTTGATCGGAAATTCAAGAAAAGGGGAAGAAAACTTACAGAAATATTGGACAGAAGAAAATGAACAAGACAAAATGAACAAGAGAAATGAAATGAGTAAAACTTTTATTAATGATCATCCCATTACAAGATTCCTAATTGAGTTTATATACTCACTCAATTAGCTTATGACTTTTAAAACAGAATTAAGCTAAATCAGACACATGACTAAGCTATCTTACAATTTGACTAGCTACCACCCACATGTGGTCTGCCATCTGTGTATATTGTTGACTCTGCTCAACTGCCAGAGCTACTAGCACTCCATCTTGCGAGAGGGGCACCTCCAGGCAGCCCGTAACCTATCAGATTGTGGATATTTTTTTTAGTGTTGGTAGAATGGGAAATCTCTTCTGCTGTGTAAAAGTGGACCAGTCCACAGTAGCTATCAAGGAAAGGTTTGGAAAGTTTGTAGACGTACTTGATCCCGGATGCCATTGCCTGCCCTGGGTTTTTGGTGAAATGCTCGCTTGCCATCTTTCACTTCGTGTGCAGCAGCTGGATGTCAAGTGCGAAACCAAGACAAAGCATTGTCCATCTTAATTTCTGCTCAACGCCAATTTCCTTTCTAGAGAAAATTTAGCTATATATGCTGCATAAAATTTAGGTATACACCTACCCCGCTGGAGTTGGACCAACTTGACGTTTCGCTCGTTTTTCTTTTTTTTTTTTTTATTGCAGGATAATGTTTTTGTCAATGTGGTTGCATCAATTCAGTATCGGGCTATGGCTGATAGGGCTAATGATGCTTTTTACAAACTGTGTAATACAAGGGCCCAGATTCAAGCATACGTCTTCGATGGTATGAATTGTATTATAGGATTTCATGTATCTTCTTTCCTTTCAAAAGTCAGTTTGTATTGTAGGAAAGGTTTAACTACATGGATGCGTGCTCCTCCTATCTTTCAGTTATCCGAGCAAGTGTTCCAAAGATGAATCTCGATGACACCTTCGAGCAAAAGAATGAGATAGCAAAAGCTGTTGAACTGGAACTGGAAAAGGCCATGTCTGCTTACGGATATGAGATTGTACAAACACTCATTGTTGATATAGAAACCAGACCAGCATGTGAAGAAGGCAATGAATGAAACCAATACTGGTACGTCGAAATCATTTTTTTGAACTAGCATTTGAATGTATGATTGCAAGACTAATAAGCTAAAGAAACCCTTAATTTATTTTGATTTCCAGCGGCAAGGATGAGGTTAGCAGCCATGGAGAAGGGAGAAGCTGAAAAAATTATGCAAATTAAGAAAGCTGAGGGAGAAGCAGCGTCTAAACACTTGTCTGGATTGGGTATTGCGCGTCAACGCCAAGCTATTGTGGATGGTCTTAGAGACAGCGTTCTTGGGTTCTCGATTAATGTTCCAGGGACTACCCCAAAGGATGTTAAGGATATGGTTCTAGTTACTCAGTACTTTGATACCATGAAGGAGATTGGAGCTGCCTCCAAATCTTCAGCTGTATTCATCCCTCATGGACCTGGTGCTGTTCGTGATGTTGCCACCCAGATTCGTGATGGACTTCTTCAGGGCCAGGCAGCATCCACCTCAAATTAACTTTGGCGTTCTGAATGGGTTTCGTTGTTCATGTGATATTTGGTATTTTGAGCTTTTAGTAGTAGCTAGTCTACATGGTTTTGCTTGCAAGAGTCTAATACTAGAATGCACGCAGCCATCAGTTTATTAGATATAGATCAGTTTC
Source organism: Papaver californicum (assembly GCA_023531435.1). Lineage (NCBI taxonomy): Eukaryota > Viridiplantae > Streptophyta > Magnoliopsida > Ranunculales > Papaveraceae > Papaver > Papaver californicum. The sequence goes on from JAJJMC010013614.1 coordinate 207,041, forward strand.
TTCAGTTAAATTAAGGATCTTGGATTAATGCGTCAACAATTATACAAATGATATGGCCGATTCCGTAAACTATGGTTTAAATCTAAGACTTCAATGAATATAATGTTTAACTCTCTACCATTGTACCATGAAACTTGTTGATAATATGGAACTTATTTCACTTTTATAACTTACTGAAACATCAAAGTTTAAACCTTTGAGAAATTTATACGAGTTTTATTGAGTATGTCATCTATAATGAATAATAATGAACTACATGAACCATTCAATAAAACTCAACAAATGTTTCCAAGTTTTTATCTTAGTAAGTTATTATAAATATAAAATGTTTTTCTTTTGATGCAAACTATAAATTATTTGAAGGATGCCTGATAAGCACTTAATTCATATAAACTATTAATTTTGGTTCCACCGTCGAGGAGCGGTTGTGAATTATTATAATTAGTATCTTTGATTTTCTAACTGTAGTTTATGTTTTTATTTTATTTATTTTTATATTTGTATATGTTTTTATTTTTCTTTTAGGATTTTTAGTTCTATTTGACTTGTTTTGTGTTTTAGTATTTCTTTTCAGGTACTTTTCTGAGGATGGTGACTCCTTCTTAAGAGACCTCATCTAAGATGACACTTCGGGAATATATGAATCGGTCACGGCATAAGGAAGTTCTTGCTTCACCTATGGTAAGTGAAGAATCACCTCTAATGATATATGAAAAGTATTAAAACATAGACCACTTAGTTTGGAGCAAAGATTGAGAGTTCTGGAATGCCAGAGATTATTTGCTAATGATGATCAGTCTTGTAGTGACTCTCTGTTCCATACAGAATATATAGATGACCATGTGGATGATTGTGTAGGTGATTTGCCTAATTCCATAGATGAATCTATCTCACAAGATCATTCACCCGACTTAGAGGTTGTTTCTAGACCACTAGACTTCAAAAAGTTACCTAATTTAGGGTTAGAATTGTGTGCTTCTCAAGTTTTGTTGGAACACTTTACATCCAAATACCTAGAGGACTTGCCTGTTCCTGACATCGTGCATGAACCAATTGATATTTCCCCATTCTCAATATTATCCCCATATTTTGTTCTTTACGCACTTCCAAGTGTAGTAAAGACTTGGTTGGAGGTAATCTCTTGTTTTTGATAGTTTCAGTGTCTCGTGTTGCCATAATATAAGTGTGAAGCTGTCATTTGTATATATTGTATTTTGGGTTGATCCCCAAATTTTTAGGTTGTTAGTGTATGAGGATCCTTTCTGTACATATCCAGTAGGTAGATTCTTATTTTCTTGTTTTTATTTTCTTTTTAGACTTTTTCTTCTTCTTTTTATTTTATTTTCAGTGATCTTTGTTAAAACTATCATTTGATATGAATTACAGAGAATACTGTTTTTCTTGCGTCAATCAGGTGAGACGTTCCAATCCTTCTCTTTGATTTACATTTGTCTCTCTTATTTATATTTATATTGCATGCCATTATAGGTTGCATAGTTTGAAACATTGAGGACAATGTTAAATTTAGGTTTGGGGGTAGAGTTTCCGAAAATTGGTGCCAATAAGAAACTCCAAAATTTAGAAACTTGTGAACAATTCAGGATGACACTAACCATTCTAGGTAGATGGAAACATAGCTCTTATCTATAGGAATTGGTGTGCCCAGCTAAATGGTCTATTCATATCTGGATGCACTCAGGTGTTAGAGATAACATGATAATCATTGAACAAGCATATCTCGGAATCATCATAATCATATCACTTTCTGTTTTTATTTTTGCAATTTGATGTTTCTCTAAGTGATTTGGTAGGGACCTACTATTCCAATAAGGTCGTAGCTCGGATGTGTTAGAATTTTAATTTTGTTGAATAAAAAAAAATTGACACTTTGATAGCAATATGTTTGTGTTCTCCCTGTCTCCGTCGCCTAAACAAGCGTGGAATACAGGATCCATGAAAACTATCATGTAATCTGTTGAAAAGGAGCATGTGCTTAGATTCAAAAGATCTAATCATGTAACCGTAAAAAAAATGAAAAAAATGAAAAAAATTAAAAAAAAGAAAATTATGTATATAAATAATAATAATAAAAATAGGAGCATCCGAGCCGGACTTTATACTAATATTTCGGGAAACACCGCTCACCTTAGTCAACATATACACCATTCATTACTTCCATTTCCATCTTCTAATCTATCCTTGTAATTGAATTTGATTGATTCCGAGCAATGTGAATGTTTGGATGTTTAATGATTATTTGAGTAGAGTTTGCATTCTTATATGAATTTTAGTACGCTGAGTGAAAACTCGTGTACAACAATTGAATTCATACAGGGTAATGATTCATATAGCCAAAGAATTTAGTATGCCAACTAAATAGCTTGTTTAGTGTCTATCAGCAGTCGTTCACAGGTAGCTATAATTTGGAGTAAAGGTTTTATGGGTATATCTCTTGTAAACCCTCACGAGACTATAACTCGTCCTGTAGGGACACTTATGGGTTTAAATGATTATTACATATGCTAAATGTAGGCGCAATTCCTGCCAAAGTGAGTTAGGATTTATTTTATTTTTAGATTAGTTTTGCTCGAGGACTAGCAAAATATAGGTTTGGAGGTATTTGATAAGCACTTAATTCATATATTTTTACCACTCAATCTATATTTGTTAGTGCTTATTTTTATATTAATTTTATCATTTTTGTGCTATTGTAGGTGGTGTGTGTTAAATCCGAAGTTGCGAAATAATACAGCTAAATGGGCCAAATTGCTTAAGCTATAGAATTAAACAGTAGTAAGTGGTCAGAGGATGATCAGAGCGGCATAAAGTTTCTTGTTTTGGAACAGAAACTAAAGAAAAAAATTGTTAGCTAAGCTATTGGGCGTACTGAAAACAAAGGAGTGCGTAAAAGAAAGTGAAGGTGACGTGGCTATAAAGAAGGGAGTTGGCTGGTTGGACTAAGTTAGATGGTGGATTGTTGGGACAAATAAATGAGAGACGGTTTGTGTTGGCTAGAGACAAGGACTGACAAGGGACAATACTCGAGTGGGCAAGGCACGTGGACCAAAAGAAAGGTAACTTATTCGATCTTGGCTTAAAAAGAAAGGCTAAGTATGATATAAAAGGTATAAAAATAAGAAATGGCGGAAAGGGGAGGAGGGAGAGCGGCAGTGGAGAGAAAAGTGAGGAAGGGTTCTGTTCATTTTTTTAGGAGACACAAAATAAGAAAACAAAGTATAAAAAGAGAAGAGATTAGGTCAAAGGGAGAGAGAAAGGGAGAGAGGCGATTGGAGGCGGAAGTCTGGGTATAAAGAGAGACGACTGATTGGACAGAGAGAGATTTTAGGGGGTTGGTGTTCTGACGGAGAGAAAAAGATTGAGGTTGACGGCTGGAGTCCCCTCTCTGTTTAGCTACTGCGCGGAGAGCGAAAAAGCATAGAAAGAAGAAATTACCTCTAATCTTCTATTTTTTCTCTTAATTTATTTTTATGTGTTTTGAGAAACCCACAACTATGTCTTGCTAATTTTTGTAGCTAGGATTCTATGTTGAAACCACATGGAGTTTTAGGTTAATTGAATTGATTTATATAACAGAAGACTATTATGATTTGAATAGATTAGTTCCATGATTTTATTTATTGATTCAATAATAAAAATTAGTTGTTGCTTCACCTGTTCTGAACAATACAGTAACCTTTTCGCATAATTAATAGGATTGCAAATATAGTTGTCAACTTATTCGATATTTCATGCTTGAGTTAAATCCTTAGATGGGGTATGCTTAGAATAGTCAGGTATTATTTGTGAACCTATAATTAGTTTCGTATATTTTCTCGCTAATGTAATTTGATTGTGTATGTTGAGACTTAGAGTTTTTGATGCGCCATGCTTAGGGTGTCCCAATGATATTTACGACTCTAATATATATAATAGGTGATGTCGATAGAACGAACAATAAATAAATATTCGGGAGTTATGTTTCACTTCAGTATTAAATAGAATAGTGGTGGATACTAAAAACCCTGGTTACCGACTCTCTCTATTTAGTTGTTTTATTAGTTTAGTTTGTTTTATTATTTCATTCATAATTCTAAAAATCCAAAAATATTATTTCTGATAAATTTAATTGAAATATTGATTGCAGTATTTGCCCGCTCGTTATGGATTCGACTCGTATTTTCCGTTATCTTCATTGAAGACATCGTGCGATAACGGTTATTATAATTAGGGTATTCCAAAATTCTATCAATGTCCTAAGACATTGTCATGAAAAAAAGATAAAAAAAAAAAGAAGGTAATTTTATAGATCTACAACGGAAGCAGGATGACTGTCTTGTCAAGCGTGATCCTTGATGGTTGACTAAGAGTCCAACTATCAACCCTTAATTTGGTGAATGGACAAGATTTCAGGCAGTCTTGGTTAACAGGGCTTAACTCGAATTGGTAAGGGGTAAAAGATAAAATAATTATCTCGGGGTAATTATTATGGTGTGACCAAGTATTTGCTAAAATTCCCATAAAGAAATTCATCATCTAAAATTTAAGTTTTCCACGGTTTGCTATACTAAAAAATGGTATGCACCAGTCTTTTAAATTCCCTGGCATCTATGTTCAATTTGACCATTTAAGCCCGTCAATGTCGAATAAGCTGATATATGCTTTATGTTTTCAATGGTTCATTTGGCTTCTTTTAACAACATGTACCAACTATAGGTTTGACTTGAATCTTGTACTGATAATGTTCCATATAGTGAGCAAAACATTTCCCAAGAAGCCAACCATGACAATTGGAAGCACTGACCTTGCAAAGTACGAACATATATAATCTTGATCGAATCCATATAGATTAGATTCTTACGTATATATTAAAAAGAAACCATTTTTGCAATTTTAGAAAAGCTATAACATATTCCATGCTCAGTCGAACCATATACCTGTCAAATCATAACGAGTCATTGATGCCATTCCAGTGCAACTATCTATTAGATCATACATATATATCCTCCCGCAATCGAAGTCAAATTTCATGAAGCGACTAAATGGTGTAAATTTGGATGCTAAAGGAGAATCCGGTTGGATAGCTAGCAATGTTCAAGAAGTGTAAAATGTGTCCGTCCACTCCGGTCCATGAAATCACCAACTACGGCGTGCCGTATTATGATGTGTTATATTAGACAGCGTGTGTTATACTTTGCCTGCACATTTATTTTAGGTTTTCTAAAAGAAAAAAATTCCTAACTATTTGAAATTTAGATATTATTATAGAAATAAGTTGAGATAATAAAAATAGAATGTCAGAAATTTATTAGAATAAAGATTTTTTTATAAAATATACATGAATATGATGTATTGTATCATGTCCTACATGTAATATTTTATACATGTTATAACGTACTTTATTAACGTATTGTGACGTGTTATATTTTGTGTTTATCTGCGACGCATGCTTTGTTGGGCCAATGTGTTTTGCCATATTGTGCTCAAATTTCAATGTCCGTTGTCAGGTTTAGACGACTTAGTTATGGCTAGTAATCTACTAATGAGCTACCAATTTATTTAGGGATGTATCAGAATCCGTATAAGATATAACAAAATAATGGTAAATCTGTATACTATTTTATTTTTCTAAAACATCTATGTCCGGTATGTGTCTACCAAAAAGTAAATATAGTACTTATACAATGCAGTTTTCACTTTTCAAAAAGAAAGTAAGTAAACTGTGGTGTTATACGTCATGTAAAGTTTTTATTTTTGATAGGAGTGCATATCATCATAAGAAAAACATGTTATCAAATAAGTTAGTCTCTAAGTTGATTGTTGTTTACAATTGATAAAAAAAATCGTACCAAGATTGAGGCAATACGAGAATACTATGTCATCAACATAATAGAAAGAATGAACAGAAATCTTTGTTCTTTTGAAAAAAAGACATTTTCATCTGCTCATTCTCGAAAAAGAAAATTTTTAAACATAAATTGGTGTGTTTCCCAAATCCTTTTTTATCTCTTATCCATATACAAATAGTTAAAAGTATATTTTTCTTAAAAAAAAGAAATACTAAAAGCTATAAAATAAAATAAAATAAAATAAAACGGTAACACTAATAAAAGAGTGGAAATTATTTAAACTTAAGGGTGTAATGTGTGATGTGCCGTTATATTTTACGGCACAACACATCATCCTAAATTTTGAGCACAACATATTACATCATATTTTATGTATATCTCATAGAAATACTTTTACGATAGATCATTTTTTTTGCCATTTTTTTTTAGGTTGACTAGTTTGTATAACAATGTATATAATAGATAATTGTTATAGGGAAGCCACTTTTACTAGGGGGAAAACTGACTTCGAGGTGGATTTAAAAAAAGTTCTCCCCCTATCAATAATCATTTAGTTTCAATTTTGACTTTCTATATCACTCTTATCCTAACTTGTGATCGGGTGCATTGACATTCATATTTTTTTATCAATTCTTGTACAAGTAAAGATTATATGAACCCATACAAGATAATTATCTAAAGACTTAAAGGCCTAGAAAAATAAAGCTCTCACGTTGAATGGTGAGGAAACTCTCGCTTCCTATTGGCCGAAATATTGATTTTTGTGGCATTTGTGAAACGAGAGTTTTGGTGAGGACACTTGGGAACGTATGATTGGTTTAAAAAAATTGGGAAAAAAAACAATAAAAAAGGAAACCCTTCCTTACCACGTTTTAAACTCTAAGGAATAGACATCAAAACTAAATTCAATTTGGAATTTGTTAGTACTTCGATTCCAAAATCGTGAACCTATCATATTCAGAAACAGTCACTACGTTAGAAAACCAAAAAGAAAAAAGTTGTACTAATCTACACGATGGTAAGAATTGATGAAGCATAATAATATAACAATTCCAAATTGAATTTGGTGAGTCAACAGATAATAATGTGTGCATCAATCAATTGTAGAGTCTCCAACACATAAATTTTGGTGAGCCACTATTTTATCTTTCTTTTTAACGGTTTCTCACAAATCAAAATTTTAATTTTTAACTCTTTACCATTCCGTAAATCTTATTAACTTTATTAATTATCTTTAACTAAGATATATTCTCTCTATTTCTATAAAAGTGTTACTATCATTTTTTTTATTTTAACCTAAAAATATGTTAAATTGAAAATATGATAGTAACCTTTTTTTAGTAACAGAGAGAGTATATATTACTTTGCCTGAATTTTGATTTTTTTTTATAACTAAATATATCCAACATAATTGCATGCCAATTTGATTTTGTAAGTGCTACGGTACAAGATTCTCACGCAAGCTCAAGGATGAAAGACATAATGAAGTTTGGAATCACTACAAAAAAAATGGGTTTAAGCGACTACTCTTTTTAAATCGCTTAAAGCCCCTTTTAAGTCGCTATAACCCTTATAGCGACTAAAAGTGGCACTCGCTCCGTTGGTTTCCCAAATCCATGTATGTCAAAGCTTTGAGCGACCATGCAATCGCTCTAGTAATAAACCAACTAACCTAAAGCGACTACTTTTCTCATTACTTAACATTTAGACCAACTAAAATGGAGCAAGTAAAATTGTGATCGCTTAACATCTAGACCAACCAATATAGCAAGTAAAATATCAATCGCTTCAGATATACCAATCATTCTAAAGCAAGTAAACTACTTAGTTGATAGATACATGGAGCAACTCTTTCTGAAATTGCTTGGTTAAGGTTTTAAGCGATCAAATAATTTTGCTCGCTAAAAGTGATTTCTGATTTTGATTGGCCTGAAGTTGGTTGCTTAAGCTTTTAAAATAGCAAAGTTTTTACTCAAGTTGATTTCTTAAAATTTTAAGCTTTTAAATTTTTGCCCGCTAAAAGTAAATTTGAAGTTGGCTGCTTAAGCTTTTAAAATAGCAAAGTTTTTACTCAAGTTGATTGCTTAAAATTTTAAGCTTTTAAATTTTTGCTGCAAAAAGTAATTTCTAATTTTGATTGGCTTTAAGTTAATTGCTTCAACTTTTAAACTATCAAATAAAAGTGATTTTTGATTTTAATTGGCCAGAAATTGGTTGCTTAAACTTTTAAGCTATGAAAGTTTTTGCTCAAGTTGGTTGCTCACTATTCTGATTTAGATAACCCCAAAGTAAAATTAATACGGAACAATTATGGACCAAATTAAAAATTAAATTAAATTTTATTAATCACATAATTTAGTTTATATCATTTCTTAAGAAAATTACACTATTTACATAAAAGGAAAAAATAAATACTATCTAATCATTTCTTTTTCTCCATTTGGGTAGTGCTGGTTGAGAGCCTGGATCTTTACTTAACTAATTTGAAGAATTTCCGGATTGCATTTCTCACCTGTCCAACTTGCAGACTTTGATGCTTGAAAATTGTTGCAATATAATGAAGCTACCTGGAAACATGAAAAACATGATCAACTTAAGACATCTCTTCTTAAACAACACAGGAAACTAGAGTTTAAGTGCTCATAGAAGTATCCGAAACGGAATTTTCCAAGAAAGTCTACCAGTAACCATATAAGCACCTAATATTGTAGTTACTCCTAGAGTACTTTAAAATCACAAAGAAACAAAACAGAGTGAAATGATGTTAAACCAACCAAATTAAACAATTATTGAAAAGTGACAACCATGATTAATGTAATAGGTAAGACTTAATTACAAATCACTAAAAAATGTACTCAACTATGATAATCCAAAAAAATTCCTTATGTTTCTTTAAAACTAAGACAAGGTTAAAAGATATCAATTTCTTACCTAAGTAGACCAAAAAATGTTTGGAATACACCAGCAAAGAAGGTTGCAGTGAAAGCCAATTTGAGATATAGAATTGGCTCTGTAGTTGGTGAGACTACTTCTCTAAGCATAGAACTCATTACCAATGATGCTATTGATACTGGACCAACTCCTAAATGTCTTGAACTCCCAAGAATTGCATACAACAATGGTGGTACAAAACTTGAATCTTTCATGTCATATCCAAAAAAAAAAAAACCAAAATCAATAAAATTCCAAAACTCAAAAAAAAAAACTGTAAACTCAAAATGACCAGTAACAAATATTTCCAAAAGAAGTTGTCCATTCTTACTTAGTGGTATTTCTTCACTCTGAAGTACCTTAAGTTCAAACAAACATCAATTTAAAGTATGAATCAAAATTTCAAGGATTAAGTGATAATGAAAAACATACTGGTTTACGAAAGTGATAATCAAAATTTACCAGCATTCTTTTCTGCTGGGTTTCTTAGCAAGCCTTGATCTCCTGTAGGACTAACTAGTAGGGCTGCAAGAAGAAAAGGTTTATAGGTCAGGTGTATACACCTTGTTACAAATCAAGAACAAAAGACGACTAAGAATAATACTGATCGTGGCATGATGAATTTAAGTAAGAGGTTTACGTTTCAAGCTTTGGATCTCGCTCCATGTAAGGTCCAATGAAAAGATCCCATTTTTTTGTTGTATCTCAGGGACAGAGGTAGATTTGTACATGAAAGTACCAACTGCAGTTGTACTTCCTGTCAGGTCAGCTGAATCAGCGCAGAAAGCAAGTCCACACCATCATCTACTGCTTGTTGATAAGCAAGATCAGTGCAAGGAGGAAATACTCCACTTGCTCCATTATGGGATATGACCAAAGTTTTTCCTGCAAAAGCATCCACAAGTTAGAGAGACATTCAAAAAAGAAGAAAAATCTATCTTCTTCATTCTTTTGCACTGATTCTGAATAATAAAACCTATTCTGGGGTTTAATTGTTTGGTTGTTCAATGTGAAGCAACCATGATTAATGTAATAGGTAAGACTTAATTATCATCTCCTGTTGGGATAGGCATGAAACAACTGCATGTATTAAGATTAGCAACTAAATCATCAATCTCTATATGTTTCTACCAACAAATCATACCATCTGAAACATATTTCTACTCAAACCGACGAAATCATCATTACCCAAATGTAGGGTTTCCAAATAATATAGATAGATAGGGTTGCAAAATTATATCCCAATATACATATGAATCTGTGTTTAGTCGAATACTTTCTTACCAACAAAGGATGAATTAATGGAAATTATTGATTTCAGATCCAGACGAAGGAGAAGAAGGAGATTGAAATACAACGGCTAGAATTTGATTTGCAACAGACTTCAGACTTCAGAAAACTAGATTTGTTCCTCTCACTCTTTTTTCTCTATTACTTTAGCCCAAAATTACTTTCTTTCTTATTACAATTTCCACATGAAGAAGAAGAGAAGATGGAGTAGTCTGTGGTTTCTGAAACTAAAAATTAGAAGTAGAAAAACTTAAATAGATTTTCTTCCAACAACAACAGAGAGAAAGCTTACCGAAAAAAAATAGAAGTAGAAAACTATACACAACAACAGAGAGAGAGCTTACCGAGTGAGCAATCGTCGTGATGGTGTTGAATGATCCTGATTCGGCGGTGATGGTGGTGATGGTGCAGTCGAATATGGAACCCTAGTTTTGTATAGGGTTTTGAAAAAAAAAAATTAACGGTGGATAAGCCACCTCATACGGATCATCGAAATATTTTAATGGTCCAGATTAGCTGTTGGATGCTCATACGGATTGTATGTTAGTTACCAATTTGTGTTAGTTACCATTGTGTGTGCTAGTTACCATTATGTGTGTTAGTTACCATTGCGACTCTCAAGTTTTTGCACACATGAGATATCCCATTTTGTGTGTCCGATAAGTTTAACGAGTTAGGGCAAGAGGTTACTAAGGATAATAAGGTGTCGTGAACCCTGAACTCTGAACCCTGAACCCCGAACCCGAAACCCCGAACCCTCAAACCGTCATGTTCGTTTTGTACATCTTATTATCCTTAGTGTTTAACGACTTTTAAGTTTTCAGGGTTCAGGTTTAGGGTACCCTGAACCCCGAACCCTAAACCCTGAACCCTGAACCCTCAACCCGTCATGTTCGTCTTGTACACCTTATTATCCTTAGTGTTTAACGACTCTTAAATGTTCAGGGTTCAGGTTTAGGGTACCCTGAACCCCGAACCCTCAACCAGTCATTTTTGTCTTGTACACCTCATATATTTTTTGTTATTAGGTAAAGCTTAACTTTATACAAGAAAT